>OY725353.1:21867334-22467334 GCA_963243735.1 Neocrepidodera transversa
GGTTTGATTAACTTCATTGGGTTTCATTCCTATGGTTCGATGTTTCGTATTATTGTATTTGGTTGTGATATTCTGTAAAATATCAATCCACTTATACTTACCATTAAAACTAAATTCTTTCCATAAATTCATTTTTAGTGTACGAATTACACGTTCTACGATAGATGATTAATGTGATATTTTTTGGTTAGAATCTTCATTTGTGGATTGAAAATTCTTTACCCATATCAGTTTGCAAATTCTTACATTGTTGTTTTTTAAATACTTTTTCCATTGCTATTGCTACTTCAGAACCAGACTTAGTTTTTAATGGTAATGTCCATACAAATTTCGAGAAACAATTTATTACCACTAATATGTACTTGTATTCTTTATTTACATCTGAATATGTTTGCATGTCAATTAAGTCAGCCTGGAGTAAATCATTTATTGATTTAAGGATAACTTTTCGTCGTTTAAAATTAATTCTAGCTGGTTTATGAATTTCATCAATTATGTCTCGTTTAATATTCGATGACGACATTTCTTATGCTATGATAGATGCCTCCTTAAGTTCCTCGATAATGGAATTTATTTCATTCTGGTGTCCAGTATGTCCTGCTGCTTGTGACGCCACCAATAAACGTAATCTGTCAACTAATTCATTGGGATCATCCCAGTGGATGTAATCTACTTTTTTGTTGCTTACTTCCATAAACATTCCCCTACCTTCAGTAGTAGTAGTAAGTGGTGCAATTATTTTTTTATATTTTTCCAATTTACTACCATCAATTTGTCTATTAGGTTTATAGTGTCTTCTGTCGGCATTTGTTTTTTGTACAATTTTTTTATAATTGATTTCATCTTGTTTAGTATAATTGATTGGATGTTTTTTAAATAGCAATTCATATAAACCTGCAGTTCCTTTATATCTCTTATTTTTTATTATTAAATCAGCTCCTTCAATCGAAAGTTGAGAATCACCAATCATTAATTTTTCTGTATCGGTGTCATGTCGTATTCCATACTTATGGTCAAATTCACCCTTTTCATTTTGATACATTTTATGTATATATTTTCGGAGCAATGGATCATATTGATCTAAATAATCAACATACGCATTTTTAGCAATATCACGAAATCGTGTATTACTACTCACACTTCCAACTTGTTCTTCTTCAATTGTTTTATTATCAACACCATCATCATCATCGTCGCCATCATCATCGGCATCATCATTATCAGACTCTATAGCCTGTAAAATAGATTTTTTTCTATCACTTGGTTTATCGTCATCATTATCATCGTCATTATCAATGTTATGATTTTCTACGGTTTTTTCCTCATTATCATTATCGCCAATAATTTGATTTTTATTTAATTTATCTTAAATCTTTTTTAAATGTTTTGTTATTGGATTAAATAGATCTTCTTGTTGAACTTCTCCTTGTTTGAGTAATCTTAATTTATTTTTTATATTTAGTCGTTTGAGAATAAGTCTCTTTTTTAATTGTTTGTTAATTTTCTCCATGTCAGTTTTTGATCTAATGTGTCTCGATCTGCTTTGATCAACTTTGAACAGCTTTCAATTAGGTATCGATCTGCTTTTGATCAGCTTTCAATCAGGTCTTGATACGTTTTGATCCGTTTTCGATCAGGTCTTGATCTGCTTTCGATCAGGTCTTGATCCGTTTTGATCAGCTTTCGATCAGGTCTTGATCCGTTTGATCCGCTTTCGATCAGGTATTGATCCGCTTTGATCAGCTTTCAATCAGCTTTGAACTGGTTTTAAAAATAATCTAATCTTGATTGCTTATTAATATAATAAAACATCTGTTCTAATAATACAATTTCTTTAATTTTTAGAATACATATTATAACTTAAAACATTTTAACAACATTGGTAAGTGGATTATAATTCACAAGACGATCATGCAGAATTAAACAAAAAGCCGTTGTGTTAGCTGACACACTTTTGAGTGTTTCAAACTCTAATCTGATATCAACACTACCAGACTTTAAACTTTCATTTTGTCTACTACAATCAATTACAGTTATTGGTACAGAATCACGAAATTTTGTCACATTTAGTAATGGTTCAGCAACAACCTTTCCATAATAAGATTGTTGGAATTGAGCATACATTTCATATAATACAGCAAAAATATTTTTATCGAAATTTAAATTTAAGTTATCATATGGGTACATATCGGAATTTAGGAATAATTTAATATTTGTTAATTTACAGTGATCAAAATGAGTCATATCTTTACTTGTAACATTTTTTCTATCGGTCTGAAAACCTACTATAACATAACGAGGTTTTTCTAATTGATTCGTCGTCTTAATGTTCCAGCTGTGACTCATTGTTTGTTGTAATAAAGGGTATTCGTGTAGTTCCCAACTGCGAAATGCGATTTCTAAGTTCCTTCCATTTTCAATGTATTTTAAAAAACGCAATTTTTCCGCATCTGCAACTTGAACGTGTGGAATTTTCCATAAGATTTTTGATAGGTGGACTTTAGCTTTAAGATTGTCGAGCTGTGTAAATACTGCATTAGCATCCGTTGAACTTCTGATTAAAACAAGTTCTTGTCGTATATTCACGAGAATTTTTTTAAAGTCTTCACATAGGCCTAGTAGAAGTTTTAACGGTAGACAAACATTAAAGTAACCTGCAGAGTCTACTATATGAGGTTTTTCTGTCCAACCTATGCCATTATATCTAATACTGTCATTGGTCGTCAACGAAACGTAACCTTTCAAAGTTGATGTTATACCAGGATTGCGGACCCTATCAATGACACACCCACCGATTTCATAACGAATTTCATCAAATAAATATGCAATACCATTAGTAGCAAAATTTAACGCTGGAACAAATTTGTCATCAGAATCAGTTAGACGTCCTTCGATGTACAAATAACTCTCTGACGGCAACGTATAAATGTCTTGCGTTTGAATCGGTATACGTATCTCATCGGAGTTGTTGAGTGTAGTATTTGCGTACGGTGGGTGTGTATGCATTTCACAATTAATCACTGAATTATCCATAATTACATGGTCTCCAATATTTAGTATGTTATTATAAATCATTTTCTTTTACTATTAATATAAACTTGAAAATTACACCAAAATTTTCGTAATCCTCGTAGTTCTATGGTTCTATAAAACTCTAAATCCTTGTGCAATCAAATATAATCTATTTTCAGGTGTTAGTTCTCGTAGTCTTCGTGACGTACTGCTTGTTTTGTTAGAATAGTTACTAATTATATAGTTTGGAAGAGATTGATGGTTGTTGTTATTGTAAATTAAAACCATTTTTCAATTCTCTTCAAATGAAGTCTTGCCGTCACGACTTCTTTCTTGAAATTAACCAAATTACCATCTTGATCGACTATTTTAAGAAAAATTTCATCAATATATCTGGTGTTTATTGGTAAATAGATAACGTTTGAAGGAAGTTCAACTATTTTATAACCTGGAGGTACATTGGGATAGAAGATATGTAATGTGTGCATGCGTGTATTATTATTGTACGAATTTGAAACCAAATTACATTCAATGGATACTGCATTTACTTTATTGATATTTATAGGATAATCAGCTATGTGTGTTTTTAATGGTGCTAATTTTTTCTTCTCAAATCCTAATAATTTACCTATGGAATTTTCTTTTTCAAAATGTATCACCTTATTACTTTTTATGGCACATTTTAGTGTGTTATTATTAAATTTCATTTCTATTGCTATTGGTTCATCTATTTGCTGATTACTAGTAGTAGCAGCAGTTCCTAATGTTGTTGTTTTTGTTGTGGTTGCTGTTGATAATTTTTCGTTTTCTTCAGGTGGCGGTAGTTGTTTTGATTTGTTTAAGTAAATAGATTCCTTTCTGTTGTTTTCCAATTCTCGTAGTTCAGATATAATATAATCAGCAATATCCTTAACCTCATATGAACCTTCTGGTATTTTAATTTTTTGATTTTGTATATGAAAAATGTTATTTGTTTCGTCTACATTGGGAATCGTATTATATGAAACGAAATCTATCAATCCAATTACGTACTCTGCGTTTTCTTCTAAAATTATGGGAGGATAAATTTTCGTCGTTAGTAT
Organism: Neocrepidodera transversa; assembly: GCA_963243735.1. Lineage (NCBI taxonomy): Eukaryota > Metazoa > Arthropoda > Insecta > Coleoptera > Chrysomelidae > Neocrepidodera > Neocrepidodera transversa. The sequence goes on from OY725353.1 coordinate 21,871,429, forward strand.
AGAACTTCTATCGGATAAAACAAAAGTGTAAGACATGCCGTCAGTATGGTTTTTACTGAAATGAGTAAAAGCAGTTTTTGAAAAACATTTATTTATTTATTTATTTTGTAAAAAGTTTAAACATAAATGACCACAATTAAAGGTATTATAGTTTTGGTAGATTGTATGATTATATAAAATTTTACAATTACCACTTGAGTTAAAATAGTTTATAACTTCCAATGGGGGTCTCAGATTACCAAAACTATCAAAGTAAATTATTCCAGATTTATTTTTTTTATATGCTGTCCAATGAGTTCCAGGGCCATTTTGGCTGTCCAAATTTATAATGCCACTTTCGTTTATCCTAATTTTTTTAGGTAGATTATTTCTCATAAATACGTCTCGGAAATAGGGTATTTTTAGAATGTTTGCATACTTTACCAAATCTATATTTGTTAATGGTCGGTTTGGTAATTCAAAGTTTTTCTTTGTCATAAAAAAAGACCCAATCCAGTTTTGTATGGTTTTAAATAAAATCCTTTGCCCAATGCTATTGACTCCATTGTTTTATTATGTCGTTGAGATTCTGAAAGTTGTTCTTTTGCTGCTTTTGCATCATTCACCGCCTTTGCTATTCCTGCTGCTCCACCGCTCAATGCACCTAGGGCACTTAATCCCGCAAAAATTGGAATTAAAGGAAGTATACCACCAGTTTTTGGAACTTTAATAATACGAGGTTTCGTTATCGATATGAACTGGTTCTTTGAGGGTTTTTTTCTATAGAAGCTGGGTGCAATGCTGCTACAATTGACCAAAGAAAACAGTATTCATCGTTATTTTTAATATTTAAAACTGATTTTGTATTTTGTATAAATTTTGGAACTGTAACATATGTTGAAATACCGTTTGTAATAGGGCTATATGAATTTATATTTATTTTTAATTGAATAATTTCATAAAGAGCAAAGCCACTATCCTTTTCTTGAAAATTTTCCAATTTAGTTAAGAGTTTAGATTCAACATTTTCTTTATACCAATTTTTTAAATTTGTTCCCCTATCTATATGTTGATTGCTGGTAGTAAAATGTTTAATATCCGTTTCACCATTTTGTGGTTTAACGAAATTTGCATAAAAAATTACATTTACTTTTAAAACAGAAGATTTTAAAGCTTCACGAATTTTGAGTGAAAAACTTTTAAAAGCACGTTTGAAAAAAATTATAGGATCTTTATATTTGAAATTAGTAATTACCCCCGTTCTAAGTCTGTTTTGAAAACATGATTCGACATCTTGCCAAACTAACGATTTATTAGATGATTTTTTACAATTTTTAAACTTAATTTTAAATTGACGTTTAAATACTTCTAGATAATATTTTAACAAAGCCAAATCACTTTCTAATTTTAACAAATTGTCTTGTTTTGTTTTATTATTATTTTTAAGATATTTTTTAAGCAAACAAATTATATTTTTTAAATATGTTATCCACTTAATATAATTATTTTCAGTTTTAATTAGCTTACCTAATTTATCAACCTTCTTAACCAATTCACTAACAGTGGAAGTAAGAGACATGTTTTGATATTTTTTAAATGAATGCTAACATATTTATAGCCAAAAAAAAATATTTCTAATTAAGAATTATTTTGATAAACATGTTATTCAAGTGATAAGAAAATTATTATTAAAGCGAAAACAAGATAATAAATTGCATCATGCGAATGGAAATTTGATTGATCACGAGGTTGATGTGCGGCTTCTTGTTTACTAAAACCAAAAATAGATACTTAATAATTATTGTGAAATACATGTTATTTAAATAATACTAAAAAGTATTGCATCATGCAAATGTGAAAGTTTGACCGATCACAAGGTTGATAAATGTAATAAACATGCTGATAATGTAAGTTAAATATTGTATATAAATATAGCTATTTATGATGGTAAAATCATTCAAGTTTCCAACGCTCCTTAAATAAGAATATTATAATTTTCAAACGTTTTTTTGAGTACGAAAGATGGCTACAGCACCTTCAACATTTTTTATTAGCACACTCGACAAGAGTAATTTTCCTGTAAAAATGCTCTATGTAGTAGTTAAGGAGATTTTCAGGTAAATATATAATTTTTATTATTTAAAATAATATAACAAAAGACAACATATTTATAATTGTTTAATATTTTATTGTTTTTAGGTATGGTGTTAAAGAAATAGTAATAAAGAAAGATAGCGTTATAATTTCCTTAACTTACTCGCCCAAAAGCGAAACTATGAAAAGAAAATTTGGAAATCTCCCAGTTAGATATATCAGAACTAGCTTGGAGAATGATGAACAACTGAAACTATTTGAGACGGCTGTAAAACGTTACAAATTTAATTTGGAGGATGAAGAGGAAAAAGAAGTTCCAAAATTAAAAAAAATAAAACTTTTAAAAGTAGCTGACTCCATGGCAGCCTCAACTTCTGCTACTAACGTTGAGGAGGAACAAGAAGAAGAAGCTGCCCAAAGATGGATATTTGAAGACATGAACGATGTCATTGAATAACGAGGTAATAAAATTCATAATTTTAATTAACTAGACATTTTGTCATGTTTTTTTTTCTTTTTCTTTTTAGATTTGACACCTGTATATATATATATTTTTTTAATTTTTTTTTTATTTTTTTTTTGTTTTTATTTTATTTTTATTTCTTTAATTTTTTAATGCACTTTTTCAAACGTTACGTAAACTCAAATTAAGACCATTACGTAAACTCAAATTAAGATCAAAAAGATGTTAAGGGTAATAATATGCTGCAAGAACTGTCACAAACTATACAAATATGAGTTGTTTGAATTATCGACCAGAACTATTAATTCGTTTAGAAAATTCAAAAGAATACTGGTTCAAATCTTAGAGGATATGCACACAGATCTGGACTGGGAGCAGGACAACTGCAACTGTCGAAATAATATAAATCTAAAAATAAATATATCGGTTGCCTGCTTGAGAGGGTGCTTCTGTTTAGATATTGATTTTTAATAAAAATAAAATAGAAATTTAATTTGTGTTTTATTTTATTTTATTTTACTCATTATAATAAAATAAACTGATCAATCTGCTGTCTGTATCTTCCTTTATCGATGTTACAATCTTTAAAAATGGATAAAAATCCATAATTAAATTTCCAACAAGATGAACACATGGTTTTGAATTGTTCAAAAGTCATGTCTGTACTAACATGATCACTGTAAATATGCTTTAAATGTTGTTCGTCTTGTTTGAAAACAATTAAAACATTAGCATTATCCCTTATTAAATGTTTGGGAATGTTTGCATAACTTTGGTTCAGATAAAATGGGTCCACTTTTGCATGTCTAGACATACTAAAATATTCTCGAATAACACCTTGATTATTACAGGCCACATCATCAAAAATAAATATCGAATTCGGTTTAGCTTCAGAGGGTTCCATTATATTTTCACTATCACTAAACGAATAAAAGCCGATACCTTTGATGGACCTCAGTAATGTTTCCAAGTATTTGTATTTAGGTTGATAGAGACTTTTAGAGTACACATACACATTTTCAAATTTTAAACCATTCTGGTGTTCTAGTAAATTTACCATGACATTTGTTTTACCACAATTTGAGGGTCCTACAATTATACATCTAATAGTTGAGGGGAACAAGATACCATGTTTTTTATAATTGTTTTTTCCCAAGTTTTCGAACATATTATTTTCAATATCTAAAGATGTATTTTGTTTTACTATCTTCATACTGCAGTTTTCGATTGTGTTTAAGAGAATACAAACAAAAAAATAATTTTTAAATTGGGAGTACTTCTATTTATACCAATTCGTAAATATTCTTATTGTTCATTAGTATTTTAGCCGTTGTGAAATAAACATGTTAAATTCAGCTATTAATAATTTACCTCTTGAAATGCACATACCAGGTTACAGATATTGTGGACCTGGTACGAAACTACACAAACGGTTAGCAAGAGGGGATAAAGGTATAAATGACCTTGATGAAGCCTGTCGTGAACATGATATAGCCTACTCACAAGAAAAAGACATTAAAAAACGACATGAAGCCGATAGAATTTTAGCTGATAAAGCACTAGCTCAATTTCGGTCTAAAAATGCAGCATTTGGAGAGAAAGCGACTGCTCTTGGTGTAGCGGGGGCAATGAAACTCAAAGTTAAATTAGGTCTTGGTTTAAATGTCAATGATTACAAACGAACCATAAGAAAATGTAACTCAGAATTGGTAAAAATAAAAGGTATGTTGGAAAAGGCAACAGATAGTATACAACAGTGTTCGTCAATGTTTAATGCTGCCATTGCTGGTTCAAAACGACCACCGCCAATTCAAAAACGTAAAAAACAACAAAAACAGGTTTATCAGCATCGCGGTGGTCGTCGCCGTCATCTAGAAGAAAATATGATGGATGTTGATATTGCTGATGATTATCCCTTGAAACAGCGACAGCAGCAGCCAACACCAACACCTACAATAAAAGGTATCAAACGACATCATTTCAATCAGATTCTAAAATATGATAAAATTACATTTCCAATTAAATTAAAAGATATTTCTAAATTTGAAATAATGAACAAACTGTCAATTAACATATTTACAATAGAAAAGAAGAAAGTTTTACCGCTGTGTTTAAGCAAAAATCTTTGTTTTGATCGTAAGATTAATTTGTTAATGCTATCGTCCGAAAATTATAATGAAGACGACGATGATGATGATGATGATATTAGTGATATTAATTTAGAGAACTATTATCATTTTGCATTAATAAAAAATTTATCAGGATTATTAAAACAACAAATTGGAAATGTAAAAAATAAATCTTGGATATGTGAACGTTGTTTAAATAGATTTAGTTCTTCTCAATCGTTAAACAAACATTTAATAGAATGTCGAGATATTAATTTCACTAAAATAGAATTACCTAAGGAAGATAAAAAAATATTAAAATTTTCAAATTTTAAAAATATGGAACATGTCCCCTTTGCAATTTATGGTGATTTAGAATGTATTTTAAAAGATTTTAAAGATGAGCAACCTACAATGTTAAGTCGGAAATATCAAGAACATATACCGTGTAGTGTAGCTTTTTATTTAAAATGCAATTATGATGATTCATTATCTAAATTTCAATTGTATACTGGTAAAGATTGTATGCAGTGGTTTGTTAAACAACTAGAATTAATTGCTTTCGAGTTAAATGATATTTTTAATGATATAAAACCAATGAAACCCCTAACTAATGATCAACAACGAGAATATATTCAGTCAAACCAATGTTACATTTGTCAAACTTCTTTTAGTAAAGAGAATCATAAAGTCAGAGACCATTGTCACCTCATAGGTAATTATAGGGGACCGGCTCACTCTAAATGCAATTTAAATTACAAAAATTCTCATGCAGTTCCAGTAATTTTTCATAATTTATCAGGTTATGACAGTCATTTTCTTATAGAAACTTTAACACAAATAAACGGAAAAATATCTTTATTACCTGTTAATAAGGAAAAATATATTTCCTTTACAAAATACATTGAAAATTCCAATATTAATTTTAGATTTTTAGATTCGTTTAGGTTTATGCCTAGTAGTTTAAATGCTCTTGCATCATATTTAAAACAAGACCAAAAAATTATTACGAAAAAGTTTTGTAAAACTAAAGAGGAATTTAATCTATTAGCGAAAAAAGGCATTTTTCCATACGAATATTTAAACTCTTGGGAAAAATTAGTGGATACTGAACTACCTACCATAGATAAATTTTATAGTAAACTAACTGATTCTCCTATAACATATGAGGAGTATGAACATGCTCAGAACGTGTGGAAAGAATTAAAAATAGAAAATTTACGTCAATATACTGAAATTTATCTACGGACGGATGTTTTGCTGTTGGCTGATATTTTCGAAAATTTTAGAAACGTATGTTTTAAAACTTATAAATTAGATCCATTACATTATTATACTGCTCCAGGGTTAGCGTTTGATGCGATGTTAAAACATACACAAGTTCAATTAGAATTATTAACAGACATTGACATGATAATGTTTATAGAAAAAGGCATTCGTGGAGGTGTATCTCAATGTTCTAATAGATATGGTAAAGCCAATAATAAATATATGGGTCAACAATTTAATGTTAATGATTTAATTTCTTATTTAATGCATTTCGATATAAACAACCTTTATGATCTTGCAATGTCGGTATTTCTCCCTACATCAAATTTTAAATGGATTGACCCATATTCTATAGACATTTTAAATGTACCAGATAATTCTAGCTCGGGTTATATTTTGGAAATAGACGTTGACTATCCGAACAAATTATTTAACTCACATGCAGATTTACCATTACTACCTGAACATCGAGTTCCACGAACCTCAAATCTAAAAGGTAAAAAACTATTAACTACTTTATATAATAAAGAAAAGTACGTCATTCATTATAAAAATTTAAAACAGGCTGTGCAATTGGGACTTAAAATTAAAAAAATCCATAGAATATTAAAATTTAATCAGTCTAATTGGATGGCAAAATATATCAATTTAAATACTGAAATGAGAAAACAAAGCACAAATGAGTTTGAAAATAACTTTTATAAATTAATGAACAATGCATTGTTTGGGAAAACTATGGAAAATGTGCGAAAATATAGGGATATAAAAATTGTAAATCGTTATGCAGGTCGATTCGGTGCCAATTATTATATAGCCAAACCAAATTTCCATAGTTTATGCATTTTTAATGAAAATTTAGTTATTATTGAAATGAAAAGATTAACAGTAAAATTTAATAAACCTATATATGTAGGATTTAGCATTTTAGATATTTCAAAAACATACCTGTATGACTTTCACTATAATTACATTAAAGAAAAATTTGGTGATAGTGCAAAATTATTATATACAGATACTGACTCTTTAATTTACCACTTTTTTGTAGATGACATTTATCAGCATATTAAAACAGACATTTCAAAATTTGACACTTCAGATTATCCGCAGGATAATCAATTTGGCATTCCATTAAAAAACAAAAAGATTTTAGGTTTGATGAAAGACGAAAATAATTCTATTATTATGACTGAATTTATTGGTTTAAGGTCTAAAATGTACGCTGTAAAACTTTTAGATTGCCAGAAAACAAAACGTAGAGCTAAAGGAGTAAAAAATTATTTAATAAAAAATAATACCATTACATTTGAAAATTATTATGAATGTCTTTTTAATAATTCCAATTTAAATTGTACTCAAAATGTTATTAGATCACAAAAACATAAAGTGTACACAATTGCTCAAAGAAAAATTGCTCTAAGTCCTTTTGACGATAAAAGAATTGTAACTTATGTACATACTGATACTAAACCTTGGGGGTATATATAAAAATAAAAAGGTATAAAAGAAAGTGTTATCCCACTTATTATATTCATTTTTTATGTTTTTTAGCTTAAACAGATATGAGTGAAATTCAGCAGAACACAATATCCTCGTCTGTTACTGAAGAAGGGCGAAATCAAAACTACGTCAATGGGCCTAATATATGCAAGTGTGTACAATGTTTTAAAGAATTCCCCGCTTATGTGGGGATGAACAAATGTTACGATTGTCGAAGAAATAGAGTTGAGGCTAAACGATGGTTATATCAGCAAAATCAAATTCACCAAAACCTGATGACGTATCACAACAGAGCATATCAACCTTTATACCAACCTCCTCCACAGTCACCTCCGAGATAAATCTTCATTCATTAACAAAATGTCGCTCAATCAAGTTGTATTCTTTCTTTTAAGTCTAATTCTTACAATTAAAGGTAAACCTGATTTATTTACCACAACATACACTCCTGGAAATCAAAGTTTAAATATACACCACCAAATCAACAATCATTCCTTTGTACAAGTAGCTTTCGATAAACTTCTTAATGAATACCCCGAAATTACTCTCTATAAAAATTATACTACATCTAATAATGGTAATGAGGGGAAAATCATAAAAATTGCCAATGAACAAGAAGAGAAAATTGAACATAGAAAAAACAATAATAGCACATGTTCGCATCGTTTAGAAAAGTGCAAATATTCACTATCGAAGGCATACAGCGATTCCATTAATTGCACACAACATCAAATAAACGCAATGTTTTCCTGTCAAAAACAAATAACTGACGATCTACAATATCAAGAACGCTGTAACGCAACCGAAAAATTATTAAATTACACTCAAAGTGAATTAAATAAAACAAAAAGTTCACTTTCCACCTGTCTCGCTATTAATGGAGGTCTCAAATTTGAAGCTGATACTTGGGCCTCAAAGTATGCAGAAGTCATTTTACCAAAAGCTGAAAGTCTAATTTTGGAAAAAACGACCACCACCGAGAGACCACAAGTCACCCAGCTACCAGTTCCAACTTTTTCTTTAAACAATAATAAGACGATAAAAGACTTGGAATGGTTATATTCAAGTTGTTTTCAAGAAGTAACAAGACTTAAAAAACAATGTTCAAATAAAATAATTTGAAATATATACATACATGTGTTTGTTAAATAAAAAAATATTTTAAGATTTTTCTTTTTATTGTCCTCAATAACCTTAGTCCAATTATTAATAGAAAAACAAGTTAAAAATAAAATAACCATTAATTAAATTTATAAAATATTCAATGATTAAAATATTCAATGATAACCTCTGACCTTGTTAATAAAATACAAGGCGAAGTTAACTTCTTCTTGGGAAAAGTAGATGAAATCAAACGATTTTATACAGGGTGAAATTCCTACTACCGCCTCTGGTTTTATTGTTGGCGGTCTTGTTCTACAAGAAGTAAAAACTGCACAGAAAGAAGAAGAGATCAAGCGATAAGCGATGAGTTTTACATTGTACAGGGGGGCTACAATAAGTCTATTTCTACTACCGCTTCCGGTTATTGTTGTCGGTCGCAGTCTACAAGAAGTAAAAAGTACAGGAAAAGAAGAGGAGATCAAGCGGTAAGCGATGAGTTTTGCATTATACGGGGGGCTACAAGAAGCCAACTTCTACTACCGCTTCTGGTTATTGTTGTCGGTCATCGTTTACAAGAAGCCTAAAAGGCATTCAAATGGGTAGATTTTACTCATTCAGGTATACTAAAATACCTTCTGGACATTGAATACACCTCTTTTACCACGTAAGGGGTACTCTTTTCTTGCCCCAGGTGACTTCTTCAGCTCTTGGTACATGAACTTGATGGACATGATATCGAGTGTCACAGGACCCCGCTACCTCCACTACTCGCACTCCTTCACAGTAGGTCGGCTGACGGAGGATTGTTCATCTACAACTACCCTAAAATCGGAAAATAGGGCAGTCCTAAACTTCATTTTAGCTCATGCCCAGGGGGATCAACGACCTTATTTGAAGGTAAAATTGTTAGGGAAGGAATTCTTAGGTCTTTTGGATGGTGGAGCATCTAGGACTATTGTAGGTGGTCCAGGTTGGCAAATTTTGAGCAAGATGTGCAAATTAGATTCTAACAAGGTGGTAGCTTGTACGGTCGCTAATGGTCAATCTTGTCAAAGTCTTGGTACATGTTTGCTTCCTATTCAATTACAAGATAGAATTTCGGTCATTAACATTCTAGTTGTTTCTTCTGTGCTCCATCAATCTACGATTTTAGTAAGTAAGATTTTTAGGATTTTTAATACACCAACACTTAATCTTAATCATATTTATTCGGTTACAAATCAAAACCCACCCAAAATAAACTTCCTTTTTTTAAAAATGATGATTTTTTAAAATACGTGACGTATTTACTGATCTGGGAAGTTTATTCTGTGATTTAACTTATGTTGGTACATATGACATTTCGTTAAGTAGAAAAATCGATTAAAATCGAATAGAATGTCCGTATCTGTTATGATTTCACATTTTTTTTCAAATGAATATCGCTCCATATCTGATTTTGGACCTTTAACTATTATCAGTTCTCTGATTTCTGAACTTTATTAGGTATTATTAATAATTATTGCAAATAACCTATTCATAATTTAACAATTCGATTATCAATGTCACATCGAATGATTTCAACGAATGATCGAGTAGACACTTCTTATCATATCGATACAGTATGTGACGTAGGTAAAGCTTCTGGTATTACGTCATCAAGCCCGCGTAATTTAAATAAGTGGATGTTTTTAGCTTAAAGGGTTGTCTTAAAAAAATAACAAAGTAGTATAAATAGTACATTTGGACCTTCTATATTAAAATATCAATTTAAAAAAAAATGCTAAAATTGTCCATTGATATTAGGCATCGATTTTCTTGATTCTCTTACTGACCAACAACGAAAATCATTAGATCAAATCGTTGATGAGGCCTTTAAAGATATGGGAGAAAAACTTGGTTGCATCCATCTAGTAGAACATGTGATTCAAACATCCCCTCCTATTAAGCAGAGATATTATCCAATTTCTCCTGCCCTACAGAAAGATGTCAATGCCGAGTTGGATGACATGCTCAAAGCAGATATCATTGAACCATCAAAAAGTCCTTGGAGTTCTCCAATGGTAATGATTCGTAAGTCCGATGGTAAATGGCGCTTCTGTGTGAATTATAAAAAATTGAACGCCGTCAGTATTTCAGATGCATATTATATTCCCTATGTAAGCTCAATCCTCGATAAATTACGGGATGCTCGTTTTCTAAGTACTCTAGACATAAAATCAGCGTATTGGCAAATTCCTATGTCCAAGGAAAGTCGCCCACTTACAGCTTTTACTGTCCCCAACCAAACCGTGTTGTCTTGCCTGAAATAATTTTTGAACGGGCGCTCCGTTAATATTAAAGATAGGAAGCTGCGGTTTTCACTAATCGATTCTGTATATAATTGTTGAGAACTTATTTATTAAATCATTTTTAGTAAAAGTGATACGACTATCAATTTTAAATATGAAAAAAGCCGCATATTTTTTAGTTGGTATATTAGGCGAGATTTCATCCAAAAACGAAGAATTATGTTTTGTGGCGCTCTACCCTGTACTGCACAGAAAAAATTGGACTAGAGGTAGAATAACTTAAAATTAACTGGATATATTAAAAAAATAGCTTTACACCTAATTTATTAGAATACAGCTCATTTTCGTTCCGTAATTCTCTAAATGGCAACAAAGCAAGTCAGGTGGCCTCTTCCACTTTACGTGTCGATGCGCGACAGACGATGCGCGTACTTGTCATTCTATGTCATTTTGTGTCTTGACTGTCTTCAACAATGCCGCGCACACGTAAAAGTTCGAAGAAACGATTATGGATGTCATCTCGCAGAGTGTCATCTCGATCCAAAGGTCGTCAAAAATATAAGGTGAGTTGAACTGAAATCGCAGGTACGTAAAGATTTTACTATACAAGGTGTCCTAACAATAACCCATTGTTTACACTATTTTTTCGCATTATCTATTAGTAATTGAAAGCAAATAATCATAGGTATAAAAGCATTACAATGTTAGAAATTAAAAAAAATTTATAGTACCTGTACCTATAGCAACAGAAATAATTATAAAAATGAGTCTTGCCCCTGAAAACAATTTAGAAAATTGTTCAGAAGACATTATATATTTTCGTTGAGTTTGCTTTTGGACTTCTCAACCCTAAATGAGAAGTCTTATAATACGGCTCTGTCTGTCTGTCCGTCCGTCCGTCCGTCGGTCTGTCCGTCCGTCGGTCTGTCCGTCCGTCCGTCGGTCTGCCCGTCCGTCTGTCCGTCCGTCTGTCCGTCCGTCCGTCCGTCTGTCCGTCCGTCTGTCCGTCCGTCTGTCCGTCTGTCCGTCTGTCCGTCTGTCCGTCTGTCCGTCCGTCTGTCCGTCCGTCTGTCCGTCCGTCTGTCCGTCCGTCTGTCCGTCCGTCTGTCCGTCCGTCTGTCCGTCCGTCTGTCCGTCCGTCTGTCCGTCTGTCTGTCCATCCGTCTGTCCGTCCGTTTGTCTGTCCGCCTGTCTGTGACCGGAACCGGAAGTGATACTACCGGTTTAAAAAAATAGTATTTCGAAGTGAAATTTAACGCTGAATCGATATTTGAAAACACATTTGATATATCTTTTATGGTTCATGAGAAAATCACATTTTTGTTTATACCTTGAGATAGTAAAAGAATCGAGAACAGGATTGTCTTCTAAAATCACATTCAAATGTAATATGTGTATGTCCATGGAGAATGTAACAACTATTTCTGATTGTGAAGATGTTAACAAAAGTGCTGTGCTTGGAATAACAAACGTAGGGTCTGGATATACACATCTGAATGAATGTCATTCCACAATGAATATACCAACGATGTCCTCCAAAACATTCTCTAGAATCCAGGAAAATTTAGGTGATTTTTGGGAACAAACTGCAATGGATGAAATGGCAAAGGCTGCTGAAGAAGAAAAACATTTAGCAATTCCTTTAATAACCGTTGTGTGTGACGGCGTTTGGGCTAAAAGGTCCTACAGATGCAATTATAATTCTTTGAGTGGAGCTGCTGCCATTGTAGGTTTCAAAACCAGAAAAGTTTTATTTTTAGCAGTAAAAAATAAGTTTTGCTTAACGTGCAAAAAACATCCTCGGAATACCCCACAACACAAATGCTACAAAAATTGGCAAGGTTCGTCAAGTTCTATGGAAGCGAATATCATAGCTGAGGGATTTCAAAAAAGTATGCCGATGTATGGAGTAATTTACCATAGAATGGTTGCCGATGGAGAGAGTAGTTGTTATGATTAAATACTGCAAAAAAATCGTACAAATCCCATAATATTACTGTTATGAAAGTAGAATGCCGAAATCACTTGCTGAAAAATTACATGAGGAAAATACGAGAATTAGTTGAAACAAAAAATGCTGGTCCTATAATACTTTTAGGAAAGAAATTAAGGTAATATTTTTTTTTAACTAAAATATTATTTTAGCACTACTTTCAAAATACCTTATTAACATCATTATTAGATTACTTTTTTGAAATCGGTATTTTTGTAAGCGATTCTTAATGATCCTTTAATTATTTCTATGAAATCCAAGTTCCCGTGAAAATGTATCAAAATTCAAATTATATTTTTGAGTCATTTCATATTCTCTTATTAGAGATGTATTTCAAAATAAAAGATATTGACAAAAAGAGAAAACATAATACTATCCCAAGTAATTCTTTAAATATTTTATTTAATCTTACGAATTCCTTAAATATTCTATTTATTCTTATTCTTTTCATCTTCTTAGATATCCATACATGGCCACTGTGATTCGTTATAACTATATCCCTATTTTATTATAGAAAAATTTGATGCGATTTAGATATGCAATTACTGAAGCCATCAAGTACAGAAAAAATGAAATAATTCGTTCAGTTGAAAATGTTGAAAACTTGAGAAAAGACATATTAAACAGTCCGAAACACATTTTAGGAGATCATACAAACTGTTCGAACTACTTCTGTCAAAAAGAAACTGTGGACACAACAACTGTGGCCGATATGAAATTGACTCGTAAGTCATTCAATACTTTCTATAGTATTATAATTTCTTAGTTTATTTGCAATTCTCAAGTCATATTTTTGACATATATAAGATATCGAATAATTAAATTATTTGTATTTTCAGCTCTATACGACAAACTAATGGAGTTTGTCACATACCTCGCTAATCATTCAAAAAGCTTAATTATTGATGTAGACAACAATTGTGCAGAACAGTTCAACAATGTAATCGCTAGACACTCTGGGGGAAAAAGAGTTAATTATGTCATGAAAAGATCTTACCAAACTCGTTGTTATGCGTCTGTGGTTGCCATGAATTCAAAAAAAGAAGTGAGCAGTCTCAAAACAAAGTATGGAAGGTTGAACGATCTTTTCGTTTTGAAATATGAGCTCACAAAACAAAAAAAATTGATACAAGCTGCTATCTCCAAACGCAAAATTAAATATAAAAAACAACGAGAACATAGAGGAAATGATCTTTTCTACGGTGAGCATTGCACAAAACCAGATATGGATGACGCTTCTTTTGACATGGCAGCAAGAGATTTTTTTTAAAATTTATCAATGTCTGTTGAAGTAGCAAAAAAAATTGAGTTACTAACACGAGATCAGGCTAATTCTGCTCTATGGCATAGTGAAAGACAAAACGTGTTACTGCCTCAAAATTTGGAGAGATTTGTAAAAAGAGGGAATCGTCTTCAGTGAAAAATTTGGTTAAATCCATTGTTCATCCCTAACCATTTTTTTCGAAAGCCACTCAATATGGCATAGAAAATGAAGTAAGAGCACGAGAAGACCTGGAAGACCATTTTCAAAAAAAAATATCAAAATGTGGATTATTCATTGATGAAGAATTCAGTTACATGGCTGCCAGTCCTGACGGCATTTTGGAAGAAAAAAACTCCATTGTGGAAATTAAATGTCCATATGGAGCCAGAACAATGACTGTTGATGAAGGGATAATTGAAAGGAAAATAACATTTTGGAAAAAAGACAGGACCATCAACGAATGCCATAATTGGTACTTTCAAATCCAGGGTCAATTGCGGATCACTAAAATGAATTTCTGTTTTTTATGTGATTAGACCCCTCAAGGAATAAAAGTGGAGAAAATTCCTCGAAAAGACGACTTCTGGAGTGATAAAATGGAAACAAAAATAAAACAGTTTTACACTGAATATGTTCTACCGGAAATTATAGATAGTAGGGTAAATAGAGGTTTGGAAGTACGTGACAGAATAAAAGATAAAAAATAACAAATGAGTTTAATTTAAAAATCTTCTCGCTTTTTTATATTTACAAAAGTTGGGTACTCCTGGCGGTATATTCATATCCAACGTATCATATCGCAGCTCGGATTATGCCGAAAAATATTTTTCTACAATTGTAAAGAAAAGTGCAAGTTTCATATGCACCATCAATTAAGAAACATACCTAGTTGTATACAGATGTTCATTTCCCACGAATTACATATCTAGTTGTATACGGATGTTCAATTCCTACGGGCAAACCCGTAGGAAATAATTCATTTCCCACGGGTAAGAGAACTAGATAATCATTCATAAAACTTTAGTGACAGCAACTGACATTTCTAAAATGAGCAATAAATTCAAGTTGTCAAATAAAAATATAAACTATTTGTATGCTTTCATTTTGCAAATAAGAAATACATAATCGTAGAAAAAGTATAGTGTATAACTCGTAAAGTATTGAAGTTTGTAGCATGAGCGAAGCGAGTGCTACAAACTCTTCAATACTTTACTCGTGGGACATGCATATCATTTCGCGTGCTGTTATCTAATATACTATTTTCTGCTATCGTGCGTAAAGTACCTACTTTACGCACGCAACGGAGTGTATACAGTTTTACTTTTTTTCACTAGTGCGTAAAGTAAAAGAAAAGTTGAAAGATAGCCTCTACGCATGTGCACATTTTTTTGCAATATCCTTATGCCAAAAATCTAGTTAAAACTAGTTAACCTAAAAAGTTTGCAAAATAGCTTTTTCTCTTGCGCAATATGGTAGTAAAAAAATATTGTATCCAACAAGTGTCTAAAGTGCCTTTTTTCACTCATATATGATTGTCGCACTCACCTTTGGCTCGTGCGACAAAATTCACTTTACGCACTTGTTGCATAAATAACTATTTTATACTTGAATTTGGAACCTTTGGGTTTCAACAGTGTTGTAGAATATCGTCACCACTAACCAAAACTACACTTTTTAAACACTCTACGTACGTTTCGCTAACTATGTTAGCATCATCATTTATTTGTATCAATAAAGATAATTTTTTAGCCAATAGAATCTAATTATTTTTAGGGACATTGGCAATTATTTTGATAAAATATTTTGTATTGTTTAAAAGTTAATAACAAAAAAGATTAATTAATTAATATGTTATAAAAAAAAATCCTTTTCATTTAAGATAATTAATATATAATGGGAGTAGAAAAAATAGCTCATGCAACTCTCATGTAATGGCCATTAATACACTCGCACATTATATACGAAACTCGCCAACGGTTCGTTTCGTATCCTACAACATGTTCGTGTATTATTGGCTATCATTATATTATCGTTGCATAATATACTATTATAAACCACGTTCGTGATCACAAGTAAGCAGGTAAATATTATTTATTCCTTTCCTATTTTTCTTATTTTTTGTTATTTTACACTTCCACCAACGGTACTTCCATACCGAATTTAGACTCCCCCTCGTAATTGCTCGACATAGATCAACATCTGAAAACAAGTAATAAACTTCGGTCTAGAAACGGATTGACGAATAAATATTAATGTAGATGTAGTAGTTAGGCTCCGCCTATCAGTAGCGAATATTATACCTCCGCTTCACCCGACGCCCCGCAGGTCTTTCTGTTTGTCTTAAATAAGTTCATATTTATATTAAAATTGGCTCCTGCTTTAGTACTTTGGGAATTTTTTATGTATAATTCATAATCCAGATAAACTCTCATCAGACATTGATATATGTACATTTGTCTTATTTTAAATAATTTACTTTCTTTGTAGAGCATTTTAGTTGAAAATAGTCTTTATGAAGAATAATTTTTATTATTGTGTTTTGCGTTTGTAAATTTTGCATAGTTGAAGTGAAGGTACCACCCCAAATTATAATGCAATATCTTATAATTGATTCTGACAGTGAGTTATACATTATTATGAGAGAGATTTTTTTCTTTATATGCTGGTCAAATATGACACGTAGGTATTTTATTACTGCAGTTTTTTAAATTACCGGACAGTTGCAATTATCTGAGGATTATGTAGTTTAATTTGTAGTATTGGTTGATCTACAACTGTAGGTGAAAAACTTATATGTTTTGTTTTGCTTATATTTAAACTTCGTAGGTTATTGTTCAACCATATTTTAATATTTCTTCAGCTGGACGTTTGTCTATGTGTCATCGGCGTAACAAAATAATTTCCCGCTCATATTTTTTATTTTAGTGATACTATTTATATACATTAGGAACAATATCGGCCATAAAACAGTCCCTTGTGGAACACCTATCTTTACAATCGACTCAGAACTCATTTTTTCGAACAGTTTAATATGAGATACAGTGTCGAAGGCCTTGGCCAGGTCAAGAAATACAGCAAGACCCTTCTTTGAACTCCCCACGGCCTCGACTATGGCTTTTAATAAATTTAAAGCAGCTTTCTCTGTACTAGAGTTTTTGATAAATCCAAATTGATTTTCAGAAATAATGTTATGTTGTTCCAAAAAGTTCATAAGCCTCTCTTTAACTGATTGTTCAAATAATTTAGCAAAATTGTTTATAACTCATATAGGCCGGTAATTTGTTACGTCGCTGTGATTTCCGGATTTAAATATGGGGTTACTACACTCTTTCCAATGTGATGGTATATTGCCGGTTGTAAAACTGAGATTAATAATATGTCAGTGGAATTACTTTATTTAAATGAATATATTTATTAATTTAGTATCGATGTTGTCATATCCTGATGAACAGTTATTTTTTAAATTGGAGATGAGAATTGTCATTTCAGCTGTAGTAACCGGATTCAGAAAAAAGAAGACTGAACTGAGGTATCAGTCAGAAAATTATTAGGCATTATCGTATTTTCAATTTCGCTAGCCACTTTAATCCCTACATTTGTAAAGTGATGGTTAAAAATATTTGCCTTCTCTTTGCTATTTTTTATCATCGTCATTTTCGTTCTACTAACGCTGCGAAATTAAAAATCGCTTTCATATTTTGTATATAATATAGAAAAAATCTAAAAATATGAATTCACGCAAAATAAAGAAAAATCATTAAAGTTAGGTCAGGTGAACTGTTAATGAACAAAATGTAAACAAATGCAAACACGACGTACGTATTTAGTCTTGCCTTAAAGGCGCGACAATGCCATCAGCGGTTTGTAACAAAGCAAATCTTCAATACATTGTGTAGAGATGGCGACAACTAGCGAACATGGTTCTATTTCAAAGTTGTCAAATTTACGAACGCTGATATAAATATTTTAGGAGAATAATATGAAAATTGCTGTTGGCCACTTTCAATTAATTGCACTGTAGCATGAAAAGTATCTGCTAAAAAATGTATTTAGTTTGTAAGTGCTAAATACCCATATATGTAATACTACTATATTGCCAACTTGAGAGAGAAGTGTGTCGCCGATAGTAGAGTGTAGACGATCGTTTCTCTCTCACGCAGTCTCGGATAGTCAGGCGTCACAGCTGTAAAATCACAATCTCCTACGTTTGTGTAACTTTCCTTTTCTCTACGTTCCTTTTTCACCACGGGACACGACGCCAATGCAATTTATGTATACAGGCAAAGATAGGACGTTGGCGATATAGGAGTATTACATATATGTAAATACCTAGATTAATTGTGACAAAAAACAATATCATTAAAATAACATTCTAATATTTACTCAATATTATATTATATTATATTCACATGTAATAATTTATCAAAATTTCAATCTTAAAAAACCGGGTCAATTGAACTATTCCATAAATCAGCACTCCTCCAGATGTTTTGGCTTAGGACAGGGCCTTCTCTTAGGTTATGTTCAAACCACCGGTTGGCAAACTGGTCATGGTTTATTTATCTTTTCGAAATTACTGATAGTGGAGTCATTCTACGGAAATATAAGGTGAGATTCGTAAAATGAGAATGTGTCGATTAGGTATTAGAATTTTTTCAATATTGCAGTAAATATTTAACCATGTTTTTTGAATGTCTAATAGAGAGTAATTTCTTTTTCTAAATTCTTCTTTTGATTCCTCTATACCTCGTAATATTTTTCCATCTCAGTGAGTTAACATCTGTAATCCTTCCTTTTCGGCTTCCACTGTTTTATTTTGTATTTCGATTTTTATTCTAGTAGATTTTTTTATGTCATCTCTACACAAGTCTAGTAGCGTTTGTAGACACGCTTCAAAAGTAAACAATTCAAAAATTGTCTTGATGATTAGTACTATTGAATATTTTGATAATGTTTCACGTAAACAGTCTACATTATTTTTCATTTTTGAGTTTTTTGTAAAGTGTTTTCGTTTAATATGCCTTTTTAGACTATCAATTCGAATTATAACGTTACACTCCTCACATTTTTGGAGCTTGTTGTTTCCCATCTTGGCGGTATGTTACTAAAATGTTACGAGTACATAAGCTTATAATAAATTTGGTCGGAGATACTCGGTTTCATTCGAAAGTACTCGGAAGTGATTTTTGAATTTTAGTGTATTATTATCTTTTTGGAACTTGTTCCGTTCTATCTTGATTGAGTTGTTATAACTAGTATGATTGGTTATGTTAAAGGTAGTCAGTCGGGTTTAATTATGTTCGGAAACACCCGGAAATGGAACATTTTAATCTATAATGCTGCGTGTAAAGTTGATTATATTTTCGAGTTTTATTCATCCGCTCTTGACTATATTTTTGCTACAACTGAGGACGGAGTAAAAAAAAAATATTAACTGCTAAGTATAATTCTTTTAAAATTTAGAGAAAGTAGTATGTCCTGTAAGCGAGAAAGTAAAAATTATGGACTTATATATTCTCCGTTACGTTTCAAATATCGCGCTCTTTTCCGCATTTAATTTGGACCACTAATAACGAAGTTAGATTATAATGCTATTTGGCGTTGATTCTGCGCTAGAGTTTTGTTTACGTATATATTCTACACCACATTTATAATACAGTACTGTTTATTTATCCCACCCAAATCCTACCATTAATAACGAAGTCAGACCTTTTGTCGTTAGTTATGTGTATGATTTTGGTTGACGTATTTATTATATACGGATTTATTACATGTCACATTTCAAAAATTTGCCAATTTCGATCAATAGTAACGGAGATAGACCCTAATGCTCTTTGGTCTTGGTTCTGCACATGATTTTTTGTTTATGTATATATTCTTCATCTCATTTATAATACAATTTATAATACAATACTATTTTTCGAGTTCAATTTGAATCAATAATAATGAAGTTATATATTAATGCTCTTTGGCATCGGTTCTACGCAGGATTTTTGCTTTCGTATTTCTTCTGCGGCATATTTCAAATATACCGCCTTTTTCCGTGTTCTACTTGGCCTAATCATAACAAAGTTTGATCTTAGTGCCCTTTGGCTTCGGTTCTGCGCATGATTTTTGTTTACATATATATTTTGCGTCACATTTTAAACATAACGCCTTTTTTCGCGTTCAATTGGAACCAATAGTAACGAAAATTGATCTTAATAAATCTGCGTCCGGACGATCGGACTCAAATTGAACGTACATTTAGATGATATTTAACATTGCTCTTATGGAGGTTATACCCCTAAATTGAATCTGCGCCCGGACGCTCGGACGCAAATTGGATGTATATTTAGATGATATTTAACATTGCTCTTATGGAGGTTTTACTCCCTATGTTGAATCTGCGTCCGGACGCTCGGACGCAAATTGGATGTATATTTAGATGATATTTAACATTGCTCTTATGGAGGTTTTACCCCCTAGGTTGACTCTGCGTCCGGACGCAAATTGAAGGTACATTTAGATGATATTTAACATTGCTGTTATGGAGGTTATACCCCTAGATTGAATCTGCGTCCGGACGCTCGGACGCAAATTGGATGTATATTTAGATGATATTTAACATTGCTCTTATGGAGGTTTTACCCCCTAGGTTGAATCTGCGTCCGGACGCTCGGACGCAAATTGAAGTTACATTTAGATGCTATTTAGCATTGCTCTTATGGAAGTTTTACACCCCTAGGTTAAGTTTGCGTCCGGACGCTCGGACGCAAATTGAAGGTACATTTAGATGATATTTAACATTGTTATACTACTATACTATACTTCTTATAGAGGTTTTACCCCCTACGTTGAATCTGCGTCCGGACGCTCGGGCGCAAATTGAAGGTACGTTTAGATGAAATTTAGCATTATTCTTAATGAGGTTTTACCCCTGAGGTTGAATCTGCGTCCGGACGCTCGGACGCAAATTGAAGGTACATTTTGATGATACATATCATTGCTCTTATGTTCTATTGCTCTTACACATATATTCAGCGTTACATTTTAAATATTTTTTCCGCTTTCAATTTTAACCAATAATAACAGAGTTAGAAACTAATGTCCTTTGGCGTCGATTCTGCGCATGTTTTTTGTTTATATATATTCTGCGTCACATTTCAAACATATCGCCTTTTTCCACGTTCAATTTGGACCGATAATAACGAAGTTTGATATTAATGCCCTTCACGTCAGTTATGCGCATGATACTTGTTTACATATATATTCTGCGTCGTATTTTAAATTTAGCGCCGTTTCCCGCTTTCAATTTGGACCAATAATAATGAAGTTTGGCCTTAATGCCCTTGAGTCTTTTGGTTCTGCCGTTTTCCGCGTGTGATTTGGATCCGTAGTAACGACGTTAGATCCTAATGCCCTTTCGTCTTTTGATCTGCATATGTTTTTTGTTTACATACTTATTCTACATCACATTTATAATATAACGAAGTTTTTTTCATTAAAATCGGACCATTATTAGTGGAGATATACGTTTGTGCCCTTCTGTCTTTCCTACTGCGACAATTTTTTTTACGTTATGATTCTACATCACAGTTCAAATATAGCGCCGTTTACCGCGTTCAATTTTGACCAATAGCGTCGAAGATACGAATATCCCCGTCCCCCGCGGAGGTCGCTGTCGGATAGTAACTGAACTAGCTAAAATTGTATTACAGGAAACTATATGGGTGAGTAGTAGCGCCCTCAGTCGGATAGTAACCGAACTAGCTAAAATTGTATTAAAGGAAAGTCTAAACAATAATCAGTTTACTTCAGCTTTCCGGCACCGCAATCCTTGGAATAATGTTATCATTTTATTTGCAATGATATTCAAACAATGAACAATATGCTTCAGCTAAGTAGGAAACCGCAATGATTAAAATAAGATTAAAATATGGTGATTACGAGTTTAAATGCATGCGTTGTTATCAATAAGATAAGAAAACATGGTAATATTCTTGACAAATATTTATTGCGTAATTTTTAACTTTAAAAATGATTTCATAATAAAAAAGAATTAATTTGGTATACTATAAAATAATTTTATTCACAGCAACATATTCGCATTCAATTTGGACCAATAATAACGAAGTTTCACCTTAAGGCCTTTTAGTCTTTGCTTCTGCGCATGATTTTTGTTTACCTATTTATTGTACGTCGCATTTTTAATACAATGCCGTTTGTCCTGTTTAAATCTGGGTAATAATAACGGATATAGAGAGTAATGCCCTTTAGTCTTTTGATTTTTATTTAACTATATATTCTGCATCACATTTCAAATATAACGCTTTTTTCCGCGTTCAATTTGGACAAATAATAACGAAGTTTGACCTTAAGGCCTTTTAGTCTTTGCTTCTGCGCATGATTTTTGTTTACCTATTTATTGTACGTCGCATTTTTAATACAATGCCGTTTTTCCGGTGTAAATCTAACTACTAATAACGGAGATAGAGAGTAATGCCCTTTCGACTTGTGATTTTTATTTAAATATATATCCTGCGTCATATTTATAATACAATACCGTTTGTCCTGTTTAAATCTGCCTACTAATAACGGAGATAGAGAGTAATGCCCTTTCGTCTTTTGTTCCACTTTTGATTTTTATTTAAATATATATTCTGCACCACATTTCAAATATACCACCTTTTTCCGCGTTAAATTTCAACCAATAATAACGAAGTTTGACCTTAAGGCCCTTTAGTCTTTACTTCTGCGCATGATTTTTGTTTACGTATTTATTCTACGTTACATTTATAATATAATGCCGTTTGTCCCATTTAAATCTGATTACTAATAACGGAGATATCCCTCTTCATACTTTCCCCCGTCACCGCGACACCCGCGGAGGTCCACTGTTCCAGCTTGAACTTAGCTTATCTACTTCTGATTGATTTTGGAATTTATAATTATGCCGTAAATGAGGTAGAGGGAAATTAACAGGAGAGTGAGAGTTAACCCTGAATTAGAAGCTGGCCGAAGAAAACAACGGCAAATTATAAATGGACAGTTTAGAGCCCAAACCTAAAATATTTTTTTCTTTTTCAATTAAAACAACTTAAAAATATACTAATATGATTTCATTTCATTGGTTGTTATATTAAAGAATTTTAGAAAATATGAAGCATTTGAAGTAAACAGCTTATGTAGGTAGAAAGTAACCAAGAAAATGGGAATAAAACCAACTTAATGTAAAAATGAAATATAATAAAAACACTATTGACTTAAAAAAAACTTCAAATTAAAACTAATGATAAACATAAAATATTAACTACAATAAAAAATATTTGAAAATAATCAAAACTAATTATAAACAAAAAATTAACTATAAAAAACCAAAAATGGAGTTATTACCTAATCCAATGAAAACAAAAACAGAAAAATGATTTATTTTTTCAAAAATGTTTTGAACATCGCTGAAATGTTTTCTAATAAACCATTTAAGTGTTTTCTAATAATATTGTGCTCTTCTACTAAATCTAGTTCTCTTTTTTTAAGAATGTTACTTTCCTTCACGTTCAATTTTTCATCATAATAATTTGATATTATTTCTTTTTTGAGAAGTCCCAGTTAGCATATTTGTTGCTTCTGTTCATCAACTGTTGCTTGCGGGTATTTTTTTATCTCTAGATAAACAATTATTCCAATACAAATTTTTATGCAGACAATACAATATTTTATCATTTTAATTTTATTAACAATAACGAAACATTCTTACTTTTGTGGGTACGTTGAAATATATTTGTGCCATTAGGAGTGTCTTCTTCTTCAACAACCTGTTCGGCAGACATACTGGGCATAAAATTACCTGGATCTGGCACATAACAATGATCCTCTAAAATGGCATTCCCCACTATCCTCTATATATTGGAAATCCTGTAAAAATAGAATTTATCAAATAATTTTGTAACAATTGAATTAAGTTTGATTTTTCATACTTATTTCAATTACTGATTACATTACTGAGGGGTGACCTAAGCTAGCAGTTGAACATATAAGGTTGACCACGTTTTCTTCCCAATCTGGCAGAGAGACATTAACAGGCCCTCCTTCACCAGTTCCTAACTGATGGCATTTTGTATTTAATTTTTGCTTTTAGATCATGCCAGGACTAAAGATAAAAAACATCGTTTTATATTTAATTAGTTCTTGCATATATACCTTTACTTACTTTTCGCCATTGTTTCCAATTTTTTTTGGCGCCAGACATGGAATTTAATTGATTCTCCAGTTACTTCCAGAGAGATTATGCCGTAAATTTTCCACTCACTAACTCTGGATGTGCAGACATAAAATTTACCAATTCACTACGTTGCAATTCGCTTATTTTACAACAACGCTTTTCTTCCATTTTTAATTTTTATATCACAAAACAAAATGAATTATAAATTTTTTTTTCGATAAAGTAGATTTTCGATGACGTTCTCTCTTCTCATTGGTTGATGTCCTGCAATAATCACCGACTCTTCGTTAAGTCATGCGACAAGAAATTACTGTATCGAATGGCGTTCGAGAATACAAAATAGCCACCGTATACGTTGGTAGTGATGCGTTATGCGTCGCATACGACACTTGACGTACAACGTCAGGAATTGGATCCCTGGGTCCCGATTCTCGACTTTATTCCAATGGGAAATACAAAAATTTCCTATAGGAATTTACGATTTGTATTCTTAACGCAACTACTAGGAATATTTTTCAACGAAACTTGTGGGAAAATGTTCCTATTTTGTAATAAAAGTGGCAGGAAAAAAAATAAAAATTTGCATTGCAAATAAATTGCTAGATTGAAAGAAATGAAGATATTGATTTTGGCATATATCCAAATTACCATTTTAATGAAGTAGTAGTTAGAAATCCTGATTTGGAAGCAGGAAGAAGGTTGGAACATCAAATTATAAGAAATTATTTTTAAGCGTTTTTATTAAATAAAATATATATTAATACAAAATATTTATTTATATAAACTAAATACAAAGCTTAAAAAAGCAAAGCTTTAAATAACTTATTAAAATAAAAATATAATCAAATCTATTAAAAACACAAACAAAACTCTGCAAAGAATCTTTTAAAATATATTCAAAAGTAAAAATAGTCAAAAATAAAAACAAACTACTTACATGTATATAGAAAACACCAATCAAAAAACAAAACTCTTTAAATAAACAATTTATTTTTAACAGATTTACAAAACATTTAAATGCTATTATTTTCTATCAGCTAACCTTTCCAGAGCACACTCAATTCTTTCTTTTGCCAACACATTCCTTTCCATCAAAATAAGCTTTTTCTCCCAATATTCTTCCTTTTTCTCATTTTTGTTTCCCAGCAGTTCAACAATTTGTTGAATTCACTGTTTCTGACAGTCTTCTTACTGCCTGTTTAATCTTGAACATCATAAAAACAAAAGAACATCCTGTATATGAAATATTTTTAATTTCATTGCATAAAATTAAATTGTTCAAGAACCTCGAAATTAGATCGCTCAAGTTAGCACGTATAAAACGCTAACTTGCAGTATTTTATTTTTATTTTGTATCATATTTTGTTATAATATATATAATTGTTTTATTTTGTAATATAATAAATATAGGTCGAATTTAAAGAATAAACGATTCAAAAATTAAAAGTTGTAGCTTTAACTTCGATATTCACATAAGGCCCTTTGGGTTTTATTCATGGTCCTTCGAGCCTTCTTTCAGATGGTGCAAAAGTGTAGCAATGAGTATCATTTGAAAGTGATTCTGTTTGTCGACAAAGGGATTGAAAATCTTCTACCATTTGCGTGGCGTTCACAAAATCTTCAACAAATTTGGTGGTGTTGTATTTTACTTCTATCCTGAATATTCCTCTGTCTAGCCTGACATGCCTGGTTTTGGATATTGTAGCGTATATCCTGCTTGTGCTGTAGGTAGTTTGAATAGAAGGAATATGAACAGAAAAACCTTAATTAATAGCGTACTCCATAGCCCCCTCGTTTGAGTTGTATGGTTTTGGTTTTTTGTGGAAATTACTGCGATTTTGCTATTTACAGAACCACAGATTGCGGTTTTAATGTAGCACCTTCTTCAGTTTCGGTTGGTAGCGGAATTAAAGAATTAATTGCTCTTTTCAATACGGCTCCTCTTGCTTTCTGTAGTGTTACTACTCGAACTTTATCATCTTGTCCTTGTAACATGAAAATTGACCTATTTTTCTCTATATGCCTCGACATTATTTTTGTCTGCGAATTTTACATCAAAGGGACAACCGGTAGCATAAGGTTTTATGTTTTTACATCTCTCTCATAATTTAGTATAAAAAGCCATTTGTAAATATTTTTTTCTTTTGTAAGTATTTCGCAACATGATAAACGAATTACCTCATGACCCTATTTAAAAGGTTTTTTATTCAATTTCAAGGTACATCATAACTCAAAAACACCTTTTAAGTAATAAACTGCTTCGGTTACGCTAGACATGCTCTGAATAGTCGTTTATAGTACCTGACTATAGGCAACCCATAAAACACGTAGGAGTTAATCTGGCTGCCTAGATATTTAGCTATTTGTGTTTATTAACCTCTTAAGTGGTTAAGACGTATATATCCGCATCCTAAAATCTAATCCTAGATGGCTTCGACGGACGTATTCGCCTTTAAAATATTTTAGGAGCCTTCAATGAATAAGCCGCATATGTTCGCTTGCGGTAGTTCATGTGGTAAACCAACGTTTTCCCCACCACCTGAACGATAATTCTCATCGATCAGAGCATCAGATGGTACTCCGCAGTTGCATCAAAGCTGCCTAGGCGCGCTTATTACACGCGTTTTTTTTTCCGTTATAATTAGTAGCTCTGTGTGCAAATAAACATAATGTGTAGTTCGGAGGATGAAATAGAAAATAGTTTCGAAGATAATTCGAATGATGAGTTTGATATCAACGACTTGGCTGATTCTGAAGAATCAGATTCCGAATACAGTGAGTCTAGTGAAAATGACGACGAGCCGCATGATGCTTTCGAGGATTTTGAAATGCCATGGACTTCAAAAGGTATTCCTAGACCGCCATTTCCTTTTACAGCAGAAAGTGGAGTAAAAGTACCCAACTTAAACGATAGTTTGGCCATATTTGAACATTTTTTTGATGATAGCATAATTGATGTTATTGTAACAGAAACAAATCGTTATGCAATCCAGTTTATTATAAATAATCATGAAATTATAAAACAAAACTCTAGAGTAAGAAACTGGAAGCAGACTGATAGCGATGAAATAAAAACGCTATTAGGTTTATTGATATTACAAGGTGTGTGCCCTAAGCCTGAATATAAAATGTATTTTTCTCGTCGACAAATTATTGAAACACCATTTTTTTCACGAATTATGACAGAAAAAAGATTTCATTTGTTGCTGAAATTTTTACATTTCGTCGACAATAATAGTTTACAGGAAAACACTAAGCCGAATAAGTTGAAAAAGATTCTTCCATTTCTGAATCATTTGAGAGAAAAATTCATGACAACATATATAGCAGAACAAGATATTTCTATAGATAAATCTCTGCTAGGTTGGAAAGGAAGATTAGCATGGAAGCAATATATACCAAATAAAAGAAAAAGGTTTGGTATAAAGATTTTTGAGCTGTGTGAAAGTAAGTCGGGTTACTTATACAATTTTATAATATACACTGGTGCCGATACTGATTTTGGATTGAAATATGTAGACGAACCTTTTACTGCTAAAGTAGTCTGGTCACTGATTGATCCACTACTTGATAAGGGATATCGACTTTATCTCGATAATTACTACCCAAGCATCCCCTTAGTTGATAAATTGGTAAAAAAAAGTACAGACTGTGTAGGAACAATGCGAGCCAATCGAACAGGTATACCACAAGAAATAACATCAAAAAAATTAAATAAAGGAGAAGCAATTGCAAGATACAGAAGGAAAATTATGATTCAAAAGTGGCGAGACAAAAAGAATATTTTGTTGATAAGTACAAGACATGATGAAACTTTTGTAACAGTTAAGACGAAACAAGGAGAAGTGAAAAAACCGTCTTGTGTGGCAGACTACAATGCGAAAATGGGTGGGGTGGATCTCTCCGATAATTATCTTCATTTTTACGGAACGGCCAGGAGCAGAATCAAAAAGTACTATATGAAAATATTTTTTCATTTTATGAGTATAGCTACATTAAACTGCTATCATATTTACAAAAAAAATGGGGGAAAATTAAAAAGATTGAACTTTGTAATACAGTTGGGTGAAAAACTCATTGAAAAATATTCTAAACCATTAACTAAAGGAAAACGAAGATCAAAAACTCCTATGCCATCCAGACTCATTGAACGCCATTTTCCGTCATTGATCCCACCAACAACAAAAGAAAAACCAACTAAGAGGTAATTTAAGCTATTAGTATATACGTGTTATTATTTTCTTTTTATTTTGTAGATGTGCTGTATGCAGCGAAAAGAAAATTAGAAAAGAAAGCCGGTACTGGTGTAAAGAGTGTTTTACTGGGCTATGTCCTGCACCGTGTTTTGGGATTTACCACACTAAGGCTTGATCAATAAAAATACGATGGATTTTCTTTAAATTGTACATTTTGTCAAATATATACGGATTTTAATATCTTTTTTTTAATATTAAAGACGAATATATACGCTACTTACAGTAGACAGTGTCGATGACGAATATTTTCGCATGTGGCAAAATTACGAGCTATCTAGGATGACGCCGATAATTTTCCTAATAACCACTCAAGAGGTTAAGTTGTCGATACGCCACCTTGCGGATGTCGTTAATGAGGCCTCCACTTTGTTTTAAGACAAGATTAGTTCTTTTCCTGTGTTGACTAACGTAAGCGACACACCTCGTATCACCTAGTGATAGCGAAATTTTGTATTTTACACGTGTTAGTGTATACCGTTAATGGCTTATCGAGGGCTTCTTTATAATTAAGGGTAAGCAATTTTATTTTTTTTAATTTTAGTGAAAATTCTCATAAGGTTGTCTTTTCTTTATAGATTTGACATGCCCTCCTAAGGCACGCTTATTTTTTTGGATAACTTTCAAGCCATGCCTTCTAGGCATAGCTTTTATGGTATTTTTCGTTCGTGAAGAACATTTCTATTGGATCTTCGAGGTTCTTCAGTTGTTGAAGAATATTTCTACTCGATCATCGAGATTTCAGTGATGAAGGATAATTCTACTTGAACTACGAGATTTTCGTTTTTTTGTTTGCTGTGGATGCAGGTGGTTACAAAACCTTTTTTGTAAGTGGGAGGTAGAAGTACTGCTTGTGGTGTATTTTGGCTTTGCACCGCCCGAGGGTGTTTATCTCCCGTTGCTTCCTTGACATCCGCTGACATCCACCATCGAATTGGAACTCCTGGCGATTTTGTGTAAGAGAACCAGATCCCAATTCACCGACATCTGATTCAGCGCAAGAAATTTTAGTAAAAGGTAGATGTAAAATCCTACATTTTTTATTTTTTTCGGTCTATCTTTCAAAATTTAAACGTTAAATTAATTTTTTTTTGATACATATTTAGTATAATGTTGATAGTAGTATATGAACTGCTTTTTTGAGTTATGAATAATTTTTTTTAACCTACTTTTGACACCTATTTTGGGTTAGTTTTTTTTAAGCTTTACAAATATATTTAAAGGTCATATGATTATCCTGGTTTAATTTCGTTTATCATGTTATTATTTTGTTAATGTAAACTATGGGGTAAGTTCTCATTGTGAGACGGGTTTTAGTTTTTAAGTAATTTTTTTATGTAACATATTACCTTGTATCAATTTTAATATTGCGTTTCAAAATCACTCGAAACAAAATATTGTGATTTTCTACGACCACAAAATAATCACTATGTGGCATCATCTTTTATGTTCCTGATTTTTTTTGTAAGAAAAAAAACTGAATTCTTTTTAAATTTCCAAAAAAAAAACGAGGAATAAATTGATTTTTTTGAAATTTGCTTTATTTAATTTCTTTACTTTCAGGATAAATCATTCTAAATTCAAATATTTAATTTTGTCTATAGTAATAATTTTTTTACTAAATTGTACAACATCATAGATACAGTTCTTGTGATTTTTCTTGATTTTTGCTGTTAAAATTAAGTTGCGCCTGGCAACCCTTTAAAAAAGAGTAACTTTGCAAATTCACTCCTTACCAACGACCTAATGCTCACTAGACGAAGAGCTGCCGCGCATACTGGTTTGTAAAGGGTATCTTTTTGATTACCCCTGATAAGATCGCATAAATAAATAAAATCAAAACTTATCGAACCGCATTATATTCAGTGTACTGCAACGACACTTCGGTCGTTGCGGGTCACTTTGGCGCCTTAGTCCAGGTTTCGGATTGCCTCGGGCGCCACCTTCTGTTTAGAGTGTGAAGGCCACTTGCTCCGGGCAGCGTCAGTGTCAGTGAAGAAAAAAAATACTCCAGGGGTCGTTATGGTTTCGACTAATGCCTTGGTAGCCAGAAGGGCGGGCTTTACTTGCCCTACTGGGCGGAGGTCCTGGGTATTCGCTGCAATATATAAACTCACAACCAGTTAGAGTAAAATAAAAATCACCAAATGAAAATAACTGCTTTTATTGTAACTCCAAAAATATCAACATAAAAAAAGGACCCAGCGGAGAAAGGTGTGTAACGTTTTATGAAGCCAAATACAATAAACGTGTGAAAAATAACAAATGCGTGATAATGGTTGATGGTCAGAGCGCGGTGGGTTTAAGCGGTGATACAGGTGATGATGATGTAGCAAATCGTGCAGATGAGGAAAAAGGTACGCGGTGATTCTACTCGGTCGAACAAAGTACTATTTTATATGGTAACTTCCCTTAAGCGGTCCCTCCCGGTATCTAGTACAAATTTAATTGGAGGTGATTGCTCACAGCAGCCAATTGTTATTATTAATACAAACTGGAATCTCGTTTTACGGTGCAAATATGTTTAGGAGGTGATTTCTCACGGATCCGGTTATTTTTATAGATCAAACTTAGGTCGCGTTCCCCCTGTATAACGGCACTAATTTAATTGGAGGTGATTGCTCACAGCAGCCAATTGTTATTATTATTCAAAATGACTCGCGGTGTTTTAAGGCGGTGATTGCTCACGGCACCTGCTTATTATTAGCTAAATCTGAAACGCGTTTCCCCCTGTATACGGCACTGATTTAATTGGAGGTGATTTCTCACGGCAACCAATTTTATTATTAAATAAAACGAGTCGCGGTACAATTATTAGGCGGTGATTTCTCACGGAACCAGCTGATTATTATTAAAACGCGTCTCACCCTGTACACGGAATATTTACTTGGAGGTGATTGCTCACAGCAGCCAAGGTTATTATTAAGCAAAAAATGACTCGCGGTATTTTAGGCGGTGATTTCTCACAGCACCAACTGATTATTATCGCGTTTCCCCTGTATACGGCACAAATTAAATCGCATTAAATATAACAATAGCACTTTGTTACCTTTTCAATGATTAACTTACTACTACCTATTTTCCTCACCGGTGTACTGCTTGCTGGTCAGGCATGGTAGTCGGCTTGCTGGCACTCGTACAACTGAATTATTCTCCTCTAGTCAGGAAGAAACCTTTAATCTCCCACTTCGGATCTGGAGGGAGTCGTTTAAAACATGCACGGAAGCATTTGTGTGAACTTAGTATAAATCTTCGAATTTAATCCTGATAAGTATTTAAACACCGGAAAACGCGGACTTAGAATAATTTTAAAATATAAGATTATTTACCAATAAATTCTTCCACACCGGTACGGCTTGGCTGGTATTTAGCTGGTGTCGAGTTCAAATCTCTAATCGAACTGATTAAATGAATCGCAAGCCGTGCTATACCATGATACTGGCGGTTCCATCTTCCGGACGACGTGTG
The DNA here is from genome assembly GCA_963243735.1 of Neocrepidodera transversa. Taxonomy (NCBI): domain Eukaryota; kingdom Metazoa; phylum Arthropoda; class Insecta; order Coleoptera; family Chrysomelidae; genus Neocrepidodera; species Neocrepidodera transversa. Next base: position 21,903,395 of record OY725353.1, read on the forward strand.
AACTTTGTGCAATCGCGTTTGACGAATTCGACGGGAGATCGCGGTGCTTTACATTTCACGGTGCATTTCGGGTTTATCTATTTACGGACTATTGCCGGTCGCACTAATTATAACAAGTCTTAGGGAAAAATTAATCAATAAAAAATAAAACGATTGGAGATTAGGGAATTAAATCATTAGTAAATTCGTAACTTCGTTACAGTACTAAATCAAAAATCAGTTTAGCGTCACAAACTTTTGTAACTCTTGCTAAAAGCCAATGACTTGGATTGATATTATCTTCTTTCAGTAGTACTAGTGTTCCAAGCTTAATATTTTCGCTCGGCGTTTGCCACAGCTGTTGTAAGCGATTTAGGTATTCCGAAGTCCAGAGTTTCCAAAAATCTGTTTTCATTTTTTGTACCAGTTTCCATCTTTGATTTAAGCTACTAGTACCTTCAGTTGTATCTGGATTTATCTGTGATATTATTTCTCTGCCTATCAGAAAGTGTCCTGGAGTGAGCACAAATCATCATCGCTAATGGGACAGAGAGGTCTGGAGTTCAAGCACGCTTTAATTTGGTGAGTTAACGTCGCCAATTCTTCATACGTTAATGTAGATTCACTCTTTTTAAGTGATGTTTCATGGATTTGACTCTCGCTTCCCATAATCCTCCAAAATGAGGTGCATGTGGAGGGATAAAATGCCAAAGAACACCACTTGATGACATCGAATTTTGGATATCTGGATTTTTTACTATTTTAGAGACTTCATTCTGCAAATTTGTGTTTGCACCTACAAACGTGGTGCCGTTATCGCTGTACATATGGGAACATGGACCTCTTCATGATATCAATCTTCGGAAGACGGCTAAAAATGTTTCTGTTGTCATGTCGCTTACTACCTCCAAATGTATCGTCTTTGTTGATAGGCATACAAAAATTGCAATGTATCCTTTGTAGGACTTGTGCCCTCGCCCTTTTGTGGTTCTTACTTGAATTGGTCCAGCATAGTCTACTCCTGTATGGGTGAATGGAGGAGACGGTGTGACAGTTTGTTGTTTGTATCTTAAGCATTTATTTAAAATCTGTTTAACAGCCTGTTTTCCATTAATAATCCAGTATTTTTGTCTACAGTATGCAAGTGTCAGTTGAATTCCTCCGTGCAATGTATTTTTGCGACTGTTGCTTATTATCAGATCCGTGAAATGATTATGGTTTGGAAGTATGATGGGGTGTTTTTGTTCATAGGATAACATTGAATTTTCCAATCTTCCTCCAACCCTCAGGATCCCTTCATCATCAATAAAAGTAGTTAAATTGGATATTTTACTTGTAGTTTTATCGACATATCCTTTTTTTTGAGTGTTCGGAACTCTTGGTAGAACATTCTTTCCTGTTCTTGTTTTATTATTGCTTTTAGGGTATTGTCCAATTCTTGAGGAGTCAATAGTCCTTTCTCATGGGTCTTAAATCTTCTGTAATATGACAAGATTCGAACCATCTTTGCAAGTTCGGAAAATTCTTTGCATAACTGACGTTCGTCTGATATTCTGATTTGATGACAAGTGTTACTAATTTGTTTGTCTTCTTCAGTGTCGGGAACTTTGACCATATTAGGAAAATGCTCCACCATAATGAATGATCTCTCAGCTTTTGAATAGCTATTCCTCTGGACAAAGCATCTGCTGGATTATCTTGCGTCTTTACGTGACTCCAGTGTTCTTTTGGTACCAAACTTTGAATTTCAGATACTCGATTTGCTACGAAAGTTTTCCATCTCTGTGCATCTCGTGAACCAACTTAATGCGATCATGGAGTCTGTCCAAGCATAGAAATCTACTGATTCTATCTTGAGGGTTTTGATGGTTCTTTCCATTAATTTTGCTAAAAGAACTGTCGAGCATAATTCAAGCCTTGGTAAGGTAGTCTTTGTCTTTGCTGGAGCAACCTTTGATTTGGCAATTAGCAACGTAGTGTGTGAGATTCCGTCTATTTTGGTTTTGCTGTAAATTACTGCGCCATATGCTTTTTCGGAAGCATCGCAAAACCCATGAAGTTCTAGCTTCGTTTCTTCATAGTGGATCGATCTCAGAATTTTGATATCTTTCACAGTATTCATCTGATTCTTGAAATTTTCCCAACTCGTAGCAATTTGTTGGTTATCAAAAATCGAATAAATATCGATTAAAAAAATCGATTAAAAAAATGGAATAAAAAATGGAATAAAAATCGAATAAAAATCTATTTCAAAAATCGATTAAAATAATTGATTAAAAATATCGATTAAAAAAATCGATAAAAAAAATCTAATGTTTAATTTTAAATTTGTTCGATTTTGTTAATTCGATTTATCACCACTTCTGATCGTTTCATTTGTACATAAGCTATTGGTTACATTTAAATAGAAATTGATGGCCGTTTTTGAAATAGTTATTTTTATATTCAGTTTACGTAATTGTCACAATAATTTGGCCGATTTTTATATGCTAAACTTATAACGTCATTTTACAAATAAATATTTCATTTTTTTTTCTAATTTTTAAACTCATTTAAATAAACTTACTATAATCAATTTTGGAAAAAACAATTACACAATATTAAAAACATAAAATAAAAGCAAAAGACCTATTCTTAAAATTATAAGAGTGGCTGAAAACATTGGTATATTAAATTATGCCTAACTAAATTATTCAAGTTAAAACGAGGTTTATCTGGTATAACTAAATTAATATTATTTGCCTCTTCAATCAGTGCAGCAATATTTTCATCAATTTCAACTTGTTCATTTCTACTAAGAGCTATATTATGTACTACAGAACATGCAACAACAATATCTTCAATTTTTTGAACATCTACACGAATACCTAATGACAAAACTGGAAATCGTCTTTTAATAACAACAGAACTTCTACCTTCAATTTTTTAGGTGAAGGCCCACCACCAGTTCCGTGGCTGTTATATTTAATGTCGTTTTTTTTCATGTCCTGCCAAGTCTAAAATGAAATGGATTTTATTAAGCTGCTAGTTTAGCAAAGGGTGAAAATAAAGTATAAGTAGACTAAATTTAACCACTTTTTTCCTACAATCTGTTTTTAAATAAGAGACAGCAAAGCGAAGTTAGAATTTTCTCACCGTTTTCAAATCTCTTTTTATTAGAAGCCACTAGCGAGTACTTACATGTTTCTAACCTGCCCAATCTTTTTCAGCTCCTTTAATGTTGTTAAGCTATTCAGCGATAGCTTGCCAACGAGTTCTTGCCTCTTTATAAGTAAAAGAATTATTAAACTTGCTATGTTTCAACTCTTCATCATCTTCCAGTTTTCGTTTCTGTTCATCGGACAAGTATCCCTTCTTTTTCTTTTTATTCATATTCATATTGTTGTAAATTGAAATGAATGTAGAATATATTATATAAACACAAACAACAATACAACCAGATTAACAATTACTTTTTGTACATCAACCAACACGTAAAACCAAAATTATACCAAAAATTAGCGAAAGTGATTGGTGTTTAAAATTATTGAGTGAAGTTATCACAGACATATATTGCTCTCACTTCCTATAGGATTTTGAATTCCTATTTGACTCGAGAATTCATGCTAATTAAGTCGAAGGAAAATTTTTGTAGGAATTTGACCAATAGAAATTGATTTCCTACAAAGTACAAAGTCGTACCCCTGGCCGTTACGCCCGCCATTCTCTAATGTCTCCTGTCACTTGTCATCTGTTCCACCATGGAACTCGGTGGAACTACTTTTGGACGTATTTGTAATCCTAAAAACATGATGTTTATAAACGGACCAAGGCAATTAAGAGATACGTAGATTATAAATTATATTGATGTGCATTCCAATTATTTCTTATAGGGCATGTTCACGATTTTGACAGTTGACACTAGTGACAGACGCCCCGAGGAAGAACAGTTTTTTTTGGATTTTGTGTCTATGGTGTTTTCCCAGTTCTTTTGTAATTAATGAAGTTTTTTTTTCATTAAACAGTCTAAAATGCCCAGATTTTGTTCGGTAGTTAACTGTGGTAGTAATAATTTTAGGGGTAAAATTTCGTTTCATAAATTTCCATCCATTTTTAACAACAATAAGAGGGTTGTTCTGTTGGCTGAAGAAAGAAGACAAAAATGGATAAAAGCACTCAGACGAACAGACTTAACGAAAAAAAAATTAAATACGGATATATGTATATGTTCTAAAGAGTTTTATGGAGGTAACTTAGTTTTTTAGACATCTTGACAATTATTATCTACCTTTATATTGTAGGGAAACAGCCAATTCTTCCAAATCCGGAAATTGGCTATACCAGTCCCAGTTTACTAACAAAAGTCGAGTTTGATCGATTTCAAAGGATTAAAAATCGTAATCAAGTGAAGACTGATCAGCTAGTAAGTTTTGTATATATGATAATAGAATGAGTAAGAATAAATTATAAATTTCATGTATGTTAATGTTTATTTTAGGAAAAATTATCTCCTGCTGAAACTAATAATCATGTTAGTAATGATGATCCACCCCTACATGCCTTGGTCGAGGAAATTCAAGAGGAAAATGAAATATTTGCCGATTTGGAGCAAGATCTGGTTTATGTAAATAATAAATTATATCAGCTTTGAGATTCACTCCATAAATGCCAATTTGACCTGGAATATTTAAAAAACGATTCAGAAAAGTGTCGATTCTATACAGGACTGGAACTTGAATATTTAAAAATTGTTTTTAATCATGTTTCATCAAGTTTGTCAGGTATACAGTCCAAATGTTTGAATAAAGTGGAAATGGTCATATTAACCTTAATGAAATTAAGATTAAACTTGTTGTTTAAAGACTTTTGCTACATGTTTAATATAAGTCGACAATATTTTTTTTTAAGTCTTAAACATATTAAATTTGAAATTAAAATTTTTAATACATTGGCCAGAAAGAGAATGTTTGCAAAAAAATGCCAAATTGCTTTCTAGATAATTTTTGAAAGAACGTAACGGTAATTATTGATTCCTTTGAAATATTTACTGAGACACACTTATATAAAAATGCAAGCAGCACAACATTTTTCAAATTATAAGCACCATTAAACTTTTAATAGGTATATCTTCACAAGAAAGCATCATTTTTATTTCTGAGGCATTTACAGGTCGATGCAGTGATACATTCATAGTAGATAGTTCTAATTGTTTGGACAAATTGATTCCTGGAGATTTAATTTTAGCAGGGTTTTTTATTCATAATCAAGTAAGACAATACTTAGCAGAGGTGTGCATGCCTCCATTTTTAAAACGGGCTAAACAAATGATTCCCAAAGATGTGAAAGAAACGCGTAAATTGGCGAATGTTCGGATACATGTTGAACGTGTAATAAGTCAGTTAAGGCAAAAATATAGTATTTTAGGAAATGTAGTACCAATAACCATGCTAAAAAATAAAAAAACAAAGTTTCTGTAATTGATAAAATTGTTACAGTATGCTGTGATTCAAACTGAAGTATTTTATTGTTCATAAAATTGTTACGTTTCTTTTTCTTTGGACCACACTATAATTCATTTTTCTTCTCGCCTTGTATATTTTAAAATCCAAATTTCTATTTCTGATCTGTTTTCAGCACCTAATATATCCCAACTCTTTCGAAAATTTTAGTTTACTTTTCCTCCAACCTAAAAAAAGATAAAAAACATGTAAATTTCACTTAATTTAATTATCCTACTTGGTATATTTCGAAATCTGTTAGTGGTGACGAACCCAGAAACGTTTGAGCTTAACCACAGAAAATGAAATAAAAAACCTCGTTTCAGAATTTAATTTTAACCAATAAATCTAAATAAAATATTTACATTGTTTTGTTTCAAAAACTTAAAAAAAATACAAAAATATACATGCTAAGTAAATCATTAATTTTTTTTATTAAAACTAACTGTGCCACACTTTTTGCAGTACCAAGATTCTTTTGGTATTGATTTTAATTTAACACAGCTCAAACGAAACCACTAAATGTCACAAAAATAGTTACTGCACATCACCATCGTTCGTTTAAATAACATATTACACATACACTAAAGAGTTTCTTCCATTACATTTTCTTTATTAATTATACCTACTTTCGATACGGACGGTGTAGCAGCTGTTTCAATTAAAGATTGTATTTTATCAAGGCTTTTTTGTATAATATTTAGCCAGCAATTCAGGCATTACAACCCTTTTGTGAAATAATACAACTTTCCTCCTATTTTCGACCCAAAAAACTCTTTGTTAAATTTTATTTTTTTCGTAAAAACTATTCCGTTGGATCCAAGCCAAAAAATAACAATATTTTGTTTCTGTAACTGCCATTTGCATCTGTACTTGGTAATAATAAGCATGCTTATTATCTAAGTGCAAACTATGCTCATTGGTTTCCATACCAACATTTAGAGACATTTGTTTTAAGAAAAGTTCGCGTTAAATTAACAATTTCTTCTATTGCTGCATCTTTAACACAATATGGACACTTTATTTCGATACAACAGTCACAAGAGATCATAAGATCAGGACTAGCTCCAAAAATTGTATTATTAGTATCTACAATTAGCCCAACATTTCATACTTTTAAATATCTATGGTTAGATCTTAAATGATTTGAAACAAAGTTGTTAAGCCTTTTTTTTCATGTTTACAACCATAGACTGTATAAATAGATTTAAATGTAGTTTTATTACTATAACATATTCTTTTTAACAAACTAAGACAAAGTAGTGTGATATACATATTTAAAATTTGAAGCAGTTATTCGGCCCGTCCTATATAAAAACCAAATTTTACTTTGGGATTGTTTTCTTGTAATGGTTTTCACCTCATTTATGTCAACTCTACAATCTATTGTTTTTCCTAGACAAATTAACTCATTTAAAGGCAAACTTACATTTTCCTCACTATATATATTCTCTAATAATCCCATTAAAGTTTTTTTTACTAGTTGTTTCTTGATATAACTTATCAGCACTTTTCCTTTCTAAAGCAAATATAGCATCTAAAAATTGTCTTTTCATCTTTAGAAGGCTCGCTCATTTCAGGGTCATTTTCAAAATCTTCTTGCGTTGTATCTTGGTTTTCGGCAGGATGTAAGGAATAATCTACCTCTGACACCTTGGCAGGAGCATAAAGTGACGTGCTAGGAGACATCCAATAGGCCTTAGTGCCAGTCACACTGATTTTCTCCTTATTCCTCACTGCATCTTCAACTACAGAGTGGCTCCAATATGACTGCAAGCCCAGCAACACAATCACAGTGTGCAGTCAAAATTTCACCATCATTTTGCACAACTATCCCCACATTCAAAGGAAGTAGATTAAGTCGTTGCGAGTGCATTACCTAAACAAAAAAAAATTGATTTAATACGATAAAACCCACAATATCATGAAATAACCAAAACTTATTAGTGAAATAACAAGAATCCTCTCAGAATTGGTTTTTTATACCCACTTACACATAAAAAATTTATATGCATCTAACGACTTATAAGGACGAAACTCTTTTTCAGTAAAACCACTTTTTTTAAAAACAATATAGTTTATAATGTCAAAAAACGATGTGTGGAAAATCTTGCAGGCTTGCATTACGCTGGCTAAATTTTAAGAGATATGCGTCCACTTTGTGAGATTTAATTTTTCCAAATAACGTTCTTAGATTTCCTTTGGAATGTTATTAAAATAGTTGCTTTTATCCATTTTAAAATACACACACGTAACAAACAAAAATCCTCAAAAAACTTAGCAGCACTGTAGAAAAATTAAAAATAATAATTATTGTACTGGCACACAAAAACCAAAATAAAAAACCAACAAAACAGATCCAAACACGTGTGATGACTTATTTAGACGTCACATATATAAAAAAGCAATTAACATATATAGTAATATTACTGTTTACTTTCTGTCAAGAGAACGTTTTTTGGAAATAAGAATACGACAAAATCTAGCAGTATTTTATATTTTATTAATGTTTGTGAAAATGACATTTTATTTATTTTTATGAAAATTCTCGAAACAATCGCCAATACAAAGGTATGGTGTACCTACGCATGCCGAGCAATAGTATGACGTGTTCCTCCTTCTTTTTAGTTGATTCCAACACCAGGTGCAACGTCTCGAAATGGCAGCTTTACCCTTGGGTCCTTGGGGGTTTTTCTTTGGATTGTGTGTATTTTTGTTCATAGGCGTCATCGGTAGTGCAGCTGTAGAAGGGACTAATTTGTTGATAGTATTCATCCGAAAGTCATAAATTGACATTTTTGATTTCGTGAACTTCTTATATAATAAATACGAATTAATGAGAAGCATTTGCAGCACGTGAACTCCAAGCTTTTTGTGCCAGCGAATGGTTTTCTTCTTACATGGATAATATGAGAGGAGCTGATCTTGTCTATCAACTCCTCTCATATTTTCGTTATAATGGAAAATAGGTTTAGGCTTTTCGCGATCCCTTCCTAATTTATCTTGGAATGCCACCATCTCATTTTTAAATTCTGTGGAAATATATGCCACCTCCCTCTTATCTCGCCATTTACCAATAAGCACACCTATATTTGACGACGGTTTCCCCCTTTTTCAAATTAGCCATTTTTACCTCAGGAGGGGTGTTCTTGCGGTCCGTCCTGAAAGTCCCTGTGCAGTAAGTCTTGCGGTCCAGTAGCTTTACTGCCAGGCCATGGCTGTTGTAGAAATTGACCATATAAACTGAATGACCAACATCTAGCATTCCATCCAATAAATGAAGTACTACATTTGCCGCGTGGCCCTTGCCGCTAAAGTCGCCTAATTGGCCGGTGCAGACGTCAAAGTTCAAGATTGTGCCATCAGGTTCTGTTAGAACGTACAATTTTATCCCGTACTTATGCCGTTTATTTTTTATATACTGACGAAATTTCAATCTACCCCTTCACAACACCATGGACTAGCGAAAGGTTTTTCCCCGGGTAGTACACCTCTTTCATTTTTTTATTGAAAAAATCTATCATTGGCCTAATTTTAAAGAGCCGATCTCCTGGAACGGGCTGTCCTTCTTTTGGGTTTTGTGCGAAATGCAAACACCTAAAATTCAATAATAGTTATATATTTTATCATTTCAAAAAATAAACTTCAATCTCACCTCATAATGAGAAGGAATCTATCTCTGCTCATCGCCGATGAAAAAAAAGGCATACTAAAAAATCTGGAAGTTTTCCAATAATCTTGCATTCTATTAGTGGATATAGTTCCCATATGCAAAAGTACGCCGAAGAATACACGCATTTCTTCGGTGGTAACATCGCGCCAACGAGTAATTCGCGAAGACTCAGCTGTTCCCGGTGAGAGAAAAACTTCCTTAGCGTACCTATTTGTTTCTGTGTTTATAAGCTCGAAAAAACTATCATCAACCAGCATATTGAAAAAATCCATGGGTTGGTTTCCTGTAAAAACTAATCATTATGAAATTGTTTCTTTTATAATAATCTAAGGAACTCACCATTGGGCATAACCAGAAATTCCTGTTTTTTAGTAAAGGGCACGTTTTCCATTGTAGGATTGTCTGACCATTTAGGGGTTGATGGGTGCGTAGGGGTTGATGGTGAAGCACGGACTCTAGGTGTTGCAGTCACATTTATCAATGTTTGTTGTTGAACACTTTCATTTTCAGAGTCCAAATCAGGACGGTAGGAAACATAATCAACATCTGAAAACTCCACTTCTGCATCCGAATCACTTTCTTGTAGGTTCATATCATCATCGTCTGTGTCATACAACATTCGTTCCAAATCCCGTTCAGATAACGGTTGTCGATTAACTTTTTTGGTAGCAGTTCTTATCCTTTTGGCGTTAGATGGCCCCGCCTCTTCATTCGCCATCACTATTGTTTTTTTTTTCGATCACGTGCAAACACAACCACGTAACACATAAAGTACAACCGATTGCTGCGATGCTACAGCTATGACAACGCTCAAAAATATGTACCACCGATAATTGATATATAATTCACGCTTTTAGCTTTAGTTGGCGCTGCATGTTTAGTCCTATATCACAAACCGAACTAAATGCTGTTTTTTATTCTTCTAACACCTAAGACCACGCTTACGTAAAATAAACTCGATTGCTGCAGTGCTAACATACGAATGAATGCTCGAAAACATATAGGGCAGATGACTCATTTATAAGTCACATGGCAAATATAGCGATGACTTATTAATGAGTCATGAGCAGCGAACGTGTTAAATTAGATTTTTAAGTTTGAATTTTGTAAGTACAAAATTACTTTAGGTATCAATTTTCTAACAGAAAAAATATATTTTACCAACATTTAGAGACATTTGTTTTAAGAAAAGTTTGCGTTAAATTAACAATTTCTTCTATTGCTGTATCTTTAACATAATATGGACACTTTATTTCGATATAACCCTTTCCACAACAGTCACAAGATACCACAAGATCAGGACTAGCTCCAAAAATTGTATTATTAGTATCTACAATTAGCCCAACATTCCATACTTTTAAATATCTATGGTTAGATCTTAAATGATTTGAAACAAAGTTGTTAAGTCCTTTTTTTTCATGTTTACAACCATAGACTGTATAAATAGATTTAAATGTAGTTTTATTACTATAACATATTCTTTTTAACAAACTAAGACAAACTAGTCTGATATACATATTTAAAATTTGAAGCAGTTATTCGGCCCGTTGTATATAAATAGAATAAATATATTTTTAGTCATGGCAAGATATTAAGAAATAACGTCTTTAGATATTAAGAAATATAGCTGTGGTGGAGGGTCTCATCTAAAAGATTTGTCTGGGGCCGAAGAAAGTAGGAAATGAAAAAATTCCTGTATCATGTATTGTGATAGTAAGTTAGCAAAACTTATTTATTTATATTAAAATATCAATGAATATTAAATATGGGTTCAATGTTTTTCTATTAATGTTATCTTTTCTAGGATCATGACTATGTTGGGGAAAATGAAGGAAATGTCAGTCTCCCTTTTGAAACCTTTCAAAATATGGATGAAGTTATATTAAATGAACATATTTGTTCACCTGGAACCAGTAAAAAGGATCCAAAAAAAGGGCGTACGGCGATTCACAGAAACCTTAAAAACATCACAGAATATTGTTAATATTATGAAAATTAAAAATGAAAATAAAGATAAGTATTTGGAACAAAAACTAAGTTTAATGTAAAGGGACATTGTTGCAAAGGAGAGAATAGCTAGTGCCTTAGAGTAAATAGCAAATAAAAATATTTGATAGATACTATTAGGACTAGAAATAGTTAAAAGTTTATTTTTGTTGATTTATTCTGTTCTTTTTGTATGTTGTTAATGTTTTGAGTTTAAACAATATGAATTGTTATTTGTTTTTATTTAAAAGTTTATATTAGGTACTAAAAGTAATTTCTATTAATTTGTCATTGGTCTTCTTCCCGCTTCTAACCCTAACTATTCTCTGTTCTTGTACATACATACCAAAATCCAAATTATTGTCTTCACCGTCAGGATCTGGCAAATTATTTGTCATACAAATGTTATGCAAGCATTTATAATTATTCCTGCCATAACTGGTTTATAATGCAACACCCTAAAAATGCAAAACTTATATATTTAACATTATGTAATTTATGCAATAAATACTTAGCTATGAGACAAGGTGCTAAAATACATGTAAAATGAAGCTTAACTAACATTTGTTTTAAAAGGCATCTGAACCTCATTTTTAATAGTTGGATTTAAAATTGGAGTTTGTAACCATCTACGTAATGGGTATCCAGAATCTCCTAAAACAAGTAATACATTAGAAATTTTTTTATTATTAAAATTTTATTGACCTATTATCATCGTTTCGTACTGTTTGCTCCAATATATTTTTCACATTTGAGCGTTCCCAAATAAAAGCATCATGACTTGAACGAGGATATCTTGCGTTGACATTTAATATTTTTAAATCTATATGTGGTTAAAATCCATATTAACCAGTACCATTAATAATTAATTATCAATAATTATGCGGACGCTGCTGAGCCTACTAACTTAGATAGCCACGTAGACAGTCTGAGAAATAATAATGATGAGTCTGATTCTGGGTGCAAAAATTCATATAGAAATATATCGATGTCGACAACACAGAGACAATGTGACAATCACATATCACATCGCAAAAACTAGTCCTCGCAAATATTCACAATTCTCTCAAATTACCGCAAAATTTGTTGTATTAATTTTATCTCATAAAGTGAAGTTAAGTGAAAAATAAAGTGTGATCAAGTGAAACCCAAAAAGAATAAACAGTCATTTTGGAACTATTTTATGTTCACATAATTGTTCATCTTCGTTTTTATTGTTTTATAATTAAAAATTGTTCATATACTTATATACAGTCCATTTCTCAACCCTATCGAAGTCTCTACCTCAAGTAATGTATGCTACTCATGCAAAATTATTCATGGTCCTCTCACCGGGAGTAATTAGCCCTATGTATCATTCGTAATTCCTGTTCTCTGAAACCTAGTGAGTTGTGCGGATATTCAAAGATTTTTTTTTATATAAAGCATTTCAAGTGAAGTGAAATAATAATTAAATACACATGTTAAGTATCGTTAAAATACTAGTGGTTCCTGGAGGAGACAAACAATGGTATAGTAAAACATTTCTAACTTTTTTTTGGTAATTGCCACGTAGCTGACTGCAGAATTGGTGCAGACGCATTTTCTGCGTCTTGGACAGCAATTTTATTTTATTTTGCAACGTTTACGAAAAGCGTTCACTTGTTTGAAGAGGCACTGAAATTTTCGCTGGAAGCAGATTTGGACAGTGGCGGAACGTCAAGACAATATTTTTTTTTAATTACGAAAAGCCATTGAATTTTCGTTGTTTTGTCAAAACGATTTAACAGTTAATTGCTTGTTTAAATAATTTTATGGTTACATTTTTTTTCTCGATATATAGGTACAATCGTAATCATATTTTTCTTTCTTTGTTGAATGTTGACTGCGCATAATATGTTTATGTTTCATTAGGATTATTTATTTATGTTAGCATTGAAAACATTTTTTTTTTGCGCCGTAAAGATTGTCTTAATATTTAAAAATTTAATCGCTCTGTGTTGAATATTTTTATTTGCAATATCTTCATTTTATGTGTTATTTGTTAAATATTAAAAGATCTCGATTTCGTCCAAGGCATTTAAAGCTGAAACGATAATAAAAATAATAAACAAAGAATTTTAATAATTAATAATACTCTCAATTTATAAAATAAGTTATATATAAAAAAAAAATCACAATGGCATCACCTGCTGACGAAGGTAATGCAGCAGAGGAATTAGCTCAATTTGTTAAAGCCAGAACGACCGCGAAGTCTGCTATCACTAGACACAAAAATTGGCAGATAGATAATGAAGGATCAACTGACTCGGTGGCAATTCCTGAACGAATTGACAGGTTGAGGTTTTCCTTTAATAAGTATACGTTAGCCCAAGACGAAATCGAGTTCATTGTTGAAAACTCAACCGGGAGTGACTCGGAAAACAGGGTCGCGATCGAGGAAACATTTTATAAAGTTTTGTCCCTATTAACAAATATGCTCATGACTAGCCAAGGTCAACCATCACATAACCCCCCCGTATTAACTCATTCCAATGTACGTCTTCCGGAAATAAAAATTCCTGTTTTCCAAGGTGACTCACTTCAGTTCTCATCTTTTTATGATTTATTCAATGCCTTGGTGACAAACAACTCAAAACTTGCATCAAATTCGGAAAAACTATTTTATTTACGTTCATGCTTACAGGGTGAACCACTAAAGTTAATTGAATCGCTGCCGACAACCGATGCAAATTTTGAGGTAGCAATGAATATTTTGACGAAAAGGTATCAAAATAAGCGTCAAATAGTCACCAAGCATTTCCAGAAACTGTTAGATATACCAAATTTAACCAAATGTAATGCGAATAATTTGAGAGAGTTTCTTACTTCATTCCAAGCAACAATTGAATCGCTTCAGACACATAACTTTTCGTACGAAGATCTTTTTAATTCTTTAATATCGCACATTTTGCACTCAAAATTAGATTTTCATTCTCGCAGGTCATTCGAGGAACAGTGTACTTCTCAAGAACTAACTTCTTTTAAAGAACTATTTGATTTTTTATCAAATCGCTGTGTTGTCCTTGAAAATCTCTCGGGAAATAACCCAAAAAGTGAGAGTAGATCAGATAAATCCCACAATAGCAGTGACAAATTTAACAGAGTATCGTTCACTACTACGCAGGTAAAACAAAACTTGAATCAGCAGCCAAGTTCAGGGACATATTCGTCTCCACTAAGAGACAACACGCAAACCCGGATCCGTATTTTTTGTAAATCAACTAGTCATAAAATTTATTCGTGCGCGGAATTCGCGGCCCTATCGATTCAAGAGAGACAGACCTTCGTAAAAAATAGCAACGGTTGCGTTAATTGTCTAGGGTATAAACATAATGTCAAACAATGTCAAAGTAATACAAATTGTTCCATTTGCAATAGGCGGCATCATACTCTACTACATTTCACAAATGATACTAACGTCTCCCGGTTTCGTCCTCGCGAAGAGGCCAGAGCGCATCAGGTGCAAAATACACCTTCGCGGAACAATAATGTAAATTATAGCTCACTAATCACCAGTCAAAACAATAATAACTGTGCTCGAAATAGCTCTCAAAATAGGAATCGAAATAATCAAAGACCTCGCTCGCCAAATTCTGATAGCGGGAATAATCCACTCACCTTGTGACAACCAATTGCGACGCTGTCCTCCGCGTATAATCAGTCATTTGTATTATTGGCCACTGCGGAAGCTATAGTCAAAGATCAAGATGGCCACCCTATCACAGTAAAAATATTGTTAGACAGCGCTTCGCAATTATCATATATAACTGAAAGGTTAAGTACTAAATTATGCTTAAAAATAACAAGAACCGAATTACAGATAGCTGGAATCTGTAACAATAATAACACTGTTAACAAAATGGCTGAAATAACAATTCATTCCAAAATCAATCCAAATAGCAGGTTTAAATTATCCTGCGCAATAGTCAAAAAAATAACTCCGCAACTACCCCAATTAAGAATTAATGTTGAAAAATTAAATATACCTCTTGAATATACTCTACTCTTAGCAGATAATACATTCAATATAAGTTCGGATATCAACATTTTAGCCGGAGCGGACATTTATTATAATTTAATTCAACCGTGTATTAAACATTTGGGCCGAGGCCTACCCACTCTAATGAACACGGAGCTCGGCTGGGTTATCTCAGGGAATGTACCTACCCAATGTATGCAATCTAGCAGTAATAGAGAAAACCAAAAAAGCTCTAATTTCAACTCACTCTCTCTTGAACAATTAGACAACTCGCTGTCATTGTTAAACTCTAAGAATTTACTCTCGCAATCTCACTTTGTATCCATGAGCCAAGAAAAAGCAATGGACCACCCTTCTCTCCCTCTCGTAAATAACTCTCAACAAGTCTATAAGACACAAGTCTCTGTCCCCTACTTACTCGAACCGGTTACATTGATAACTGCAAATTGCTACCCCCAAATAGCCAATTTGGACGAAACCACTGATTCACAGTGTGCACAATCCATGTGGTCCCTAGACTCCCAGCTTGAAAGGTTCTGGCAACAAGAAGAACTTCCTCATAGCAAGATACCTTCAGAGGATGACGCTCAAGCTGAAAATATATTTCAAACCACGACTAAACTTCTTAAAAGTGGTAAATATCAAACAAATTTACCTTTTGTAACTCCAGAGGCATCCACTCAATTAGGAGAATCTTTTACTCGAGCGAAACACAGATTTTTATCTTTAGAGAAAAAATTCGCTAAATGTCTGAATGTTTTTACGGAATATAAACAGTTTGTAAACGAGTACCTGACATTAGGCCACGCGAGAATTATACCGTTGTCGTTAAAAAATGAGTTAAATGTAAACAAATATTTCGTACCACATTTATGCGTGATACGCGAAAATAGTCTGTCAACTAAATTGCGTGTAGTTTTTGATTTTTCCTGCCCAACAACCTCGTCAGTCTCACTAAATGACATTTTTTTAACTGGACCACGCGTACAGCCAGATCTCTTTGACATTTTAACCCGATTCCGCATTTCTAAGTATGCACTAACTGCAGACATCGAGAAAATGTATCGGAAAATTGATATGAACCCGCAGCACAACTTTTTGCAAAACATTTTGTGGCGGGACTCCCCAGATAAACAGTTGTCGTGTTTAGAATTAAAAACAGTATCATTCGGTCAAAAGTCAGCCCCATTTGTGGCGTGTAGGGTACTTAAGGATATAGCAGAACGCAATTCGCATCTCACCCTCGCTTCTCAAGCATTATTGACCCAAACATACGTGGACGATATTTTGTCCGGTGCAAATACTTTACCAGATCTAGAACTCTTATATACACAATTAAATCAAGTATTAAATAACTCTGGATTTACCTTACATAAATTCTGTTCAAATATTTCAAAATTTAACATAGACAATGAAACATTCAAAGACATGAATTTTAGTAATGCTCCATGTAAAATATTAGGAATCCTTTGGAGTCCTACCGACGACAATTTTCAAATCTCTGTACCTGACAATTTAAAAGCAAACAAGGTGACAAAACGAGTAATTTTGTCCACCGTAAGTAGTTGCTACGATCCGTGTGGATTAATTAATGCGCTTATATTGCACGGAAAAAGAATACTTCAGTTAACATGGATAGCAAAACTACCATGGGATCAAATTATTTCAGATTCGGTAATTTTACAAGAATGGAAAAACTTTTGTGACAATATACTCCAACTACAATATATAAAAATACCTAGATATTTGTTTTTGAATACAGACATAGTATCATTGGAAATACACGGATTCTGTGATGCAAGCTCAGTGGCGTACGGAGCAGTCGTTTATCTCCGATCACTCTACGCACATGGCGTAGTTTATTCTACCTTATTAACATCCAAATCCAGGGTTGCACCCATCAATAAGATTTTGACGATTCCCAAGTTAGAATTATGTGCAATGGTATTACTTTCGCAACTCATTCAAAAAGTAACAGACATTTTTTCAAAAAAACTTAACTTTGACTCAATTAATTTATGGACTGACTCACAGATTGCCTTATCCTGGGTTCAAGGACACCCATCTCGTTGGTCAGTGTTTGTCAGTAATCGGGTATCACAAATCCAAGATATTACAAAAAATTACCCGTGGCGTCATGTACGTTCAAGTTTGAACCCCGCTGATTTACTATCGCGCGGTACCCTTAACCCTAACCAATATAAATTTTGGTTTAATGGTCCTGATTTATTAACAAAACCGTGTAGTAATTTTGACGAATTGAATTCTTTTCGCACAGTATCAATTCCGCCAGAAACCAGAAAAGTAACTTGCTCATCTATAATAGAACATGATTCATTTTGGATTGACATTTTTTCTAGATTTTCATCCATTATTCGCCTTAAACGCACAATTGCTTACATGCTCAGATTCATTCATAATGCAAAAAATACACAAAACAAGTTGTCGGATTCTCTCTCAGTGGAAGAACTACAGTCGGCGTTAACAGTCACAATAAAAAAGGTGCAATGTAAATACTTTGCTACTGAACTGAATCTCTTAAGTAAAAATAAAACTGTAAAAAATAAACAATGTCTAACTCTCAACCCATTTATAGACAGTGCCGGAATAATTAGGGTAGGAGGTCGATTGCAACATGCTGACATTCCCTTTTCTCAGAAGCACCCGGTGTTATTGCCGTCGAAATGTCATGTTACTTATCTAATCCTTAGATACGAACACATCAGGCTAGGACATAGTGGTCCACTGAACGTGTTATCCAACATCAGGTTACAGTACTGGCCGTTCAACGCACTTAGAGAAATAAAGAAGATTATCTCTCAATGTGTAATTTGCCATCGCTTTAACGCCCAAAAAGCACAGAAAATTATGGCTGATCTTCCTAGAGATCGGATTTCTCCTTCTAAACCATTCTCGAAAACTGGAATTGATTTCGGCGGTCCCTTCCTAATAAAGTCCTCCACTCTTCGTAAAGCCCCAGTAACAAAATGCTACTTAGCTTTATTTGTGTGCATGGCCACCAAGGCTGTACACTTAGAGCTTGTATCCAATCTCTCGACTGAGGCCTTTTTAGCCTGTTTGAAAAGGTTTATATCACTCCGAGGGTCACCGAGCGTCATTTATAGCGATAACGCAACCAACTTTGTGGGGGCGAGGAATCAATTGAAACAAGTTCATGATTTTTTATCTGCTAAAACCACGGTAACATCGATAAATGAATTTTTGACATTGGCCAGTTGTCAATGGAAATTCATTCCCCCACGATCCCCCCACTGGGGAGGTATTTGGGAGTCCGCAATCAACAGCGCCAAATACCACTTAATCCGGTTAACGGGAAATTCAACATTCACCTTTGAACAACTCGCTACCATTCTTACTCAGATCGAGGCCATTCTGAATTCTAGACCTATATACCCCTTATCCAGTGACCCTTCCGAGTTACGAGCTCTTACCCCTGGACATTTCTTAATCGGAGCCCCCCTTACGGCTGCTCCAGAAATAGATATTTCCGAAAAGCCCCCTAATCGTCTTTCATTTTGGCAGCAATGTTCTCGAATCCAGCAACTCTTCTGGAAAAAGTGGTCAGTGGACTACCTAAATAGATTACAGCATAGGCCAAAGTGGATGACACCACTTGCAAATATTAAAGTGGACGATTTAGTGCTCCTTAGGGAAGACAATACAACCCCGTTGCTTTGGCCATTAGCCCGAGTAACAGAAGTTTTTTATGGCAAGGACGATAAGGTACGCTCAGTTACTGTTAAAACAAAAGACGGTCAGTACAACAGGTCGATTGTAAAAGTTTCACTGCTCCCATGCAACGACACTTGTTAAACCTTCGCCAATAGCATTCCACGACTATTTTTATTAACACACTTACCTCTCTTAGTTTTAGTAACTCTTTATTTTAGTTCAATGTTCATTCTGCATAATAATCACTATATTCTCAATGACACTCTCTAATAATCTTTAGATGATCTTAGGTACATAACAGTTAATCTGCCACGTGGGAACGCTAGACTTCTGATCTGGGATGAAGTCGCGAGTTACCAGGAGATTGCTGACTTGAAACCATTTGTTAGGGTTCGTTAAATCGCATTATTATCTCTTTTATTGTATTTGTTTTTTAAACTGTCATTTCACGTCGTTTTCTTCCGGAAGATGGCAGTATGGTTAAAATCCATATTAACCAGTACCATTAATAATTAATTATCAAGAATTATGCGGACGCTGCTGAGCCTACTAACTTAGATAGCCACGTAGACAGTCTGAGAAATAATAATGATGAGTCTGATTCTGGGTGCAAAAATTCATATAGAAATATATCGATGTCGACAACACAGAGACAATGTGACAATCACATATCACATCCCAAAAACTAGTCCTCGCAAATATTCACAATTCTCTCAAATTACCGCAAAATTTGTTGTATTAATTTTATCTCATAAAGTGAAGTTAAGTGAAAAATAAAGTGTGATCAAGTGAAACCCAAAAAGAATAAACAGTCATTTTGGAACTATTTTATGTTCACATAATTGTTCATCTTCGTTTTTATTGTTTTATAATTAAAAATTGTTCATATACTTATATACAGTCCATTTCTCAACCCTATCGAAGTCTCTACCTCAAGTAATGTATGCTACTCATGCAAAATTATTCAATATGCAAACCTATAATGTAAAAATATTAGAAACATTTTCTTAGATTTAAAATTTTATATAGCAGAATTATACAATTATACTAACCAACTGAGTATTAATTGAATGGTAATGTTTTCTGTTAATATAACATGTTCATTTCATTGAGGAAATATAGCAACATGTGTACAGTCTACTACGCCAACAATTCCTGGAATACCATATATTAATAGTTGAAAAATTAATATTTGTACACATGACACTACCTACTTTTTTCGCATTTCTGATAAGTCTTCCACTTGCATAGAAAAATTCACTCTGGTTATTTAGAGCCTCAGTCACTTCCATTATAGATCCGCTGACAATAGACTGGCTAACAGCAAAGTATTTATTGGAGCCAACGTTTGTCTGGTACTGCCCAGAAGCATAAAAATTATTTTTTTTAAAATAGATGATAATCTTTGATGGCTTGGTAAAAAATGATGTAATTCTTCTATTAGTTCGATAACTAAATTTTTTGTTAATCTAAATAACTTGATAAATCGTTTTTCACTTAAATGGTCAAAGGAATTCCATCGAGTCCAAAATTATCGCCTTGGATTATTAGATAATTCCTTGGTAGCTTCAAGAAGTAAAATAACTATACAGTTTATAATAGGAAGGTAAATATAATGATAAAACGCACTGATTCAATTATTCCATTGGAAATTTTAATTTCACCTTTCTTCGGGCATGTGAATGTGTTCCCATACTTCTAATGGGAAAATATTCGTAGTGGTTATATCGAAAATGTAAAATATAAATTCCAATTATTCCAATTATGAAAACTGGATGATTGATTATAAATGGTATGAAATTGAAATAGTTAAGTACAATTTGCCGCAGACATTTGGAAATATCTTGCCATAGCTTGTGACATCCCACCCACTGGCCTGTTTATCTCATGAAAAAGGCGAGTACAAGAAACTTCCGTACTCAAATTTATCATAAAATATACCTGATCGTCCAGTATTGTTAAGTTAGGAGCCACGTTGTGTTTAATAATCGTAGTAATAATAATAGCATTATTATTAATAATTGTAATAACCCCAGAAATATTTCTAAAGTTTCTTGACAAGTGAACATAAATCAAAACATAAAAATCTTAAGAAATCAAATTTTACTCAAGAATGATGGCGCCATTTGGCATAAAAGGTATAGGGAAAAACGGACAACCGGAAAACCTAACCACCACCGTAATGAATGTATTAATTATAAATTAACCAATTGTGTTGACAATAAATAAATTGTAAATAGCCTTTGTTGAGCTTATAAAAACTTCATTTAACGAATACCCACCCCCGGGACATTTATCAACGAATATGTACAAAAAGTTCTTAATAACTTTAAGTAAATACCGTAAATGTCATCAGATTATGTGCACTGTCTCTCTCTCTGTATTATTGGCAATCTTGTTCTTATAATGGATAGCTGCCATATCAGTTTTAATTTTTGTTCTTTGGATATCAGTGATATCATCTTTCATATGGACAATCCTACCAGAATGCGAAAGGATCAATACCAGCGATGCGTCCCTTATGTTCAGACTGAATACTCGTTGGACCATAATTTAGAAAAAGATAATGCGATTGACACAGTACAGTTTTGCGTAACACTGACAATATATTTTAGAAAAATATATAATAAAAGTTGTTATTTAGGATGGTACAATTAACTGATAAATGACACCCTCCCCACGAACCCACGAAAGGTGGAAATCTTATAAGCTGTTTCAGTCTATACGTATTTAACCTTTGGCTCAGGGACTATAAGAAGTTGACGAATTAAAATGTAAAAATACTTATTCTGATTTATTTTTACGAAGGTAAAATAAATCCAACGAAGTGAAAAAATTGTCGTTTACGATAGAGATGTAAAAATGGGTAGACGCAGAAATATTTTGCGTCACAGCGAAGAGCATAGCGTCGTGGAATGGCGTCGAATATTCAAACTTCTTGTAATGGCGGTCGTAGTTTAGTTTGTGTGAATGGACTGAGTTTTAAAGAAGTAAAATCCAACTGTTTGTCGATAAACTGTAGGCGTCTACGAACTCCCTTTTTACGCCGAGTTATGACGTAAACATTTTACGTCATTATCTTGTGTGGTCCATATTTAATGTACTTTCTCACGAATGTTATCTAACTCTCAAAATTTAGGCGTGAAAAGAATTATTTTCTAATATTGTACCCTTCAAATTTTTATAATTTAAATTGGGACATTTCAAAGTGTATCTTATCGGTTGTAGAAACAGGTACTGTCAGATGAATGTCTTTTGGGAAAAACAACTTGACTGTAACTAGATAAACAGAACACATTAAATATAATATGTTTTGATTATCTCTCTAAAATTCCTGGAAACAAACTTAATAAGACGAGACAAAATACCATTAGAAATTGCAAAAAAAAAATTAATATACCGGGGGTTGGTTCGTTACACAGATAATTGTAAATGGGTTTTTTATTCACCTGCCTCTCAGTTTGGCTGTGAATATTATGAACTTTCTCTACAGCACCATGTCTAGGAATAGAGTATTTCATTGTTAAAACGATCAAGGCCTGGGTAATTTCCAATAAAAGATCTTGGATAATTTTCCAGGTTCCAGGTAGAAATGTTTTGCCATAGCTTCTTCGTTGGCGCTTAGCCTGTTTTCCTTTTTCTTTAAATAGTATGTGGAGCAGGTCATACAAACGTCATTTTTAGGCTTATGAAAAGAATAGTTAAAATCAGTAAAAAAAGTTGTCTATGCATTGAGAGCTTTTTTCTGGCATTCTCCCCTATTTTTTTACTGCACTGAAATTTGATATTAGACAATCTTTTTTATTAATTAGCTTTTTTGCGCTTAGGTGATTTCCTCTTGAGCAAATATATTCTTTACCTGTTTGACAGATTTCTTTTTCGAATATTATTTTTCCATGTTTCTGGATTACATACTTTCTTTCTTACAATAATTTTCTCTATCTTTCTTGGCTTATTTACAATTTTTTTTTCTTCTGTCCCTAATATTTCCATAACGTGGTGAGTAGTAGATGTAGCGGAGTCCTGTGACACTCGATGGCGTGTCCATCAAGTTCATGTACCAAGAGCTGAAGAAGTCAGCAAGAAAAGAGAAGTTCATACGTGGTAAAAGAGGTGTAATGAAGGTATTTTAGCACCCGTGAATTAGTAAAATCTACCCCTTTGAACCCCTTTTAGGCTTCGTGTAAACGATAACCGATAATAATAACCAGAAGCGGTAGTAGAAGTTGACTTCTTGTAGCCCCTCGTATAATGCAAAACTAATCGCTTATCGCTTGATCTCCTCTTCTTTTCCTGTACCTTTTACTTCTTGTAGACGGCGACTGATAACAATAAACGGAAGCGGTAGTAGAAATCAACTTCTTGTAACCCCATGTATAATGTAAAACTAATCGCTTATCGCTTAATCTCTTCTTCTTTCTCTGCACTTTTTACTGCTTGGAGAACAAGACCGGCAACAATAAAACCAGAGGCGGTAGTAGGTATTTCACCCCGTATAAAAAGAAGAAGTTAGCTTCGCCTTGTATTTTATAAACAAGGTCAGAGGTTATCATTGAATGTTTTAAATAAAGTTAATAAATGGTTATTTCATTTTTTACTTGTTTTTCCATTAATAATGAGATTAAGGTTATTGAGGACAATAAAAAAACTAAAAATAATTTTTTTTCTTGATATTGTACATCATCAGTTATTTGTTTTTGACAGGAAAACATTGCATTTATTTGATGTGTGCAATTAATGGAATCGCTGTATGCCTTCGATCGTGAATATTTGCACTTTTCTAAACGATGCAAACATGTTTGCATGCTGTTTTTTCTATATGCAATTTTCTCTTGTTCATTGGTAATTTTTATGATTTCCCCTCATTACCATTATTAGATGTAGTATAATTTTTATAGAGTAATTTCGGGGTAGTCATTAAGAAGTTTATTGAGAACTACTTGTACAAAGAAATGATTGTTAATTTGGTGATGTATATTTAAACTTTGATTTCCAGGAGTGTACGTTGTGGTAAATAAATCAGGTTTACCTTTTATTGTAAGAATTAGACTTAATAAAAAGCATACAACTTGATTGAGTAATATTTTGTTAATGAATAAAGATTTATCTCGGAGGTAACTGTGGAGGAGGTTGGTATAAAGGTTGATATCCTCTGTTGTGATACGTCATCAGGTTTTGGTGAATTTGATTTTGCCGATATAACCATCGTTTAGCATCAACTCTGTTTCTTCGGAAATCGTAGCATTTGTTCATCCCCACATAAGCGGGAAATTCTTTAAAACATTGTACACACTTGAATAGGTTAGGAGCATTTAAGTAGTTTTCATTAATGTAGTTCTGATTTCGCCCTTGTTCAACAACAGACGAGGATATTGTATTCTGCTAAATTTCACTCATATACTAATAAACATAAAAATGAAAATAATAAATGGGATAACACTTTCTTTTATACTTTTTATTTTTTATATATACCCCCAAGGTTTAGTATCAGTATGTACAAGTTACAATTTTTTTATCGACAACTGACAATTGTGTACACTTTATGTTTTTGTGAGTACAATTTAAATTAGAATTATTAAAAAGACATTCATAATAATTTTCAAATGTAATGGTATTGTTTTTTATTAAATAATTTTTACTCCCTTCGCTCTACGTTTTATTTTCTGGCATCATAAGTTTTACAGCGTATATTTTAGACCTTAAACCAATAAATTCAGTCATAATAATAGAAAATAGAATTATTTTCGTCTTTCATCAAACCTAAAACCTTTTTGTTTTTAAATAGAATACCAAACTGATCACTGAAGTGTTAAATTTTGAATTATCTGTTTTAATATGCTGATTACTTATAAAAATAAGCCTGGTAATAAAGTAACTTTGTTACACACCCTTCCCACTTCGGGAAAAAAAGAAAATTTACAATTTTTTTTAAGAAAAACAAAAAAAGAAAACGGCGGTCTGATGGGAGATAATAATAATGAAAAAAAATTAAGAAACATCCAATCAGGCGCCCACCCCTGTAGTGGTCGAACCCTATATTCGGGATAGGTACACCTATCACAAAAGTAAAAGAATACTAAAAAGAAAGTATCTACAGAGAAGAGCTTCGTTCGCGGTGGCTGAATGGGTGCGTACTTCCAGTCCTTGCACTGGAGGTGTTGATAGGGGCACAAGCAACCTCGATATGGTGTCGTCCTTGGGGGTGGGGTTGTTCGGCGTCTGGCAGATACTGGGGCGGGGTTGTCACCAGCACACTTCTTGGTCGACGGGGAGGTAGCTAGGTAGCGGGGCTGGCGGTCTCCATTCCAGTTGTCGGCATTCCATTTGACGGCTTTCCAGTTGGCGTCATTCCATTTGGCGGCTTTCCAGTTGGTGGCTTTCCAGTCTACAGCAGTCTAGTTGGTGGCGCAGGCCTTCCTTGCTCCAAAATGGCAGGTTTGAGAGATCCTCCTCCGGGCGAGGGGTACCTGGTTTGCTGATGGAAGCCTCTGGTTGGGGAAGGGGGCCGGTGGATGAGTCGAGGGCTTTGGTGGCCTCATCGAGGTCCGGTACGGCCTTAGTGGTGCTTCGTAAGGCCTCATCGGTGTTGCTCATGGCATCATCGGCAGCTTGTAGGGCCTCGTTTGCATCCTGCATGACCTCGATGAGCACGTTGGCCAAACTTTCGGCGGATTCGGTCCTGATGGAGAGTTCCTAGTCCAGGTACATTAACGAGGGATCCATTAAAATAGTCGGGTGCGTCTTGGCTAAAATTAAAAAAGAAAGGAAAAGTAAATACGAGAGTGAAACTTAACGTGGTATTTAATAAAACAAACTAAAAAGGTTATCACAGCCAAAAGAAAAGAATATCCTAACAAAAAAAATGAATGGGTGAATCGGTTGACTCTAGGGCGTATTGTCTTTAGGGAGCCACACTCGGATAGTCCGTCCGATGCCGTAATTCGGTGGCGACGTCGCGTCTCTTCTCCTCCGTTGGGACGGCGCGCTAGTAGTGCCGCTCGCAGTTGCGGGCTCCAATTCCGATGGGAGGTTAGTGCCTCAAACAGCGCATCGTCCGACATCACGTAGTTTATTTCATTGGCCACATCATCCCAAAGTTTATCCAAAAATAACGATTGTGGTGTTGAGGATCTTTTTGATCCCATAGGGAGGGGTTTTTTTTTATACAAACACTGCTGCTTATAAATGCATCATTATCCATACTTATTTCAAATAAATTTCCATTCTAAAATAAATTACACATTTAAAATATAATATTAATTAAATAGATTTAAGTTTATTTTATCAAATATATGCAAAAAATAACTAATTCACATACATAAATAAATTAAATGTAGACTTTTATTTTCGTTTCAGCAAAGAGTATAGCGGAGAAAACAAACTTGCTTAAACGCGCCGCTATCCTCTTTTTATAAGGTCCAGCATTTTCGTAGTTTCGATTCGCACTTTGAAATAATTTTTTAGGCAGCGTTTGACTAATTGAGTTTCATACAGGTTATCTCCAAAATGGTCATATTAATCACTACTTAAAGATCTCATTACATTGGTAATTAAAATATCTTTTAAATTTTTTATATTCTTATTAAAATGGAATGAACCTAGAATACCTTTCCCCAGCCTTACATACATCTATTACAAGCTTCGAGGCATTCATTAAGTTGCCATATTTTATTCTTTTTTGCAGGGATGAGCATGATATTTTAGTTTTCAAATGACTTCTGTATTTTATATGAAACGAAATGAAACATCCTGTATAATTTCCACTCTCGCCTGATAAAATGTGAATATTTTCCAAATATATTACATTTACTGTTTTAGGTCCACTTATTTCGGAATTAACAATTAATCTTTTAAAAGAAACCTCAAACTGCCTTGTAATCGGATTATTATTGACACCGCCTTTGCTTCTAATAACCCCAAAAAAAGCTTCTAAGTGACCTTGTAAAATTTTATGTATTTATTAACATTTCCTTCAGACTAATTTATACATACCAAAAAAAATAGCTTTTTTGAGATTTTAATATTGGAATACATTTAAATCAAATATAAAGCTTTTGCAAATATCTGAATATTCAAAAAAAATGTCTTGAATACAAGACAATATTTTGCAAACCTGTTGCGTGAATTAAGTAATCAAATATGCTGTTAAATTTTACAATAAAATCTGCAGTAGCATCTACATGGTTAAAACAAGTTACTTTCATGTCATAACAAAGAAAGTATGGGGTAGCAACACAAACCTTCATTTTTTCTCTAGCGGATTGTAAATAGCGTAATTTTAATTTTGATGCTGCATGAAGATCTTCACTGTTTTGATGTTCAGACAGCTGTTCAATACACCTCCATTCAACTACTCCTCCTTCTCCATTGTTCATACCCTCTTGCGACACGAAACAATTCCTAACAAATTTTATCATGTGGCTTGGATCTAAATATATGAAGACGTTTTCATCTCTAATGGGATATTTGAAATAACTTTTTATGTTGGTTTCAGCAGAAAAATCACAACCAAGAGCTTCAGCCATTTGAAAGTTAATGATGTAACGGTTACTTCACTTTCTCACTATAAATATAAGTGCCTCTCTGGCCTCTGCAAGGGTGTCTAAGTCAAGTTCTATACCTACATCCACATAACCGCTAAATTTCTTCGCAGCCCACTCAACTTGTTTACGGATTAACATCTCATCTAACGATCTTAAACTTGTGCCAAATTTTTGAGTGGACGATCCTTTTAATAGTCTTAAAAATATCTTTTGCTGTACCTTGAACCGGAGCCTAAAACAAAAAAAAAAACTATTTAGTAAGTTTCAACATGAATGTTCCAAGTTTTTTTTTAATTTACAATAAGCATTATTCATCAAAACTGAAACTTACCTTAGCTGTATTTTCTGAGGACTCAGATATCAGTGCTTTTGTTTTAAGCAGACCAATTAGAGATTCCATAGTTGTAATTTTTGCTTTAAGTCTTCTAACTTGACTAGAAAGACTTTCCTTTATTCTTTGACAGCATATAGCAGGTTTCATGTTTTAAAAAATATACTTTTTTTGGAAAAGAAAAATCATCGCTTGTTTAGTCACCAGCATAAATGGTTTTTCTCCAAAAGTAAAATGATAAAAAAATAGAAATAAAGTTTTACTATGAATACCGAATGTAAATGGGTCGTGGGCCACCCTTATTTACATTTTTGGATATTTTTTACATAAAAATTCAATATGGCCGACATCCGGTTTGACCGCAAATGACATGGAAATTGGAAATCCAAATTGAACACCCGCTAGATTTAAAATCTGTTGTGGCCAGCACATGACATGTCGCCATTTTTGAATAAAAAATGTATATTTTTTCAAATAAATAAAACACGAAGTCAGTACCACAAGTATTATATTAAAAGGATGATAATAGGCGACTTAATCTTTCTTTAACACAGTCTAATAACCAACCTAGCTTTTCTACCTACCACTTTCATCCTAGACACCTTAATCTCAGCCATTCTACCTTTAATTCACAACAAATTGCTATTTTAAATTCCATAATATTATCTCTTACAATAAAAAGAATAATTTTAAACTTTTATCAGTTGATACTGAAAACATATTAAATAACATTGATGTTATAAACAAAGACTCTATCAGAACTGAAGTATCCCACATCCTTCATAGACATTTCCATTCTCACCCTCAACCTCCTTTTATTCCTTATTATTTCAACCTGAAGAGAATTCAGAACCTTCAAGACAAGATTACCAATGAAAACCTAGTACTGACAAAAGCAGTCAAAGGTAATTGCCCTGTTATTCTCGATAAATCAGATTACCTTCTTAAAGTCAACACCTTTATTTCTGAAGACCCTCTATTTTAACACTTACATCTGATCCCACAGTTTCGTTTTTTAACACCTTTAAATCCAAACTCAAATCCATTTCCAACACTTTGTCTCTTTTCAACTCCAGCCCCTTTGCATTATGCCCTATGGCTCCTACCACCCCCTTATTGTACGGCCTTCCCAAAATTCACAATGTTAACATCCCAATAAGACCTGTTGTTAGATTCGTCAATTCCCCATCCTCCAGACTTGCTTCTTTTCTCAATAAGACTTTAAAAGATGTCACCCTATTTGAAAATCAATTTGCAGTTAAGAATTCATCTGATCTTACTAACCGCCTCTCTAAAATCAATTCCCCTGACTTTATTCTACTATCTCTTGATGTTTCGAACCTTTTTCCCAGCATCCCCCCTTCAGAATGTATCCAATTAGTAAAAATCCTTCTTCGTAATAACATTAATCCTGCAATTTCTAATGATCTCATCTCTTTACTCACCCTAACATTAGACCAAAACTTTTTTCAATTTGATAACAAGTTCTATAAGCAAACTTCAGGTTTGGCTATGGGTTCTAATCTTTCTCCTCTCCTAGCCGAAATTTTCATGAAAAATCTTGAACTCATTTACCTGGAACATCCGATTTTCAAACAAAAAATTCTTTTCTATGCACGCTACGTCGATGACTGTTTTGTTATATTTCAAGGTTCTTCAGATGATGCCCTCTCCTTTCTTTCCTATCTTAATACTCTCCACAACCGCATTAAATTCACAATTGAATTTGAGTCTAATATGTGCTTACCCTTTCTCGATATTTTGATCTGTAGGAACCCCTCCTCATCTTCGTTAAACTTCGAAATTTTCCGTAAACCTACTACCACTGATGCCCGATTTCACCAACTGATTCCTAAAGTTAGGCAATACTTAAACCGGATTTAGGAATACCTAAGCGCAATTTGGGTTTCACCATACGCTAAGTAATACTTAAGGGCGATAGGAAATACCTAACACAGCTTGCTGAGCCCGCCTAAAGCATTTAGGAAATACTTAACCTCAAAATAGTTTGTTTTCATCGATCTTTGTTGATTTACAATTTTTTTTTGGTGATTATCATTTAAAGAAATATGCGAGCTGTACGTTTTGTAGAACGTCTTGAAAGGTTCGATAGTTCATCAGAGTCTGAAAATGAAGGGCCGCGAGAACGTGTAATTCGTTCGCGTACCAATTATTTTGAGACCTTGGACGAAACTGATTTCTTTCGGCGTTTTCGTTTACATAAAAATACGGCATTACAAATATTAGAGTTAATTGAAGATACACTTGAATTTGAAAGTGATAGGTAAGTTACTACACTCTTAATTTAAGTATATTTAAACTTTTTAATTTAAATACCTAGTTTAGATTAATGCTTTGTGTTTGATTTTTTTTTAGAAATGAATCAGTGTCTCCTATGAATCAATTACTATTAACACTGCGTTTTTATGCAACGGGAAGTTTTTAATGCAAGTTGGGGACTTAACAGGTGTGAGTGCAAGTACTTGTTGTAGAGTGGTTAAAAAGGTTACTGCAGCTATATGTAACCTAAAAGATAATTACATAAAATTTCCCACAACAAATGAGGAGCAGTTAAGAGCTAAAAGGAATTTTTTCCAACTAGCAGGCTTTCCAAATGTTATAGGAACAATTGATTGCACACATGTAAAGATTCAAAGTCCCGGTAAGTTGTATTTAAATTTGTTTAATTATTCATTTTTTGGCTTTCTGTTTTTATTATTCTATGTTTATTATTTCTATATTATTGCATTTGCTCTTTTTATTTTTTAAATATAAAAATCTGTTAAAAATTCTAAAAACTAGAAGAACCAATATTGTCATTTATATTTGTGAATAACAGTTATTTATACTTAATATTTTTCCAGGAGGTGAAGATGCGGAGATATTTCGAAACAGGAAAGGCTACTTTTCCATTAATGTGCAGACTGTGTCTTCAGCAGACTTAAAAATCATAAATATAGTGTCAAGATGGCCAGGATCGACACATGATTCTACTATTTTTCAGAATAGCAGGCTACATCTGCAGTTTGAGCAAAGATTATTTGATAATTGTATCTTGTTAGGAGATAATGGATATGCGTTGAAGGTAAAACATATTCTTAGTAAATAAATAAAATGCATTATTATTTTACTATGTTTCGCAATTAGATTTCAGTATATAAGGAATACTAAAATGACGAAAGGTGTTGAACTATTCAACGATAGGCCCTTTGAAATCCCATTGAGTAGCATACAAAAATGTATAGAGCATTTGTAATTATTTTTTTATTTTTAGAATTATTTATTAACACCATACTTAAATCCTCGTGACTTGCCACAAATAAATTACAATCGTGCCCATATTACAACACGAAATACAGTGGAAAGACAGTATGGAGTACTGAAAAGAAGATTTCCAGTATTGGCTTTAGGGTTAAGACTGAAGTTACCAAATGCAATAAATGTAATAATAGCTTGTGCTATTCTTCATAACATTTGCATTGAACAAAATGAAGCTCTGCCTCCAGATGAAATCGAAAATGTAGCAAATTTAATTGAGGAGGGGCAAATTAATATAAGAAACGAAAATAATGACAGACATTTTTCAACTCGTGAATTAATCGTAAATAATTTTTTTAATATTTGAATATATAACTGCAAGTTGATAAGAAAATTGTGTTTTATTTTGTGAAGATTTATGTTTCTGTACTGCTGGAAGTGACAAGTCAAAATATATGACAAATAATTTAAGTTACCAAGTATTTTTTGTATAAGTATATCTGTACAAGTCATCATACTAAATTTTTATTATCAAAACCGATAATCTCTTCAATTTGAATTTTGGTTACAACTATACATAACAACTGCTATATTTAAATAAATAAATATCTACCAAGATTTCAGGAAAATTACTTTTATTATTAGTTATTAAGTTCGATTCTATATTTATTCTTGGGTACTAGCATTACCCCTTAAATCACTAATCCTTAAAAATTGATTGTATTAAGGCAGCATCCACATCTTCGTTATCTGCAAATATAAAATAACATTTTAATATAACCATATGAACTTAAGTCTATAAACCTTACTTATTAATTTTTGTAGAATAATATTTCTTAACTGAATGCTTTGTTCAGCTTTTCTTTTTTGTAGTTCAAACAGCTCCTTTTCTTCAAATCGCTTTTCCACACCATGTCTAATTTCTTGTTGAATTATATTTTGCTTAAGTTTTTCCGTCTCCATTTTTTCTTTTTGCAATTGTTCTCTGGCATTTTTTACAATTGGCCTCCTTCTTGAAGAAGGTGTTATTTGTACTCGGCTAGAGCTTGCAATTTTTTTTTGGGGTACTGGTGAAGTCAATGTTTCAATCTCACTGCCTTCTTCTTGAACTTGAGAGACCTGTGAAATAATAGTTGTGGTTGTCACACTCTCAAGTTCATTATGTACCACTGGCACGAAGATTGGTTCTACTGGACCATCCATTTCTATAACTAAAAAAATACGACATTTAAAAGAAAGTAATGCTTCTCAAAATGTATTGTTTACCTATATTTGATTCGGGCAACAAGTCACAATCAGGAATGTTTTCTATTCCGACACCTGCTCTTCCAATTAAAACTAACACCTCCTCCAAAATATTATTTTCTTTGACTGTACTTGGTCCACCTCCTGTGCCCATAACGTCTATTTTTATTTTGCTTTTGTATGTTTTAGCATCATACTTTAATTTGTTCCATATTTTTTTTAAACTATTTACGTTCCTAAAATATTAAAAATATAAAACTTCTAATTTAATAATCAATGAAAATAATGTTACCTCTTAATTTGATTATTTGAGTTAAAATCTCGTTCCAATTTTACCCAAGCAGTTTCTTTTTTTTTATTAAACGAAAAATCGGTTTTTTTGTTTAAAATGTCTTTGTGTTTTTGCAATAAATGAAGTAATTTCATCTTCTCTTCATCGCTAAAATTGGCACTTCTGTTCCTTTTTTCATCCATATTACACAATAGAAAAACACAATATAAAAACACAATACAAAACACAATATAAAAACAGAGTCACCAAAATATTAGCGCGAATGCGTGACATGAACCATGAACGAACGGTCATATTTGGGGTTATATCAATCTTCTTACTCTTCTTTTCTCACTAGTTGTAAAATTATAATCTCCACCCATTCGGTTTACAGGTTAAAATTAAGTAATTGTATAAAACTTTGTTAAAAATAATTAGTCGGGAATAAACCACTGTGTTTATAAAATGCGTTTTGTATAAATACAATGTGGTTTCATTATCTTTAATTTTAGAAATGCCACAAGAGAGAACATATAAAAATCAGTGTTACCATTTCCAGCAGATTTTCTAATAAAATTAGTAGATTTTAAAGACATATGAGAGTGTGTAGTAGAATTTTAGTAGAATTATTAATTTAAGTAATTTTATGGAACTCGGTTTAGGATTATATTTTACTGCAATTTGTGGTTATTTAAGCTTCTGATCTAAGTGACACCTATTAGAAAGGCAAAAGATTACCCATACTCAAATGTAGTAAAAATAATAAATATAGACAACTGCTGAAATTATTATGAGAAGTTCAATACTCTTACAATAGATGTCACAGTATTATATTAATTAGTGTTTATAAATCACGCGAAAGTCTAAAACAAATGTTTAATGAATTCAACTTTCTCACAGTTCAGGTTTTGAAAATCGAAGTATACAGTAGCGTGTGATTTAAACGTTTTTGTTTAAATGTGATGTTCCTTTTTTATAATTTTTTCCTTAATTCTTATTTTTTAGCTTTTCTTTTTTTCCCATTTTTCCACATATCCCAATTTTTGCACATATTATCCCTATTTTTCTATATTTTCCCAATTTTACACCATTTTTCTTTTTTTTTTTATTTTAGTTTTTTCCAGTGAAAATATTTTTCAATTTTTTAAAATATTTTCCCTGTTCTTTCCTATAATTCCCTTTTTTCGGTATTTTTTCCTATTTTTCCCCATATTTCTCAATTTTGTTTTATTTTAGTATTTTTACAGGGAATATTTTTCCCTGTTTTTTTGTGCATTTCCCTTTCTTTGAAGGTTCTCCTATTTTCACATTTTTCCATGGAAAATATTTTCCCGTTTTTGTTTAAAAAAATATAAAAAAATGGAAAAGGGAAATTTTATTGTATCTGAAATTTTCTACAAAAGTGTATTAATAAATCTTCGAACCGACGTTTCGTGTCTTAACGGCCACCATCAAGTTATTTTTTTAAATACGGACCTGTCTTTTTTATTACAAATATTTATAATCCGTTAAATTTCAAATTCAGTGATATATCACACTTGTCATTTTAACGACGTTTTATCTGAAATAACTAACATCATCAGTGACAATATTTTTTAAAGAACTAAGATGTTCCAAATGAAACAGAAATTGTATTTTGGACAAAATTGGTATTTGCTACACTTTGAGGATTTCAGAATTATGAAAACAATTTTTAATAAAAATTTATTCAGGTAATAGATTTGAAATCTTAATTCGTCGTTGTTTGATTGTCTTTTTTATCGAAATTGTTAGGTAATGCCGAATCATGCCTATTGTCTTATTCCTTATTTGAAATTGTTATGTAATTTTATATTCATTTTGACAAAATTAAAACAAACTTACAAAACTACAACATGACCGTAATTAAAAATTATTATAACTGATGATGTAAGTTATTTCAGATAAGACGTCGTTAAAATGGCAAGTGTGATATATCACTGAATTTGAAATTTAACGGCTTATAACGATTTTTAATAAAAAAAGACAGGTCTGTATTTAAAAAAAATAATTTGATGGTGGCTGTAAAGACACAAAACGTAATATCAAGGATTTATTATTAGTGCACTTTTGTAGACAATTTCAGATACAACAAAACTTTCCTCTTCTTTTTGAAATAAAAATTCTATGCGTAGAAAAGCAAATATCGCATTTTTAGTTTTCCCTGTATAACTAGAGATTTTTTTCGACCACTGTAATGTTCTTTAAAATAGGTAACTATTTGCCCATTTAATCATCTTCGTATCTCTTATGTTTTAGAATGTAGTAATGTTAGCACATGACAAAAGAAACGGCCTGTATGTTCCTTGTGGCATTTCTAAAATTAAACAGAATTAATTGTGAAATTAATAGTACATTGTTTATCTAGTAGTAAAAGCGATACATTCCGGGACGACAATTGTAGGCATAATTTTTGATTACCATCTTACTGTCTATGAAATCATTTTCTTGACAACCAACAACCACTGTTCGATTATTGTTATGACAAAAGTCAGAGATTCATAGCTTATACGCCGGCAAAAACTTTTCCGGACTCTTGCCGGTCCGGGAAAGTTCATTGCTTAGCAACGGGCTAAAATACTAGAATAGCCTATTTCGGGGTCTGAATTTGCTCCGAGAAAGTAGCTATTCTAGAGTGATTTCAGAAAAAACCAATTTTTATACAAATCGAAACGTCAATAGAGATTTGTATAGACAACAATGGTTAATTTCCCAATTAATTCTGTTTACTTTCCTAGTTAATTAAACTCTTGAAGTTACAGACACAAGAAAATCAGCTTAAGTGATTCGTGATTTGAAATTGAACAAAACGGTTTTTGTCTGTATAAGTTTTTCACTAATACATTCAATTATTTATAGATTATATGTATACTCATTAAGTTGTTACTTTATTGTATTGTAATTATTTAAATGAGTCATTTGTATGTAATAAAATGAAAAACCAGAATTTGCATAGCACTAAAATAAATTTTATTAAAAGAATTATTTAAAAAGAACTTATATTATTTAACACACTAACTAGGGCTCGTGTCCCAGGAGGCATGTGCCTGTCTGAACTCGCGGCAGCAAAAAATGATAAGTATTCCATCAGTGCAGAAGCGATAACAGGTTTTATTCTGCGCCAATTTTAGTGCAACAAATTGTAATATTTAAATTATAAAATTTTCATCTCTGGTTAACCCATTAACGCCCGAATTATTTTTTTTTGAAAATTTTAAAAATATGGTTAGTTTTGTAGTATTAAGGGTATTAACTGAGACATAGTGTTAAGATTTTAGCAAAAAAAATTTATTTAGATAATAAAAAAATGCTGTTGCATATATGTAACACTAGGATAATGTGAAACTTTTTAAAATCGATGTTAACAAATTTACTTAGTTTTTATATGAAATATATAATTACAATCTAAACACAGACCGACGTCGCATTTTTTGCACATAGTTCTGGCACTGGTACTGCATCCCTCTCCAGCACATCTTCTTCGTTTTTTATCGGCAATATATACAAGAAGATGATTTTTTTCATCATATCGCATATCATCCGATACTCTGTTGAAAGAAATGCTAAATTTGGAAGTACTAGGTCGGCCTACACCTTTTCCAATAGTTCCATACCTTTGAAGATAGTTCTGAGCAATGGCCCGTCTGAATGTTAATTGCGGCATGTGCTGATCACATCCTTTTCTATACAAAATCCAGGCATTACTAATAGCAGCGTCCAGACACCAAGTGAAAATGCACCACCACCATTTTTTCGATCTGATGTCGATCCGGTAAGTATTTATATTCTCGTCCATCAGATCTGTTCCGCCCATGTTGCTGTTATATTTTCCAATAAGATCAGGTCTGGGGACATTGAGATACCTTTTTTCTGTCTTACTATATCGTTTTACGTAATTCAACGGCTTCACTCCATAGCAATTGGAAGCAACTGTCACTACGTTATTGTCAACCCATTTGACAAAAAGTATACCATTATTTTTATCTAGAGCCTGCTCTATCGTTCCTCTTTCTTTTTTTTTTAAATTTTTTTTTGATACTAGTGGGCATTTTCCTAGTCGATCCTCTCTGAATGTTCCAGTGCACCCGTGACCATTTTCTTTCATAAAAATAAATATATTGCTAGATGTACAAAGATTGTCTAAATAAAACTTATATGGATATTGTTTTTTGGGCAACTCATCTATCATATTTATCAACGGAGCAGCAGCTTTTCCAAACATTTTCTCTCTCTCTGGTACAGCGTTGAGTTGTTTTCCCTGATATACATCGAAATTTATTAGGTATCCATCTTTTGAATTCATTGACCAAATTTTAAAACCAAAACGTATCGGCTTGCCTCTGATGAATTGCTTGCAGCCATGTCTGCCGAAATACTTTACCATTGACTCATCATAGTCTAAATTTTCAACAGGCTCAAAATTTTTTAAAAAGTTTTGTTTGAGAATATTCATAAATGGACGTAGTTTATACATTTTATCGTTTACATCAATTTTAGTGTTGTCGGCACAGTGTATAAATTTAAGAATTTCTTCAAATCTATTTCTTCTCATAGCTTCTGCAACTGCATAATTTCTCATATCATTAGCAGAATCCCAGAACATTCGTTTTCCAGGCTTCTGATCATATCCGCTAACAATTAAAATTGCAATAAAACATTTCATTTCATCGGCTGTTATTTTTGGATCATTAGAGTTTTTAAAAAATGCATACTTTGTCGATTCCGCAACAAGCAAGTCTACTATATCATCAGTAATAAATTTTTCAAATATATCTGTACATGACAGGCCTTGAAATTGTTTATAATCTTTTGAATGATCCGGAAACACACGTGCAGCTGATTGCTCTAAATCCCCTTCTCGATCCCAGATTATTTCGTTTGCTTTTTTAGATTTTTTTGATTTAGTTTTGTTTATACCTGTATTTTCATTGTTTGTTTTTTTTGGATTTAGCTCTGGTGTTTGGTCAATTTCTGAATTATTTTTCTCCAGTCGAACAATATCTTCTTGACAACTAATTCGATTATTATTGCTCAAAACAAGTTCAGCATGGCTTCGTAACTGTCTTCCACTCAAGTTATCCATTGTACCCCCAGTATCTTCGTCGCCTGAATCCTCATCAGTGAGACTACTTACTTCTGGAGGTTCAACATATATTTCCTCTACATTTTCGGAATCTATCAATTCCAAAGCTTCTTGCAAAGTAATTCCTCTAAAAATAAAAAGTTTACTTCGAATGTTTCACAACATCCTAGCGTTACATATATGTAACGCTCACTTTAGGTAAAGAAATACCGATTGATATTTTCATAAAACCTAAATATTTATTAATTATCATGAAATATATATAATGTTGTATACTAACACCAATTATGGCGTTAAAATATTATTAAATGTAATTTATATAACACTTGAACTTCACCAACGAATTCATGTCCAAAAAATATTTTATTAGATTCAAACGTACATTTAACAACAACGATCTATTTGAACTGATTCAGCTACCTGACAAATGTGAAATTATAACATTCAGCTTCTACTTTTAGCGCCATCTACCATTTAGAAGCCCAAATACAATTTGAAGGCTTGTTTGATTAGACGACTGTAATCGTTACATATATGTAACGCTAGGATATAATGGGTTAAGGTGTGAAATGTAACAACAAAAATACTATGCAGTGAGTGTCATATGATTAAAATTTTTATTACCCTTTTTTCACAAAATGGTGCTAATAAAAGTTGATACATTGCATGAAACTAAAACAATTGAATTTTAAAAAAATTATTATATGTTATACAGGAAAACAAAAATGTTGATCAAGAGTACTGTTATTTTCAATATTACCAAAAAAGTTTATTCAAAAATTAAATTGAAAAAGAATATTAAATTTATAATCACAACTGTATACGTAATAAAAAATTTTTTGCGACATTACTATTTTTAGCATTATTCTAAAACACTAATAATTTATATAAATCTTAAAGGCATCTCTCTCTCTCTCTCTCACACACACACTATAAGACAACTGTACTGCAAATTTCATCTAATTTATTTCATTTAAATTTTTTTTTTGTTTTCTTGGTGTAAAGTTGTTATTTCATCGTGCACAATAAATATGATCCCTGAAACAATATAGTTAATTAGAGTAACTTAGTGCTATGCACTAAAGTTCGTGAAAAAATAATTACAACAACTTTGCACAAAGAAAGCTAAAAAAATCAGAAAAATTTTGAACAAATGTCGTAAACTAAACAAATAGACCAATAAATTATATGAAATTTTGCAGTACAATGTTTTTGCACCGATGAGAGAAAGATCCATAAAGTGTATATAAAATACTAGTATTATTTTAGCAAATCATATCCATTTTGAATAATGCAAGCATTCCTATAATTAATTATTATTTATTGTAATTAATTCCCATACGTTTTTTTTTGATGATGTCGAAAATAAGGGCGCTGTACTTTTGATTAACGTTCTTATTTTATAGACTAGCTGTATATTGTTGGAAAAATTGGAAATTTAATGGTTCTAAATTAAGATTTATGCAATTTTTTTTGTGAATAACATTTGCTGACAAATGGATAACAAAAATTTTATCTAAAGGTGCAATGGTGCAGATTTTCTGACAATCACTCTATAACAAAAACATGTAAAAATATCAAAATTAAAAAATACATTTTACAATGTAACCAATATTCTTAATAAATCCTTTTTATGTTGATTATCTTTTTTTCCTCTCTGCAGGTTACGAAACTTTCTCAAAAGGGAATCAGCGCTTCTTTCACTATAAATAGCATTCTCATCAATAAGCAGTTGCAATTCTTCCAAAGAAGGTTCTGATCCTTCTAATGAATATCTTTCAGTACTTTTTTCTAATAAATCTCTTTCAGGAGTGGAATATCGTTGGCGAATAGCTAGAAAAACATTATCCATTTTATACAAAAATGTCTAAAAAATACAAAATATATATTAAATTACTTACATTGAATGCCAGCTTCTTCTTTTTTCTTTTTAACTTTTTCTCCTTCCAACCATTGCTTTATCATCGGAACACTTCTAGTTTTCAATACATCTTTGTGTTCATGTCTTAATTTTTTTATTTTATTTATATCAATGTGTTCATCTTTTTCAAGTTCATCTTTAAAATAACTTCGGGTTACTTGTTTTTCCGATGATGTCCACGATTTTCGATGTTGAAATTTTCCTAAAAACATGAATGCTAATAATATTTTAAGAAACCGTTTATATATTCTTAATTATAATACTGTAAATGAAATATTTGTCCCTACATTTTGAAAATGTGATCTTATTCCATTTAACAGGAATAAATAAATAATAATCATAAAGAAACATAAAAGTAAATTCAGGGTATATAAAAGTCAAATATTTTATAGTTTACCTAAACATCGTTCAACTAATTTGTGATCAAGTTCTTCTTCAGAAGTTGAATCTGGTAAGTATTCGTCTACATACTTTTTTTTTTTATTATGGATCCTTTTTTCATTTTCTTCAACACTTGCAGATGTTTTCAAACTTTTAGGTTTGGCACTTGATTCAAGATGTTGAGAAACTCTCGTAATATCAATTAAGGAA
Organism: Neocrepidodera transversa; assembly: GCA_963243735.1. Taxonomy (NCBI): domain Eukaryota; kingdom Metazoa; phylum Arthropoda; class Insecta; order Coleoptera; family Chrysomelidae; genus Neocrepidodera; species Neocrepidodera transversa. The sequence continues at coordinate 21,943,464 of OY725353.1, forward strand.
GTACTTTGATCATATATTTTTTTGTGAATATTAAAACCATGCGACATATAATTTGAAATTCTCAATTCTTCTTCATGAGATGGTCCATCCCTAGCAACTTCTGTTGCAAATTGTTTTCTCAAATTAGTAAATGTTAATGATGTTGAATGTATACCACTTTCTACTAAAAATTGACGATGACATCTGTAAGCTTCATATGTTTTATTCATATCTTTATTAGACGGACAACCAAATAGAAATCTATTTTCTAGATGAACACCTGCTTTTGACCTATATTTTAACATTGTTTGAATACCAGGATGTATTCGTTTTTTATCAATCAGTAAAGCGGTGGTGTTGCCGAGTTTACCTCTAAAAGTAATACGTTCATATTTATTTGCTTGCATTTTCTCTGTCTCACTTAGTGATTCAAAATCTTTTTGACCTATTCTCTCTCTTTTATGAAAATCTTCCAATTCAATTCTTTGAGTCTCACCAGGTCTTTTTCTATTAAATACAATCAGTGCTACTAAAAGGTATTGGCATAATTTACTCCAGTCATCTAACGCATATTTTTTCTCAATATTTTTTTTATGGATCGAAGCATTTTTTAATAAATATTCAAAATACTCTTCGATATCATCTTTTTCTGGCAATGTATTTGCTTGCTTCGATCTTTTGTATCTATTTTCACTAAGTTTACATATTCTGTTAATATATGGTGCCAGTTCTAAATTATATCGACGAGATACAGCCTTTGTTAATTTTCGCAAACGATCATTTTCTGTTTTGTCACATTCTGAGAAAACAACTTCTAGTATTTTTTTAAATTCAGTACTTAATGTTCTTGCATTTGTAGGATGTTCATAAATACCAGTTTCTAAATTTAAACCTGCCACCCTGTCTATTGAACTGCGTACTGTATCAATGTGGGAAGGATGCATCAAGTCCTTACAACTAGTGATGTTAGGATTAATAAGTTTTGCCTGCATCATGAAGCGCCCTAACAAACGCAATTGTGCTCTTATGTAACTTTTCAAATGAGATTCAGTATACTTGATGCAAAGAAAATTTCCATATAGAATAAGAATTTCGTCAAAAAGAAAATGGTTACTTACTTCATCATGATACATGTTAGGAGCTATTTGGTTTTTTAATGTTTCTGATGCTCTGTCATGAATATATTTTGTTAGCTTAAGGGCATTGCCTTGAAGACACCTATCACCTTTCTTAGGTGAGCATCTTTTTTGTGATGACGTAAGTTAGTTTTACTAAAAAACCCCAAGCAAGTTGGACAAGGCAGATATTGCACATTCTCTGTGGTGCTTTCTCTCATGACAATTTTTTTTCCATCATCAGTTTGTCTGTTATGTTCAAAATCGCCTTTTTTTCTTAGTTTTTCTATTTTTTCATGCCTTGTAGGGTTGTTTTGATGCAATGATATTATGTCTCGTACTTCAGGTTCATTTGAATGAACCTTAAACCAATGCCTGGGTAATTGAAATATTACTTTTTTACAGTACATGCACGAGTGTTGCTTATGAGTCTTTTTTGGCTTTTCATCTTGTGCTAAAAAATAAATATTTTTATAACTAAATAAACGTATTAATCCATTTTAAATACTGTGTTTAAAAATATCGATAACTCTGGATTTTACCTAAATTATTAGTTCCAGTTAGCCTTACTGAGTCAATGGAATTTGTTGATTTTGATTCAATAGTTTGCTCTAAAAAAAGTAAATAAATAAATGATATTAGTTTGTTAATGGTATATTAATTAGGTAATAAGAAGTAAGCATTTACTGAACGCTTAGATTCGTATTTGTGGAAAATCAATTTTTATACTATTTAATCGCATTTTATGTTAGATGATAAAGGGTGATTAATTCGTAATTTTGAATTTTACCTGAATTATTAGTTCCAGTTAGCCTCACAGGTTCAATTGCAGTTGTTAATTCTGAGTCAATGGTTTGCTCTAAGAAAGAAAATGATATTATTTTGTTAGTAGTATATTAATTGGGTGTTAATTAAGTAATGAAAAGTAAGCATTTACTGAACGCTTAGATTCATATTTGTGGAAAATCAATTTTTATACTATTTTATCTCATTTTATGTTAGATAATAAAGGGTGATCCATTGATAATTTTGAATTTTACCTAAATTATTAGTTCCAGTTAGCCTCACAGGTTCAATTGAAATTGTCAATTCTGATTCAATAGTTTGCTCTAAAAAAGAAAAGAAAAGATATTATAGTTGAATAGGTACATTAATTACGTGGAAAGTAATGAAAAGTATATTATAGTTTTACAGATATAAATGTATTTTTTCACGAATAAGTTTAAAATAATTGGTCAATTAATCTAAATATACATACTAATTTACCTGGAGGTTTCTGAAAACATTTTTTCCGTTTTTCTAAATGACTTCGGTTATCATGATATAAAATCGGCGTAGCCTCAAAAAATCCCATTTTTTTGTACGGTGCCAAATACAGTTCATTTTTTTTATTTCCTGCAGCCTTTTGGTGGGTACGACGTGCAAAATGTCATCTTCAATATAGCGTACTAAGCAGTACATTGTTTTGCAACTGAAATATACGTTTTTGAAATGAAACAAATATCTAACAAAACTAAAGTTACAAAAGAATACCTTGCATCAAAATTTAAGAAAGACAATATAAGAAGTGAAGAAAATAGGTAACAATATAGTCTAGTCAAGAAGTGAGTTTTCTGAGAAAATGGTCAGAGGAGATCGAAAAATACGAGAGATGGCTCATTAGACGCGGATTGCAATTCTGAGAAATGTGTCAGTTCAATTTTTTTCTTCAAATAAAAATTGTAATTGTTATTAACAAAAAACGAACAAAAAAAATCCATTGTGTTTTTTGATGATAATTCAAAAACTGGAGAAGATAGCAGAAATTACAACAAAGATGCTTAAAAATATATAATTTTAATTTGTTTCTGAAAATAGGGTTCCGCGCGACCGTTTCGATTTGAGTACGCCGCTTCTATAGTGACAACCGCACCTAAAATAATTTTTTAAAGCACTAAATATTGATTTAAAGATTTGAAAAAATTATGGTGTCATTTCAACATTTGAAGAAAGTCTTGTTGGAAAAAAATTTTTAAATGCATTTTTCAAAAAGCTAGCGAATTGTTAATTAACTATTATCTTTCATACCTCCGTCTTCATTGAAAGCTGGGTAATTGTTTCTATCAGTGTAGGTACTCAAAAGGATGACGCTATAAAATTATTTAAAATTTGTTTATTTTGTTCATATCGAATTTTCAAAGTTATATATACACGATGTCTTCGGTATTATCGGATTTTCTCTTTTTTGATTTTTAGGAAAAAAAACTGGAAAACGGAAAAACATAACGAAAAGGAAAAACAGGGAAAATTAAGGAAAAATTGAGAAAATAGAAAATAATAGAGAGAAATGGGGTAAATAGAGAGAAATGGGGTAAATAGGGAAAAATAAGAACAAATATGTAAAAATAAGGAACATTAAAGAAAACAGGAAAAACGAATAAAAAAGCCAATAAAATAAAAAAAAAATTAGAAGAAATAGGAAAATTAGTAAAAAATAGAAAATAATCGAGAAAAATGGTGAAAAATAACGAAAAATTAAAAAATGGGCATAAATAAGACAAAATAGGGGAAATACGGAAATAAGAGAAAAATAAAAAAATAGAACGAAATACGGAAATTTAGGAGAAATAGGTAAACATAAGTAAAAACAGGTAAAAATAGGAAAAACGAAAAAATTTATAAAGATGTGAAAATTTGGGAAAAATAGGAAAAAACAGGTAAAGTTGTTAAAAATAAGAAATAATGGGAAAAAAATAGTGAAAAACAGGAAAACATCTGAAAAAATAACAACAAATATGGCAAAACAGTGAGAAATAGATAAATTTGGGAAAAATAGAGAAGACGGTGAAAAATTGGAAAAAAATAGTTCACAATAATACAAAAAAATTGTGAAAAACAGGAAAACATCTGGAAAAATAGGAACAAATATGGCAAAACAGTGAGAAATAGATAAATTTGGGAAAAATAGTGACAAATAGAGAAAATAGGGAAAAATTGGGAAATTAGAGAATAAATATGGGAAAATAGTGAACAATAGAAAAATATATGAAGAATTAGAAGAAATAGGGAAAACTAAGTACAAATAATGTAAAACAGGAGAAAATAGAAAGAAAGGAAAAATGGTGAACAACAGCAGAAAATAGATATAATAGAGGAAAAATGGGGGAAAAGTAGGAAAATTTGTGAAAAATGCTAATGGTTGTTTTTATAATATTTAGTAGTATTAGAAAAAAATTATTGTGATACTCAAATGTTGTTTTACAACAAATTGTTAACTAAATAAACAAGGAAATAATTAATGAAAAAATTTTTTTTTTATTTCTATTAAGTGCCATCAATAATGATTTTTAAAGAGAAAATTATTCCTTGACTAATCATTAAATAATACAAAGTATAAAAAAACGGTTATAAACATTAAGAAAGTTAAAAAAATAAAAAAAACTTTTTTAAAAAAATCATTATATCGACCCTAAACAATAGAATAGTAAAAAAAAATTGTCAAAAAGAGTAAAATAAAAAGTAAATTTATAAACAATTTATGAACAAATAGCGTTAAAAAATCTTCTACAAAACTTTAATCCATATTTCAAATACATATAAAAATAGCCATATGTATACCATATATATATGAGAAAAAAATTTTTAACAACAATTTTACGATCTTTCATTTTTTGTTAACTTAGACTTTCTTTCTTCAAATGTTGAAGCGACTCCATAATTTTTTCAAATTTTTAAATCAATATTTAGCGCTTAAAAAAATTATTTTAGATGCGGCGTACTCAAATCGAACCGGTCGCGCGAAACCCCATTTTCAGAAACAAATTAAAATTGTAAATATAATAGCTGAAGATCCAGAAGTTGGGAGTTTTTTTATTGGAAAGGAGGGTATCGTTTTAAATGGGTGTTTTGGGTTTCTCATAAAAACAATTTTTATGTTTCAAAGACTTGAAAATCAAAGAGAGGAAAATGAAAATTTGTTTTTATATTAAAACTATGAGCTTAAAATGAATTTCCATTGTGTGAAATTCTAAATTACCTGATATTTAGGGTGTATACGCGACGGCTAAAATTATTAATAAATTAAACATATTTAATGCAAGAAATCTCTTTGTAATGGAAAAAAATAAATAACTAATATTTTTAAAAATATTACATCTGCTTGAAATGGCTCTAATATTTAACAATTGTAAACTGAAAAATCCAAGAACTGGAGAAGTTTGACATTTATTATTAAAATCTCAGTTGTTAAGCCAATTTGTAAATATGGCAACAACGCATGTCTTAACACAGAACCACAGTATATGGAATAAGAAGAATAAGCATTCGTAATAAGAAATAAATATTTCTCCAAATAGATGTAAATATTTTTTTAGGTTATACCTTAAACCTAAACAACGTTTAAATAAGGCAATCCAGGACACGTGACCAAACATCATTTTGTATGTGTTTTATGTTTATTTGATGTATTTTGTGCTTTTAGAAAGTGTTTGAAATAAAAATAATTGCTGTTTCAAATAATAAGCAAATAAGAAAAAAAGATAACAGCTTATAACATACATAATGAGAGTATAAAAAAATACATATACAATACTCCTGGAATTGATGTAAAACTCGAGATGATGACTTGCCATCATCATTGACTGCTTTATTGCTTTCCACATAATCTAATATTTGGTCCTCACACATAGTTTTTACAGCAAAGAACAAGTCAAGGTCTACAAGAGTTTGTCAGCATATAAATATTTTTCATGGTTTTTGAGAGATCATTCCGTTCTTGTTTATGTGGAAAATGTAGTTTACTAGGTATTCTATAAAATCTAACAGTTTCAGGACCTCTTCGACTCCCACAATTGACTACAGAACAAGTAGTGTGCATGTTTAGTTCTTTCTAACAAACAATATTTTTTCTGTACATTTTCACTTCATTAAATATCAATAATGCATCCTGAGTAGTTAGTCACACAACTATTCTAAATTAAAATGTCCGTTTTAAGCTCCAATGTTAAAATAAACTGCTCTTTTCATGTTAACTACGTGAAAGACATGGGTTTGTGTGCCTACCAGCGGCCATCTTGAATTTCATCTGACAGCATCTTGGATTGGTCTATAGATGATAATATATGTCAATTTAATTACACCTTGTACTTAACATTTCTATAGTTCACTTTTGAACAATTTTTGCGGGTGGATCAGCATCGGTAAATGGGAAGTGATCCAGATCGAATAAATTCCGATTATTTTACAAAGAAAACTGTATCTGAAGTAATCTAGATCAGAAGTGAACTGATCCGACTGCAAATAAAATTCAGCTACTATAGTAGTCTTATACTGTGGCAGAAATAACCTTTTTACCTCTCGCCCTTCAGATAAGAGAGGTATAGGAATCATGCTAAAAATTGGGTAGTGAGTTTTCAATTGATAAACACGTTTTGGGGTCCCTAGAATACGATTTTAATATTTTCGCGATGATGTCTGTGTGTGTGTGTGTGTGTGTGTGTGTGTGTGTGTGTGTTAGTGTGTGTGTGTGTGTGTGTGTTAGTGTGTGTGTGTGTGTGTGAGTGTGTGTGTGTGTGTGTGTGTGTGTGTGTGTGTGTGTGTGTGTGTGTGTGTGTGTGTGTGTGTGTGCGTGTGTGTGTGTATGTGTATGTGTGTGTATATGTGTGTGTGTGTGTGTTAGTGTGTGTGTGTGTTTGGATGGATGTTGTAGTAACGATAACTCAAAAACTACTGAATAAAAAAATTTGAAATTTTGCATACAGGATTCTGATACCCTAGATTAGATCTGATTAGATTTTGGTGCCAATCGCACAACCGGAAGTGGCAGTTGCTATGGGTGATGACGCCATTATTATACAAAACGGCAATAAAGTTTTACACATATATTTTGTATACCCTATAGTTTATTTTCATCTCATTAAAATTTTCGAAACTTTTGCCATTGTTGCCAGATTTACAAAAATATAATTTTTTTTCATACTTTTTTGTGTCAACCTGTAAATTTTTGATTCAAAAATGGCGAGAGGTCATGCGCTGGCCACATCAGATTTTTATTATAGTTCTGACAGGAGTACCTTGTAACGTCAAATAAAATATTACCAACACATTTTTTAAAAGCTTTATTCAAATATTTAACAATCATAATTTTTTAATTTAACGTGAAAAGTATAGTTAGTATTGTTTGAAATATTAAAACTTCGATATTTTAAATTAGAAATTAATTAAATTAATACCTTTTGCTCTTCCATCCATGTGATGAACTTGTCGTATTCTTTTTTATAAGCTTCTTCCGATTTTTGCTGTATTAACCGCGATCCAATGTTAGAACTTATTTTTAAGCAATATACAACCAATAACAACTGTGGTGACAACAATACATCTTATGTGACATATTGCAAATTAATTTTTGTATTTATCATTCGATGACGACTGATGACATCACGAATTCAACCATTTTACATTATTAGTTCTTTATTTCCATTTTTTGTAGTAATAATACCAGTATTTATGGATTTAAAGTGTAACAATTGCAGTGTTTATGTGGTGTTTTTGATTTTAGGTTATGGTAAAGTATACTAATATATAATATATACAACATAATTAATTATTTGAGCTGGATATTTCATAGCAATGATCCGTGAAAGCGAGGAGGTTAGTTGATAGTAAATATATTTCGTTATATGTATTTTGTATCTAGTACCTATCGGTCTTTTTTTAGTATACTTTTTCACTTAGGCCAGTCTTAAAATGAATTACTTTTTTTTATTTGTGTTTAAAGGTTGAATGTTCTGAATGTGGGGCGATTTTTGTTTTGGAAGATCATCACTTACACGAATGTGTCCAAGAAGAAGCTTCCCAGCCGAAGAGGAGGAAGGTGGAAGAATCACCCCAATGTGACAATTTTATCAGTACATTGGTGGAAAGTGTGCAAGCACGTCCTGCTCTTTGGGACCATACACTTCCTCTAAAAGCTAGAGGAAAAGACATTCGGGAGAAACTGTGGAAGGAAGTGTATGAAGATATAAATAGGATTATCCCACTAGAGGCTGTAGAAAAGAAGTGGAAGAACCTGAAGGATACGTTCCTAAAGCATTTAAAGTAAGTATCCTATCTAAACTTACAGTTTATCACACAATCTATCAACACTGCATTATTCGCAGACATCCAGATTCATATTGTTTTGCCATTTACTACCTGTATGTATAAGTTTATTATAAAAGTATGATACTCCATGTTACTACTGTAGTTTAATTTTTATGACACTGTGACTTACAAAGATAGAAGTTTAGGTAGGTATATGTTTGATGTTTATTTTTTAGAACATACAAGCCATCGGGAGCAGGTTTGGATGACAAAAAGAAATGGAAGCATTTTGATTCCTTACTTTTCTTGGCTGACATTAATTCTAATAGGAAAACTTTTGGAAATTTTCCACAGGAGGAAACATCTGTGGAACTCCCGTCACCTACCTCCTCTAAAACAACAAACGGCTCGGACATCAGTAGTGACAAGACTCCATCCAAGAGGCAGAAAAAACGTGGTGAGTACTTAACTCTTAGTCATATTAATATGACTGCTGGATAATCAATATTATCATTTTAACAACTACTTTGCATTTCAGATGAAGCTGATCAATTGCTGATTGAAATCTTGAAGCAGCCGCCTCCAACTCCAGTTGCTCCTGTGGCGGTATTGAATCCTGCATTACTTACAGTACAGGAATTGTTAAATAAACTTCCATCAAACATTAGGATGAAAGCAGAAATAGAAATTTTAAATAAAGTGTATTCTCTATATGCTGCTCATTCACAAGATTAAGACATTGGAGAACAAGATGGTGTCTGCCAATAAGTTATATTATTTTTTGTGAAAGCAGGCACATAAAGTTTCAAAAACTGTTATTTTATGATTATACTCCTTTTCTGTCTTCACTAAATAAAATGTTCATTAGTTAAGTATCTTGTATTTTATTATCTAAACAATAAACAAATTCACTGTAAATATAACAATCAAGAGCAAATTATTTAGACCATTGAACATCAATTGTGTCTATATGCAAAAAATAATAAGAAAATAGGGAACGCATAATAGTTGCTTGTTGTGCATATGCATTTCCCCCCATTCTTTGCACACTTGCTAATCTGTTCTGGATTACATTTCTCCATTCCCCTTCTTGAAAGTTTCCTGATTCACTTTCTGAGTCTACAAAATTCGGAGGACAGTATTTCTTGTTATCTGCCTTCTCGGAGTCCCGTTTTATCAAGAAATTATGTAAACAAACTAATGAACCCACTATTTTTTCAACTGTCTCTAGTTTCGCAATAATTGGACGTTCTAGTATTCTCCATTTAGCAACAAGAATTCCAAAGGAATTCTCAATTATTCTTCTGGCACGACTTAACCTACAAATAATTTTGAATATATAACTAAAATTAATAAAGAATCTATCAAAACAATAATACTTATTAACAAGATATCCTAAAATAACATGCCATAAATTGGTGAACTTGTTGATCTTTAATAATAAAAAAAAAAACTATAATTTTCTTATAAACTTCCACTTCTATAGGGTGATATTAATTTTATAAACTAGAAAAACAAGAAATAATAAATAGGTTTCCTGAAGAATTAGTTCGACAAGTCCCCCAATTGAAACCACTTTATCGTGAAATATCCTGTAGAAAGTATATCTTACCTATAGTTAAAAACTCTTTCATTTCGTGGAAGATATTTGCCTGGATATGGTGTCATTATATTAATATTAAATGGAAATGCCGAATCGGCAACAAAACAATACGATGTTGGTTGACTTTGTGCCCATAGCTTTCTTGGGCAAGGTAAATTTAATTTATTTGAATAGAATCTCTGTCCAAAATTACTACTTCGGAATATTCCTCCATCGCTTTGTCTACCTTTTTCCCCAATGTCAACAACAGTAAAACAATAATCCGCATCGCATATGGCTAATAAAACAATACTAAAGAAGTCTTTATAATTAAAGAAATCCGAGCCAGTGTTAGGGGGAGCCTACAAACAAAACTGTAACAGAATAATGGTCAAATCAAAATATGTTTATTACTACTTGAATTCTAATATGTTTCCCATCCATTGCTCCCACACAATTTGGATAGTTCCATTTTGTGGCAAAACCATTTGCAATTTTTTTCCATATTTCTTCAGTTGGTACTGGCAAATATTCCACATTTAAAACTTCCCATATTGCAGAAGTAGTATTTTTAATAATATCAGACACGGTACTCAACCCCAATCTATAGTTATATGAAATACTCTTCATGCTTGAACCTGCTGCTAAGTATCTGAAATTATTTATATCTTGATTTTTGTATATTAAAAGAATAATAATGATTCAATAAGTACATTGCGACTGATATAAAATAATATATACCTGAGCGTAGCTGATAACATTTCTCCTGGTGAGATGGGTTCCCTTGCATAATATATTTTACTTATAATAGGAGAAACCTTTTCTAACAGTAAATCAAAGTCTTCTACTGACATCCTGTGGTAGTTTTTAAATTTCTTCACATCTTTAAGGCGCATTTCTCTTACTAGATTATGATATACACCTTGTTGTTTCCTGTATTTGAATATATCACAGGCGTCAACTTTTCTGATCACTCTATTTTGTCTTCTTTTTAATAACAAATAAGCAGCTATAACTTTTCTTCTACGCCAATAAAACCAATTTATTTGGTTGAACATTTTGTTTTAAAATTTTTATTTATTATCAAAAATGTTAGGTTAGCAGCAGTTTGGTGCCAACTGTTTTTTATAATTTAGTGGAAATAATTAATATTCCACAATGACGCCATATCGTTCGCATTTACATGAAATGACATAAAAAAAAAAACGATTTTTTTTGCAAACTTCGCATTTGCAAATCGCGATTCGTATCTACATGAACCCCGCTTAAGGCGTCTATCTATAACGAGGCCACGCACCCCTCCACTTTCATCCCCATCGTCACACCTTCTACCCTATACGCTGTGGTGGGGACAGAGAACCAAGTCTCTACGTGGGAATAATTTGTATTGGTAGCGGTTATGAAAAGTAAAAAAAATATGCGGACCAGAGTATATTTTTAAAATGTGTTATTGAAAATAAGAACAAGAAATAATCATTTTATAGTTTTTGATATATATTTCTAGACATATATTTAGTGTGTATAAAAGATATCATATTTAAGGGACCGTTTACCCTCATTATTCCGTTACGTTTTAAACAAAACCGATATATAAAATAAGTTTTTTTTATTTTAATATTTCTAAAATTAACAATAATTTTTCTTTTATTTTCGTACATTTATATAGAACAAACAATGATTATTATTATTATAACAGAAATTAAAGCATACAAGCACAGTCATTGTCAAAACAATAAACGGCTTAAATTATATATAATTGGTAGGAACCAGTTCTTGCCACGGAAAATATTCTAAAATGTACAAAACAGTTCATAATCTTAATTAGCCCATACCCTACCAAATATGGAAACTTGGTTCTGTAATTGGAGGTAAAGAAATTAATTCTGATCTTGTTTCCAATTAATATTATAAATCGTAAAAACGTATGCGGGCTTAAATCGCCAGCACCAGGAAAATATTTTATATTGTTTTATTTTACTCTCATAAACACCAGTTAATTAAAAAAGAGATAAGATTTAAAAATAGAATTAGATCTAAAGAGTTACATAAACAGTATATAAGTTTAGTATACTAAGGATGTAGACCGCAAATTATAGACCTGCCAGATTCCACTATTTTTAGAAAGAGTCTTAATATAAATTTGACAGGTTACAAGTACTTGAAAAATAGTCAGTGGGATTTGGCAAAAGTTGTTTAGTCTGTGGAATTTTGCCAAAAGTTGTTTTTTCGCGAACAAAAAATAAGAAGAATTATGTATTTTCGCCCCATAGAGTAGACAGTCTAAGGCTTGTGATTTAAAAAAAAAGAATAATTTACCAATTTTTATTCCTATAACTTCATATTAGAGTTGCATTTATTTCGTAAAAATATATATCGTAATGTTATTTCAATGGACTTAGCTAAGGACCTATTTTCTTACTTTGAATTCCGTTGTTCTTATAATGTTTGTTAGTTAATAAAAATTAACAGTAAGTAATTAATATATTTTTAAAAAAGTGGGCGCAGCTTCCTGGTCAACTAATTAACGTTTTAGTTTCTGCAGTGTTGTTAAAGATTCTATCTATAATAGTTCGTAGTCTATATTTTACATAGACCGATAACTGTTCAAAAAGCGCATGCTCAAGACTAAAGAGTATAATTTTACTGTATTTTATACATATTTTTGTTTCTCTTTTATTAGGCGTTGTTTTGTGTGGTAATTAATTGTTAGTTTTGTACTTTATTATTTACAAGTATTTAAATTTATCGTTATGACAACATAGCAAAATATAATCTGTTGCTGTTGGTACAAGTCACAAGCCTCTATAGCCCCGATATTAAATATTTAAGAATTAATTACAGTAGCAGGATCAATCATGGAACGTTTGGAGCTAGTGAACTGTGTTATGGTAGACCGAAAAAATTATAAGGTAAATTATTAAAAAAATCACTAGATGAGTAAATTAACATTAAAAATCTCCCTTGGAGCGGGTTCTATAAAAATAAAAAAATAATAAACGTTACTACAAACCAAGCACTATAACAATTTTTATATATCCTGTGTATTTCCTCTTCTTTTTTTTGATTCGTCCTACAAAATGATTTTTACTTAATATTATCTTCCTTCTTCAAAATTAGTTTCTTTTATTTGTTTATTTAACTTTTATATATGTCTTCTTCAAATTTCATCTAAATAGTTTCTTCCTTGCTTTTTAATTTGTGTTTAAATTAAAACAAGAGTTTTTCTCAACTGGTATATAATTTTCATTCAACTAATATTATTTCGATAATTTTTAAAAATTTTGTGGTGAAATCATTCGTTATAGCGTTTTGAATAACAACTTATAATTGTGATAAAAAAGGAGTTTATTTACAACATCCTGGGTATTAAAAAAAACAAGTTGAACCAAGTATTAACGAAAACCAGATCTCCGTGTAAAGGAAAATATAAAAATTTTGTTTAAAATTTTAAAAAAATTTATTCAATTACGATACCCTCATCTAAAAATGATTTGAAACAATTTTTACATTTCATGGAGATGGTGGGGAAATAATTATTGCGATATAAGAGTATAAATACGGTAATCTCAGTTATACATTTTTTGATAGCTACTTTAGATAGTTACACTTGTTAAAAATGAATACCCAAGTACAAATTAAATTAGAAGACTACTCGAGCCCATCTTCCCCTAACCCTTTTGATGTGGGGGATAACAGGATGGGGGCTGCTTCGCTCCTCCTGAGCAGAAAGGTGGAGGAAATAAGAAAATCTGTATCAGAAGTTGGAGAGCTTAAAAAATTGTTGGACAATTACTACGTTCTAGTAGAGTCCATCAATGCACTAATGGTTCAAAAAAATTTTATTCTCCAAAGCACGCTAGAATTAGCAGAAAAGATAGAGAGAGGGGAGTGAAACATATTTTCGTAAGTATACATTTTAGACTTTAAACTAATATTAGAGACGTAGTTATCCATTGTTTTAATCTGTTATTTCTTGTTTTACTAATTAGTTCTTATTAAATTAAAATTAATAAAAAATTTAAATTTTTTCGAAAACCTATCGATAACAAGTACTTATGCTTTTTGAGGGTATATAAATATACAAATAAAACCTTGGCAGTTGAAATAAAAATAGACAAAAATAAAATAACGGATTGAAATACTAACAGTGTAAAATAGTTTATTGAAATTTACAAGATATTTTTATTATTAAATCAAAGGAAGACAGTTGCGATGTATTATCGAATTAATTTTTATTTTACCAAAATTTTGTTTTTGTTTTTTAAATTAATCTCTCATTTTAATATTTTCTCTACGACATTTTTTCATTTTTTATTTTTACACGAGCTATAAAAATGAATAATTTGTATTATTGTTTCAGACAGCTAGAGGGGTTATGAGAATTCATCCAACTATATATATATATATATATATATATATATATATATATATATATATATATATATATATATATATATATATATATATATATATATATATATATATATATATATATATATATGTCGTTGTCACTTACGAGGCCATTTATTGCATGTGCAACATACTAAAAGAGGCCCGTCTTGGACATGCGAGGCCCGAAACCGGGCCTCGCATGTCAAATGCTTGTATATAAGCTTATTTTTGTTCCTCTGACCCCCCAAAATATTTATCTCCGATTTTTTTTTGGGCTCATAAGTGAATCTGGATACCACCTCTTATACGGTTTTTAGTTCATTCTATTTTTAACAAGTTGTCGCTTCAATCGTTTTGTATATATTCGTTGTTAGAAATGCGAGGCCCTCGTATATGCGTTCAATTTACAAGTTCATTATTAATTCCGAGGCCCTTAAACATGGCAACGGTGTTAATGTGTTTGTTAACTGATAACAAAATAAAAACATCACTTTTAAATCGTTGGATGCTGTACAAATTTATAATATTTATATTAACTGAACGAAACGATTTTGTTAAGATTTATCTAAATTAGTTTTTAATCATAGTAGCCACCAGTTATCGATAATATTTCTAAGAACTTAAAATAAGTATTTTTTAATATACTTTTTCTGCATCAATTATTAATATTAAAATGGGGAATCTCACAAAAATTTAAATCTTACTTTGACCACGCTTATGTCAATTGAAGGTATTACTTATAAATACCACCGCTTGCTTTTACTTTTTACTTTCCCGACCCACCATACGAGACGGGAAAGTCTTAAAAACGAGCAAAACACAATTTTGAAGGTAAAGATGTCATTTTGAGGTCCCCTGAGGTGATTAAGACCATTTTGAGATGGAAGTATGTCTGTCTGTCTGTCCGTGTGTATTCTTCCATGATAGAAATCATACGCTTAATCCAATTAAGCTGAAATTTGGTATACAGGTTTTGATTATCCATCGGAAAAACCCATTAGTTTTTGTACGACATCTGTCAAACGTAAGTGCCACTGTCAAAAAATGATACACGAAACTTGACTTCCAGTATGTTATTTGAAAGCTCTTGAAAACCTTTATTCAGAACAGTCAAAATTATTTCTCCAACTGTCACCTGTCAAAATTAAAAAAATGTCAAAATTTGAAACTTTAACATTAAATATCTGAAAAAGTACTTCACGGACTTAACCAATTTCGGTTAATCGTCGGAAGAACCAGTGAAGAAGTGTCATAGTTTGAAACTTTAACATTAATTTATCTGAAAAAGTTTTGAGTCTCTGGATATTCGTCGGGAATGTTTTAAGGCGACACAACCGATTTTTTTTTTGTTTTTTATTTTACGAATTAAAAAAATGAGTATAGTAACATGTAGCATCAAGATATTTGAGTTTTTAAAAATTTGCCATAATATTTAAAAAGTATGAAATTAGAAAAATCATAGTTGCAATAAATACGTAAAGAACTTTTCCTGTTCACTTGAATTGCAAAGTTCACCTCCAAGAAAATAAAGGATCCTAAAAATGTAATATTAAAAATCTATTTTGACAAAAAAAGGTACAGAAAGGAACTAAAGTTACAAATAAAAACGTCGATAAAATTTGTATTCATATACAAGGTGTTTCCAAATTTGCACCCTACAGAACACATGCTTATTCCTCATAAAAAGAGAACAAAACACAAGAAAAAGTCAAGAGTCATTTAAGAAGAAAAATCGGCGATTTAATTAAGTAAACATTATTTTTAAAAAGTTTTTCAAAAAATGTGTTATTGCCGACCCGTAGTATTATAATACTATATACTCCTATATAACTCCATTTTGACAGCGATAAAAATGATAACATATATCGTCACACTGAAAAAAAATTACATTTTTGTAACAATCCACTTACGTTTCGCTAACTATATTATCATCATCAGGAGTTGCGTCGGTACGTCTGTTAGTTCTGTCAATTCAATTATTTAGTTTTGTTGATATTGAAATATGCAAGATAAATAATAAATTATTAAACCAGTAAAAGGAATAATCTCTGCGCGATTTTTCAAGACTACGGCCGGCCCGTTTCCGTCAACGGAAGAAAGTCTGATTCGAAGAAATGGGAATTTTTCCAATAATTTTTTTTTCAAATTTTTCAATTTTTTTTCAACGAGACTCTTGCAATATGGATATCAATCGACGCGTCTTGACTCACATACCTTAAAAGACATCAGTATGGGCAAAATGTGCTTTCCTTATCAATATATCTCGAATAGCAGTTTCACTTTGTAGGCGGGCCCAGGATCCTCGGACCCGGAATAGCTCATCTTCTGATAGAGCCTTATTTTTTTGAATAAAAACAGAGTTTTTTCGCGTAAAATCAATTTTTTCCACGTCTCATGACATTTTAAGTCATTTGGAGCCAAAAATGTTTTTGAGATTTTTGCACGATTTCAATCCTACGGTTTACCCAACTTCACCAAGGGTGAAGTGTGGGCGGGCCGTAGTAAAATAATTTAAAAATCATAATAATAATGAAATAATTTAATTGTATCAATATGAATATTGTTGTTGCGCATTCATAATATATTCTATCGGTAATTTATCTTGTAAAAAAACACTCGAGCTTTTCTTTTAAGGATAAATTTCTTTAAAACTCAAAATTTTTGCTTCAGTAATTATTCTTGAAAAAAACATCATTGGCAAAATCGTTCGACATTCTATCTCGCGATTTCTCTATGTCAGTTTTTCTCGTAAAATTACTGATTTGGCAAATTTTTTGGCAACAAAGAGAAATTTATCCGATAAAAAAAAGGTCTTGTATTTTTACTGCTGCCTAAAGCAAGGCATTTGCTAAATGTTAAAAAATATTTAGTCATTTGGAAGTTATGAAATAAAAATTATTAATTTAGCCACTTGTTCTCAATTAATAATAAAAAAAACTTTCAAGTTGCGACAAAAACAAAATAAAAACATAAAAAAATCAAAATTTGTTTCCTGCACATCTAGACATTATAACGAACAAACTTTTCTTTTACAATAAAGTGTCTCAACAATAGTACAAATTGCTACAACCATAACAAACAAACAAAAAAGTTAACTCAACAAATACCTAAAATAAGGATATATCGGTTAATTGGGTCCAAAATGTAATTTTTAAACTAGACAACTGAACCAGTCGCACTATTAAAAAAAAAATTTGAAAGCAACAATTTCGTGCAATTTTAAAAGTTTTTGAAAAAATATTTAATGTTATTTTTCTTCAAAGATTTCATAATTATACACTAAAAAAACAATTTCGCCATAAAAAAAAATTAAAAACGGCTGTTACATAAATATTAGTTTACTTTATATTGATTATAAATAAAAGTTTTAATTCGAACCCACTCTATTTTTGCAATAATGAAGTATTTTTTTTTTAATATTGATAGCTTCAACTTCAACGGCTTTTAGATGCTTTTTACTTTCCGAACCCAACAAAATATAAAAGGAAAGTATTCCATTCATGATTTTTTGGCCATACCCAGATTTTAAGGGATCTTTACGTTTTGTAGTCAACTGAATCTATTTCTACCATTTTTAGCATGATGTCTAAAAGATCCTTAAAGACTGGGAAATTTCCAAAAAAAAACTTAACTCCCAGAGCTCTAGGTCTAATATTTATAATTTTAATTTGTTGCTGAAAATAAGTCCCCGCGCGACCATTTCGGGATGATTACGCCGCCTCTATAGTGAGTATCGCATCTAAAATAATATTTTTAAAGCACTAAATATTGATTTAAAAATTTGAAAAAAATATCGTATCATTTCAACGCTTGAAGAAAGAAAGTCCCGTTGGAAAAAATTTTTAAATGCATTTTCATTGAAAGCTACATAATTTTTTTTTGTCTCCTGGAGTATTTTCTATCAGTATACTCAACAGTATGACCCTATAAAATTATTTAAAATTTGTTTATATATAATTTATAACGAGTTTTTTAACATAACGAAAAATGAAAGTCAAATTGTTGTTAAATTTTTTTTCTCATATACCATGGCAGAGCTATTTTTATATTAGAAATAAGGATTAAATTATTGTAGGTAATATTTTTTTAATGCTATTTGTTAATAAATTGTTTATAAACAAATAGAGCACTGCATACGTACTGCATAGTACTGCAGTTTCCCACGCAAAGAAAAAAATGTTTTAACTTTCTCTTAGATTTGATTTATTAACTTCAAAAATAAAATATAATTTACTAATCTAATAGTTGGCAAAGGCTACTGATTATTTAAATCATTTGTTCCGAGGTTCTTGTTTTCTTCTCGAGAAAATCGAAAAATATTAACTTACCTAGATCTGTATTTATTTTTTAATTTATGACCTTGTTAAAAAATATCGCGCGAGAATCACCGACTTATGTAAACAGATTTAATATCAAAACATGAGTGCTTTGGACATTTTTTATTTTGTAAACTTTTCTTGTTTACAGTTGTTTTCAATATTGTTGTTTTATGTTTAAGATAACAGCAATAAGCAAATATAGACACTAATAGAATAGGCCACATTTGCATGCTTTTAACTAATCTTATATTTACTTTTTGTAAAATTTAAAATTAACTTGTGATGGATGTTACAGTCGTCAATAGTATATAGAAACCATGCGAATACACAAAAGAATTAAAATTTAGAAAGGGTGTTTTAATCAGCAAATCACTAAAACTCACTTGAACCGAATACCGAATGGAACAAAGAGGTTAAAAATAATGTAGAGTTGGATGTTGTACCTATTAACTGTACCTAAATAAGATCAGATATAACGTGTACTGCAGAGTACTGCATAAATACTGCAGAGTACTGCATACGTACTGTATAGTACTGTACACATGTACTGCAGAAAAAACGTACAGTACTTCGGGGTCAATGATAATTTAAAAAAAAAAAAATTCTAAAACAATTTTTCTTATTGTTTATAATCGTTTTTTTCATATTTGCATCATTTAAATAATTAGTTAAGAACTAAATTTGTCTTTAAAAATCATTATTGATGGCTTATAATACAATTTTTTTTTCATTAATAATTTTATTGTTTATTTAGTTCAAAATTTGTTATAAACAATATTTGAGTGTCACAATATTTTTTTCTAATATTACCAAAAATTACAAAAACAACCATATGCAACAATGTGACGAAAAAAATTTTTCGGATTTTTTTTTGAAAATCCAATCTAAAATACGAAATTTTTTTTTTCTCAACTTTGTTAGAGATTTGTAATTTTTAGTAGGATTAGAAAAAAATTATTGTGACAATCAAATTTTGTTTATTTTTTTTATTTTTATTATGAGCTATCAATAATGATTTTTAAACAAAAAACTATTTTGTAACTAATAATTTAAATAATGCAAATATGAAAAAATGATTATAATCAATAGGAATTTTTTTTTTCAAAAATATTTGTTTATAAACAATTTATAAACAAATAGCGTTAAAAAATCTTACACATAATAATTTAATCCTTATTTCTAATATAAAAACAGCTATACCAGTATATGAGAAAAAAATTTTTAACAACAATTTTACGATTTTTCAGTTTTAGAAAACTCGTTAGAAACAATATAAACAAATTTTAAATAATTTTATAGCGTCATCTTATTGAGTACACTCATAGAAAGTACTCCAGGAGGCGAAAAAAATTTAGGTTGATTATTTAAACAATTATCCAGTTTTCAATGAAGTCAGAAAATAGTTAATTAACAATAGACTAGCTTTTTGAAAAATCCATAAAAAATTTTTATCCAACGGGACTATCTTTCTTCAAGTGTTGAAATAATACCATAATTTTTCAAAAATTTTTGAATCAATGCTTTACTACTTTAAAACAATTATTTTAGACGCCGTACTCACTATAGAGGAGTACTCATCTCGAAACAGTCGCGCGGGGACCTATTTTCAGCAACAAATTAAAATTATAAATATTAGAGCTGGAGGTCCGCGAGTTGAAAGTTTTTTTTGGAAATTTCCTCCTCTCTAAGGATCTTGTATAGTTTTTGAGTTATCAAAAAATAAAATGACTTTTTTTTCGTTTTTTATTAAAGAATTACAATTATTATTTGCAGAAACAAATCGACATGACACATTTCTCAGAATTGCAATCTGCGTCGAATGAGCCATCGCTCATATTTTTCTTACCCCCTTCAAATTATTTTTCGTAGAAAACTCACTTCTCGACTAGACTAATATAGACTTTTACACCTTTACTTTATAGATTTTGAGCCAAAATTATGCATTTGAAAAATTGCAGTAAATGAAAATTATAGAACATAAAATTTTCTACAAATTTTGTCTTAACTTTTTTTCTATTCCGCGCAGTGTCGCCGCGACAGGGCGTGAAAGAACCATATATGGATTTTAGCGCAATTTTTTTAGATTTTGATCCAAAATGATGCATTTTTAAGAAAAATTACAGTAGATGAAAATTATAAAAAATTAAATTTTCTACAAATTTTGTCTTTTTTCGAATTTCGCCGCTAGCTTTTATTTTAATTTTTAAATATTTTTTATCTTATTATGTTCATTTGTTAGGTAAATTTTAATACTAAAAATTAAAAAAAAACTTAAGTTTGTTATAAAAAAATTTTTAATTGAATTTTTTCAAAATTTTATTAAATAAAGTGTAGAATTTTTAAAAAAATGCTTCAAAAAAGATTTGAAATTTTTTTACGATTTTAAACAAAATTGAATAACTTTCAAAATATTAAAGATGTTAAAATGACATTTCACCCATTCGAAAGATAATTTAAAACTCTAAATTTAGAAAGTATTTTAGTTTCTTAGATTTTTGAATTGTAATTATTACAGCCAAAATAAATATTTTTTTTAATTTCGTTTTATCAAAAAGTATAAAACAAATGAAAAAGTAAATAGTATGTCCAAAAGGGATCAAAAATTGCTAAATGTGTAAATCATTTCATAATTTCAATATATTAATTGTAGAAGTTATAGTCAAAAATGTAAAAAGTTAATAAAACTGACTTTATTAATACATTCTGATCCAGAAAACCTAAAAATGGTCTACTTCTCATTTTGAATACAATTGAATGAAATATTAATTACTCATTGATTTTAAAATTATTCAAAAAATGTGTTAATATTTTTATGGTAAATATTAACATAAAAAATAAAAATATAATATTAAATTTGTAATAAAAGATTTTATCATTGTTCTTTTTTTTCAAAATTTTATTCTAGAAATTGTGCAATTTTTAAAAGAAAGGTCCAAATAAATTTGAAGTTTTATTACGATTTTAAATTAAATTGAGTAACTTAAACTAAAGATTTTAAAATGGGATGTGTACCATTCGAAACAGAATATAAAAATGTAAATTTAAGATGTATTTTATTTTCTTCGTACCTATAAAGAATTGATTGTTATAGCAAAAATGAAGAATTTTTTTTAAATGTTTTGTAATCTCATTTTGTCATAAATTATAAAATAAATGAAAATAGTGAATAGACTGTTTGAAAGAGATTAAAAAGTGTTATATGTGTGAAATATTTCTTAAATTTAAATTATGATTATAAAATAAGTTTTTTGTTTGCACATCTTGTACTATTAATTTTACAGAAAATTTCACTCTTGATAAAAGTTTATAAATCTAATGAATTTAATTAAATTAAAAAAAATTTAAACCAAAAATATACAGGATGATATTAAGAATAGGTAAATTATGATTATAAAATAACTTTTTTGTTAGTATTCCCTGGTACTATATATTTTAGAAAATATTAAAATATAAAAAAAAGAAATACGATTAATTAAAAAAAAATTATCTGAAGAGCAATTGATTAAACAATTATTACTAGTGTTCGGATTACCCCCTCTTTATTTTATTTTTTATAAAATGCTTAAAATATTTCAACATAATATTTTTTTCATGTTTTATCCAACTTTTTTTAGTTTTGTCATAGCTAAACAATAATAATAATAACTATTATTCAAGGGGCGCTTAAACGGTGATGCACCTTTTCGGGAATTAGGCCCATTGGGTATCGGAATGGCTAGTGCGATCTTGGCCCAACTTCTCACATACATGTGGGGTGATAATATACATATTGTAATGTGGAAAAAGTTCTAAAAATTATAACTGGAAAAAAGTTTTCTTATGCAAAACCCTTAATTTGTATGGCGGATAGCGGAACAGATTCTGTTCAAATTCAGAAACGTCGAAAGTGATAATAAGAATTTTTTTTGCTATCACGAAATTGTACTGATGCTTTTGGGCCTCAGAAAAATGTGCAATATTAAGTTTATATGTTTCACTTAATTAATTTTTTGTTACGAAAAATATGGCTTTCTTTTACATTTTAAGGTTCATTAGAATTCGAATTTGAATCTGAATTTTGTTTTAATTTTTTATTCGGATTGTTTTGCGGCTAAAGCCTTCGGTGTCCTAGTTTAAACTGGAATTTGTAAGTCTCTTTGATTTCCATGTAGTTGCAACGTGTTCTTTAGTATTTTCTAAATTTTCGAAATAAATAAATCAAAAACAGTATCCGATTTAGGTACTAGATCTGTGATATTCAAGGATCGAGTGACTTTGTCATCCATAAATTAAGAATATTTCAAGTAGACATAAGATATTTTTTCCTGTAATATATTTTTTTGCTGTTTGTTTTTGAAAATGTAAATCCTATTATTTAATTTATTAAATAGAAACTAAATCACCACACCAACTAAAAAGATAGGTGCATTAATGTAAACAACCATCGGAGCTTTGAACGAAACATGATACGAGACACTTGTAAAATAAATTTCTTATCGGTTTTTTTCTGCTTTCATAAATCTCGTTCACATTAGAAACGAATGGAGAAAAACACAAGGTCAAGCTTAGGTAGCTAAATTCCCTGGCAACGTCGCGGGGCCTCGTATGTACATTAAAGTACACAAAAGAAAACTCTTTGCTTACAAAGTCAAGCTTTCGCTAATGTTTATTAGCTTCATCAGGACATCTACAAAAATTTTTTAAAAGTTAATAATCAATACAAAATATTATAAAATCCAAAAACTTACTAAACACGAGGTTAGTTGTGTATTGTTGAAAGGTAGCTTCATAAAAACAAAATTGAAAAGTCATCAAATCACAACATGAATAACACAGTATACAGTGCTAATTAACAGAGTGTAGAAACATTGTTGAAAACAACTAGATACAATACAAATAGTTTAAAATCAAAAATTTAAAAACTTTAAAAAACTTTAAAAAGAGCCATTGTTATGTCGTACCGGCAACGACGACATGGCGGTAACATTAACCAAAAACAGTGTTAGAAAAAGAAGAGACCTTGAAGTGGCCTGAAAAGACACAATGCTAACGAGTCGTCTCGAGTAGTAGGAAAGAAGAAGAGAGTGACAAGGTAGGCGGGAATTTTTGAATATCAAGGGAACTATGAAAGTAGAAATAAGCAGAAATAAGCAGAAATAAAAGGGGGAAATTGCAATTAGAGTGACACAAAGCAAGAGGAAGAAAACAAAAATTTTATAAAAAGAAATTTGAGCATCGGTGTTGGGTGACATTTCGCTAATCATCAATTGGTTGTGAGGGAAACTCAATGGCATTTCTGTTATTAATAAGTGAGAAAACGAAATTGTAAATAACACTTAAGTTGCTTATATCAGTTCGTTTGTTCATGGAGTTTTCCTCTTTCATTATGTGGAACATTTCTAGGAATTGTCTCTTATAGGAGTTACGTTCAGTGGAAAGAATCTGGGCTTGATCGAAAGCTATTGGGTGATCTTTTGATATGACATGATCTGCTAGGGCGCATGTTCTTTTTAACTTTTTTATATCACTCCTATGAGAGGTAATTCTTCCAGAAAGGTTCCTACAAGTTTGACCAATGTATTTCAAATTATATATATTATTTTTAGTTATTCTTGACCATCTCAATATTTTTAATTTTTTATTGTTTGTTTTGGAATAAAGGTCCTTTATACTTTAAAATATTTTTTTTATTAAATGACAACGTTTCGACATAAATATGTCATCATCAGGTCATCTACAAAGTACACAAATAAAATTGAATACAAATTTTTGTGCGAGTTAAAATAATTACCTTTTTGTTTGATAATGATCACTTGTAATTAAAACATTATAATAATTTAAAATACTTAAAGTTATTTAAAGCATTGTTAAAACTAACACAAATTACAAAATTTTTGAACGTCTAGTTAGTAGTAGTTTTATTCTAATTTTGATGTTACTGATAATAAGCCGGTTTTTTTTCTTTGGATATGTTTGGTAGATTATTATTAATTTTACGTCATTAGTTTAGGTGAAACAAGATATATTTTTTGATTTTTATTTATAGAGAGGTGCACAAGTGTAGAGTTTGAAGATAGGAAGATTTGTAATTTAATTTTTAAAATACCATTGTAAATGATGCTCAGATTTCGGATGTCATTTCTAGAGTTTATACTACTAGTGTCATTTTTAATATGGATCATTTCTAAGTACGTTCTATTTTTATAAGTTGAACTCACGTCCAGTTTCTTTCTTAAAAAAAAATATTTTCACGAAATTGAGAACGCAAACTTTAAAAATATGTATAATTTATTACTGCTTTAAACTAAAATTAAAATATTCTGAGCAGCAATATTCTAAACTTATAAAAATAAGAATAAAAAATAAAACAAAACATGCAGTATACATTTATAAAAAAAACAAAAAAAAAACTACTTTGCGTCTGTTGGCTCCTTACTATTCTAAAATAAGTATAATTTATTATAACTTTAAACCACATTTAAGTATAGCGAGCATAGATATTCTAAACTTTGACTAAAAAAAACAAAAAACTACGTACCGTCTGTTAAATCGTTACTATTCTAAAATATGTATATTTATTTACAACTTTAAACTAAAATTAAAATATTCTGAGCATCTACATTCTAAACAGAACATGTTATACACAAAAAAAAAACAAGAAACTACATCTCGTCTTTTGATTCGTCACTAGCACAAACAGCCCTTGTCTCATTTCTACACCTCTCTAATACTTCTAAATATTCTGATCTTCTTTCTTTTTTTAGTATTCTAATTTCGCTCTTCTTGGCTTTTAGAAGAGCTGTCTGGTTCCTTACCGTCTCTCGCAAACGTCTAATAGATTTTTCCTTGTTTTCAAATTTTTTATCAAGCTCGATATTTTCTTCTTCCAGCGCAGCCAAATCATTTTTATATCATCCAGAAGTTTTTTCTAGTGTTGTAATCTTTTTAACGTAGGTGGTAATGTTTATATTTAGGTTTATGTTTTCCTCTACTAATAGAATTATTTTTTTCTCTTTCATATCTAAAATAGCATCGAACTGCCTTTGCTTCGTAACGATTTCCCTCCTCAGAGCACGTACAGTCTAGGCTAAAATAGTGATATATGAATTTTTTGATCTTAGAATGCTACCTTGCAAGGTAAAATATTTTAAATTGTAAAACATTATACCAGTATAGTGTGAATAGGATAAATAGAAATGTCGAAAACATTAAAATAACTAAAACTATAGTTAATAATACTTGTGATATACCTTAAAACGTCAATGTCCTTGTTCTGATTCTTAATTGAGCAGGCTTCTTTCCACAGCTTTATCTCCTCTCGACATTTTATTGTATCATTTAAATAATGTTCTAACTCTTCTTTGACTACTTCCTCCCCAATAGATACATCCTTCTCGCCAAAGACACAGACACAGAGCGTTAAAAAGAAAATTTGCCTAAACATTTGGTCTCTACTTTAACGATAAACGGTAAACTAAAAATTTTAATCTTTTATAGACAAGTGTGTAATAGAATCTGCTTTTATCAAGAAGATTTCATGTCAAACAGCATGTTAAATTGATGCTTACGGTACAACTTTCGTTTTTTTCTTAGAAATGATAACAAATCCACATAACACGTGTAGTGATGTTTTAAAATCCTAGTACATAAGTCATCAACTTTTTATCTGCAGTTTTTGATATTCTATATACTAGATGGATAAATTGTTATAAATATTTCATCAATACTTAAATTACTGCCAAACATTATTCCACGCATTTAGGAATAGAAAAATTATTGGTTTTCTGTTTAGAGCGACAAATCTACAGGCTGTAAGATATGTTGTTCCTACTTGTCACAGAAGTCTGCTCTTTGTATAAAAACAATACTTATTCGTTAGAATAGTTTTTAGGCCAGAAATTGTTTAGAATTATAGTATTAATTAGTTTTAAACCTTTTACTCTAATTTTAAACAAAAAAAAACGGAATTATATAAAATGCTAAGTTATTTAATTCAGTATATAATTATAACAAATTTTTTAATTTAATATGATTATAATCAAATTAAATAAAACAAGATATGAACCAGTTTACAGTTTAAATTCATTACACTGCGTTCGTCACGAGAAATATATTTCACAAACCATTGCCTTTTTAAAGACCAGGTCAGCAAATCTTTATATGGAGATACTTCTTGTTAAAAATAATTGGTGATTTCTTTTGTAAAATTTAATATGTATCAAAATATAGAGAAATAAAATAGGAATTTACTACATTTTAAAATTACAATTTATAAATAATTTTTATATATGTATTTTAATCCTTTTGATTTAACTTCTCCAACTGGTCCAAAATGTTTGCGGGTAAATATTTTTCTAATCTGTACAGATAATTTTGCAATTTTAATTCAACAAGTTTGTTTACCAAATCTTGTAGCTCCAATGATTTCTCGAGGTAAAAATCACAAACTTCCTCTCCTCTTCTATATTTTTCCGAGAAGGCTGTACATTCTTCTTCGCTATAAAATTTCCCCATTCCATATACGGCCTCATGCTCTGCGTCAAAACCCATATTTGAAAACTGTTGAGAAAGGTGTTGAATCCCCGATTTTAAATCTATTATTGGTATGTCTTGAGTATACGCCATCCACATGTTTAAAGAGTCTATGAGTCCGTTTCAATTTTAAATGTTTAAATACATAATTCCCCACCACGTTATCATTAAAGGTAAAAATAGTATAAAAACTTGATATACTGTATATAACCGCTAATGATTCTCGTTCAGAGGAAACAGCTGCTAATTAGAGCCGTGCGAAACTTGCAAGCAGTCATTTCTCATAATTAAATAACTTGTTTAACTGGTTTTTTAATAAAAAAAAACCGTCTCACCTTTAACTACGTATCGAAGAAGCAGCTGCGTAACCGGTATTAAAATCCAGCTAAATCCGGATAAACCCCTACGGAATGAAAGTGGAGGGGGTAAATGTTATGTATATATAGAGCCGTTTCATCCCAATAACTCAGTTCCAATCGAACAGCCACAGCGATCAGAAGTGTCCTGAGAGAGCAGAACAAATTGTGAAAGTAGTGTTTTATTTTTTAGCAGACCAAGGAAGAAGAAGTATCCCTGCTACGGCAAATATTTCCGAAAAACCGAGGAGCGAAGAAGACGAACGCTACGATAGATACAAGCTAAATAATAAGAGAGGAGTATTTTTCAATACTCTTATTTTATTATTAATCGAACGATCGGACTTCTTACGGACTTGTTTTACTTGTAAAACTTATAGTCTGTTTTTTGTCCGACTAACTAGTTTTTTTGGAAAGATCGGGCTTGTTTTTCGAAACCTATAGCCTGGTTTTCTCTCGAAAAGCAACCAAAAACTACGACTCTAAGCTGAATTGAGCTTGTTTTTCGAAACTAAAGCTTGATTTGACAGTGAGTCACAGCAATCAATAGTTCTTTGACCTCTCTGGGCCTATTTGTGATAGGATCGGCCCGGTCTGGTAAAAATTTTATTTTCTGGTATCTGGGCATTTTTCTTAGGAAATCTGCCTATAGATTAAAGAAAAGAGAATTTTGAGAACTAAAAACAACGAGTTAAACCACGTTTCGTTTGCTTGCAAACATAAAAACGAGGTTAAAAACTTAAAATATCAGTTTTACTTGGTTCTGGGCGTGGCCTTAGAAGTAACAACTGCTCCTTTGGAACAGTTAATTTCTTGGGAATAACGCCCGTTCCTGTTTGGATCTGTTATTTCAAAAACAAAGTCTCGAATTACTTTGTGCTTTCACGAGCATAATAAAAAATTCGAGACTACAACAGAAGCTTAATAGCGTTTAGTTTGCCGTAAAGCAAATCAAAAACGCTGTTAAAAAACTTCTAAAATCGAACGAACCTACGACTCTAAGCTAAATTGGGCTTGTTTTTCGAAACAAAAGCTCGATTTAACAGTGAGTCATAACAATTAATAGTTCTTTGACCTCTCTGGGCCTATTTGTGATAGGATCGGCCCGGTTTGGAAAAAATTCTATTTTCCGGTATCTGGGCATTTTTCCTAGGAAATCTGCCTATAGATTAAAGAAAAGAGAATTTGGAGAACTATAACAACAAGTTAAACTACGTTTGTTTGCCCGCAAACAAAAACGCGGTTAAAAACTTAAAAAACTAGCTTCTATTTGGTTCTGGGCGTGGCCTTAGAAATAACAATTGCTCCTTTGGAACAGTTATTTTCTTGGGAACATCGCCCGTTCCTTCTGGAACGGTTTTTTCACAAAAAAGCTTCGAATTAATTTACGCTTATTTGCTTGCAAATAAAAGCGCGAATAAAAATTCGAAGCACAACTTAATCAGAGGGTTGCTAATTTCGGCTTGCCGAAAGCGGTAACCTTTTTTCTTTTCAGCACTAATCTAGATTGCTGATTTCGGCTCGCTGAAACAGTAATCTTTTTTCTTACAGCTACCGTCTCTCTATTGGCACTGCGCGGAGTCGACGTATACGGTAATACGGTTGAGCTCTGCGGGTGACAGTCTGGGAAGACGTGTCTACAAGTGCTTACTCGGCATAAACAGATCGGCGGCAACTACGACATTCCAAATTGGGTGTCTCGGCTTTTTGAAAGCCGGTCTGTTTTTCTCGAGTGGGTAAAGAAGAACCTACTACCAACCACTCCCAAAACCTCCTAACCATGGCCGGCATCGGCCCCCGGAGATCCTCCAGATCTAATCCCATCCCCCCATCTGAATTCCCCCCTTTAAAAAACAAAAAAAATCCCAATCCTTCTTCAAAATCCCCCTTTTCTACTGGTGCAATACCAAAAACAATTCGTACCCCTCCTCCCTCCACAAAACAACTACCCAGCCTCCCTTGCCTCGATGAGGAAAACTTCGAAGCTTTCATCAACCTTTCCCAAATCCTCAAAAAATCCAAATCAAATGAATCCCCATCCCTATCCAATCCCTTCTCAAAAATCAATTCCCCTAGCTCTAACAAAAATCCCATCCCATCCAATGATGCCTCTACCTCTACCCCTACCTCCTCCTCGTCAAAAAATCATTCCTCAAAAATTCCAACTCCCAATCAATCCAACAAACCTTCCTTTGCCGACATGGCCAAAGCACCTACTCCCCAAACCTCCCCTTCACATTCCAGATCATCCTCACCTGTAAACCAAGCAGCCTCCACCTCAACCAGCACCTCCAAAGCTCCCCCATCCTCTTCCCTCCCATCTTCTTCCTTACCAACATTCAACTTAAGAAACCTCCCCCAAAACCTTTGTTCCCAAAAGGAACTGTACCTCTTCCTAAACACCCAGGAGCTCCTCAGAAATCAAATTGACTTCCTAAAAGCTAATCCTAACGGCACAGCCCTACTCCGCCACACCTCCCTAACCACCGCCGAAGTCCTCCTTCAGAGGATCAGGCACTCCTCTGGCCATCCTGAGATCACCATGATCCTCCTAACCAGAACCAAACAAGCTCCCAAACCTAGACAACCACCTACACCCAATTTCTCCTTCGTAATGAGGGGTGTCTCCAAAGACGCTACGGAAGCGGACATAGACACCGTCTTTAAGGAGGCGAAATTCCCAATAGTCAAATTCTGGAGAATCACCTCCAGAGCCACAAATCTCCCAACATCATTCCTAAGAATCCTTACCTCTTCGGAATCCTTTTACACAGCCTGCATCTCCTCAGGCATCCAAATGTATGGTTTACACCACAAGTGTGAGCCATCAAATGCTAACCCCATCCCCCCAAAACCCAAATTTTGCACCCAGTGTGCATCAAACGGACACTCCGCGGCCGAATGCCGCAACCCCACCAAATGTTCAATCTGCGGTGATCTACACCGATCTTCCGCATGCCCCCAACCTCAAACACCAAAGTGTGCCAATTGTCAAGGCAATCACCCTGCCTTCTCTTCCAAATGTCCCGAAAGGACCAAGGTTCCCGAAAATCCCAGCGAGATTGCCCCTGTATACCTCCCAAAACCTCCCACAATCCTTCCTCTTACCCCAGAAATCCAAACCTCTATCTCCTTACTAACCACTGTCCTCATGAACCTCATCCCCCATTCCAGAGACCTAATCTCCAAAATCCTATCTACCCAAATCCAAATCCTTTTTAACCATAACCTTATCATCACTGGCCTCGGCAACGAGGTTAGGACCACCTTCACCCCAATGGAACCAACTTCCTAAAAAATCCTACTATGGAAAGTTGCACAGTGGGAACTGTTAACTGCGCGGGATTAAACCGCAAAAGAGCTTTACTTAAGCTCTTACTCCAGCAACAGAACCCCCAGTTACTTTCCATCACAGACACCTTGGCCAGGACCTCCCCCAATTTCACCGGTTACGGAACTCACCACTCCCATCGATCCCAGTACTGTCGTGGAAACGGCATACTAATCCGTAACGGAATACCTTTCATTCCACACGTCCTACCTCCCCAATTCGACACCTTGGATGTGTGTGCGGTAGATGTAGTGGTTCAAAATATAACCACTACATTTATCTCATACTACAACCACCCTAGACAATTCCTATCTGAAAATCTCCTTGATTACTTCTCCTCCCTCCCTCGTGCCGTTCTCCTTGGAGACCTGAATTCCAGACACACTCAGTTTGGGGATCACGCCTCCAACGCGAATGGCATCACCCTTTCCAATCTCCTAATCGACCTCCCCATTTCCCGAGTCCCAAACACCTCTCCTACATTCCTGGGGCATCAAGGGAGCTCTATCTCCGACCACATCCTGCTCACAGAAAGATGCATGGGTGAGGTCGCAGATAGATGCTTCATTGGTCCCTCCATCACCTCCGACCATCAGACTCTGATGGCCGAAACACACCTCTTCGACCCAATTCCCCCCATTCCTGTCCTACGCCAAATCCGTTCATTCAAAAATGCCAACTGGCCCCTCTTCCAACAAACTATTACCCAAAATCTTCCTGACAATCCCCCCCTGAACACCAA
The DNA here is from genome assembly GCA_963243735.1 of Neocrepidodera transversa. Taxonomy (NCBI): domain Eukaryota; kingdom Metazoa; phylum Arthropoda; class Insecta; order Coleoptera; family Chrysomelidae; genus Neocrepidodera; species Neocrepidodera transversa. Next base: position 21,974,850 of record OY725353.1, read on the forward strand.
TGAAGACATTGACCTTCTTGCCAACTCCCTCAGCAACACCATCTCCCAAGCCCTTGATGTTGCTGTCCCCCAAATCACTATCAACACTTCCCAAAAACCTCTTCCTCCCCACATCCTCGCCAACATCCTACGCAAACGCCAGTTATATCGTGAGTTTGTCAGAACCCAAGATCGAGTCCTTAAAACCGAGTGGAACCGGCTGAATGCCCTCATAAGGCTTCAGATTAACACTTATCGTCAAGATAAGTGGATTGAGGTCACTTCAGACCTTGATCATAGGGACGGATCTAAGTTCTGGAACAAGCTGGCGATATTGACTGGACAAAAAACCAAAAAACACTCCCATCTCCTAGTAAACGGCCAAATCCTTCAATCCCCTGAGCAAAAAGCCTCTGCCTTCAAAGACCACCTACAAAACACCCTAATCAATCCCCAAAATCCCAATTTCCATCCCGGATTCCAAGAAGATACAGAACTCCTTAAACAACTCATCCTACAAACTCCTAATCCCCAACCACCACACCCAATCCTAAATCCCTTCACCCCCGGGGACATCGCCTCGGCATGCCTCCTGGGAAAAAATTCTGCTCCTGGTCCTGACCAGATCAAACGCCAAGCCTTAAAAAACTTTCCTGCAACGATCATCCCTATCCTCACCATCCTAATGAATGCCTGCCTTCAGCACTCCTACTTTCCAATCTGCTGGAAAAGTGCCCATACAGTCCTCATTCCCAAACCTCAAAAGGACCCAACCTCTCCAAACTCCTACAGACCTATATCTCTGACGAATGTCCTAGGTAAGCTCTTTGAGACTCTTCTCAAGGAGCGTATCTGGGATTTTCTGGATGAAAGGGGATTGATCCCCCAATTCCAACATGGATTTAGGTCTGATCATTCTACCCAAGATGCACTAGTGAGACTCCATACCTTTGTCACAAAATCACTTAACCTAGGTCACTGTGCATCAACAGTCCTGTTTGATGTTCAGAAGGCTTTCGATCAAGTCTGGCATGCCGGACTTATTCGCAAGCTTTCCAACATCAATCTCCCCATCCCCTTCATCAAGCTCATAAACTCCTACCTGGAAAATCGAACCATCCAAGTAAAAATTGGAAACACCCTATCAGATCCCTTTACCCCAACAGCTGGTGTACCCCAAGGCTCCGTCCTAGCTCCTGTCCTATATGTTATCTTCACTCATGACATCCCTATTCCCCCATCTCCATGCCAAGATGTCCAACTCTATGCTGACGACACACAAGTCTCAGCCTCCGCACCTTCAACCAGAGCTCTTAATACCAAAACTCAACAACTCCTCAATCGACTAGCCCATTGGTGTAGCAACTGGAGGGTTACCCTGAATCCCCAAAAAACCCAACTCATCCTCTTCAAACATCCACATCTCACCCGAAAAGCTAACCAAGACCCTAGAGACCTCAACCTTAGGCTTTGGGGAGAGAGACTCGTCCCTTCGGACTCAGTCACCTACTTGGGGGTATGCTTCACGCGTACGCTCAATTGGGAGAATGAAGTCCAAAAGGTTCTCGACAGAATCAGAAGGCGAACCTCTCTCCTTGGAGCCCTTGGGGGTCGTCTCGGCAGGTGTAACCCAATGACTTTGCTACACACCTACAAAACCTTCATTCGCCCTGTCCTAGACTACAGAGCTCTGAACTTCGTCTCCCTACCTCCTTGTCTCCTGCACGCCATTACGGCAACTGAGAGGAGGATCCTCAGACGTTCATCCTACCTCCCATTCCGCTTCCCTTCCAACCAAATATACCAACGTACTAATATCCCATCTATCATTTCCAGACTCAAAAAACTACGAAGCGGGTACGTCGGGAGAAGACTGGACGACACAAACACCCACTCCAAAGAAACTCTAAGGATTCGCTGGACAGCTGAAAGGAACCGAAGACCATTCCCCAGGAAACCCAAGATTAAACTCATCCAACCCAACATCAGAATCCTTAGCGAAGCAACAGAAGACATAGACCTTCCGGACGAGCTCCTAGGTCTATTGGAGGAAGCCCCTCTAAGCATCCGATGAGCTCGCCCACCCCACCGACACCCAGATCGCTCCACCCCTCCGAGCCTCCCCCCAGGGGAGGCTCGTAAGTATCCAACAACATCCCATCCAACCCAAGCTTTCATTTTTAACACTTTTTTATTTTTCAGGACAAAACCTCCCACAGCTACCCCTGAAAAGGAGACTAGATCTCCTACAGCAGGGTCCAAGAAAACCTCAACAGACAAAAGGATATATAACCGAGGAGGGTTTAGTTGGTATGCCCCTGACTCTGCTTGCAGAGCGATCAGGGGAGAGTCCAACACTACCTCACGCATTGAACCAGCGTGGGGTGTCTTTAAAAGATTCCCGCCTCCACAACTCAGGATAATAGTTGTAATACAAAAAAAAAAAAAAAAAAAAAAAAAAAAAAAAAAAAAAAAAAAAAAAAAAAAAAAAAAAAAAAAAAAAAAAAAAACCCAATAACTTCATACAGCTTTTTGACTTGTTTAAAAAGTTGCCGATCAGTGAAAATATTGGTAAAGTATAAGCTAAGTTGTTTGTCTTTTTTTATTTTGCTTTTTTTTTGTTTGCTTTTGACTTGTTTTAAAAAAAGTTGTTTATCAGCGAAAATATTGCTAAAACATAATCAAGGTTCTAGTATATTCAGAGGCTTTTGGCTTTTCTTTGCAATTTTTAATTTTAATATTTATACTCCTAGAAAAAATATTAACTTTTTGATTTTTTCTATTTTGTTTTTACTATGGAGAAATTTTTAATTGTAAAAGATACCACCAAAAAAATTAACAAATTTAATATAGCTGGTAGAACTCTAGAGTTTAAACTTCACCCCGTACCAGCAGGAGTTGATCCTTTAAAATGGATAAAAGACGGTATTAAACAGATTGTTAGAAAATTAACCGAAGGTATAGAGTCTGATGATAAAGTGGGTTTTACTTTTTGCTCGAAAACCTTTAATCGTGGCGAAGGGTGGATACCTTTAAGGCCAGCTTCCGAGGTACATTTTAACGATTTGTGGAATATGATTTCTTCTGTTTACCAGTCAAACTCTGCAGGTTTAGACACTGCTACGTTTTGTCTCGGTGCAACAATTGTGAAAATGCCTAGAGGGACTGGTCATCCTCATATGTTTAATAAATTTAACGAAGAATGTGCAAAGAGACGAGGTATTATAGTTATTGACAATAAAGACAATTTGTGTCTAGTTAGAGCTCTTGTCGTGGCTATCGCATACACCGAGAACGACCCTGATAAAATTAAAATTGCCGGTATCCCCGAACTTAATAAACTTCAAGATTATTTGAAAGACTACAGTATAACAGTCTTTAAATATGGAAATAAAGGGCGTTACATTCTCTTTGCAGGAATGGGTGGCAACAAGAAAATTAACCTTCTTTATCACGAAAGCCACTATAATGTAATCCTGTCGCTAACTGCTGCCTTTTGTTGTAAATATTTTTGTAACGATTGCTACATACCATATGACCATAAGGATAAACACCGTTGTAAGAAAACTTGTCCAGGATGTAAACAAACTCCTGCTTGCAGCTCTACAAAAAAAATAATATGTCCTGACTGCAACCGTTATTTTAGGGGTCAGGAATGTTTTGACAAACATATTAACAATAAAATTTGTGAAAAAATTATTTCTTGTAAAATATGTTTCAAAACAATTCCTCAAAACAAGCTACATATTTGTGGAGAAATATTTTGTAAAATATGCAAAGAGTATAAATCATCGCCGCATAATTGTTTTATGCCTGTAGACACGAGTAAACCAACTATTTCTGGGACACTTTAATATTTTATGATTTTGAATGTACTCAAGAGGAAAATTTGGCCGACGGCTCTCTACTTCATAAGCCTAACTTGTGTGTATATCAACAACATTGTGAATTATGTTTAGGTACCGACGTAAAGTTTTGTCAGTGTGGAGTTAGACAACAAGTTTTAAAAATTGAACCGGCCACTAGATTTATAGAGTATATATTAAATCAAAGACAACAATTTAAGAAAATATTTGTAATCAGACACGCAGCAGGTTTATATGACAACCAATTTTTGCTTAACCATATCCTGACGAAAACAGATTTAAAACCAGAACTTATCACTCGTGGCACGAAGTTGATATTAATGAGTGTAGGAAATGTCAAGTTTATAGATTCTCTTAACTACTTCCCCATGCCTTTATCTGCGCTGCCTAAAGCTTTTGGTTTGAAAGATATTAAGAAAGGCTACTTCCCACACCTATTTAATAGACAAGAAAATTGGAATTACATCGGACCAATACCTGCAATTAAATACTATGACTCCGATAACATAAAATTTAAGCACGTGTTAGATAGTGAGCAAGATTCAAGAAATCAACTCCTAGCTTGGCACTCAGAAAGAGTAACCGAGAATTATGTTTTTGATTTCCAGAAGGAAATTATAGAATATTGTATCTCTGACGTAAACATTCTAAGTCATGCTTGTTTAAAATTTAGGGAACTAATGATAAAGGAAGGTGGAGTAGACCCCTTCACTGAGGCTGTAACTCTACCTGGAGCTTGCAATAAAATTTTCAGACGAAACTTTTTAAAACCAAACACTATTGGACTAATACCGAAAAACGGTTATCGCTGGCGAGAAAATCAGTCAAAAATAGCCGTTCAGTGGCTAATTTGGGAAGAACAACAAAGATGTATTAACATCCAGCACGCAGCCAAAGGATCTGAAAAAATAGTATGTGGTGTAAAAGTGGACGGATTTTGTGAAGAAACAAGACAGATTTTCGAGTTTTATGGTTGTTATTTTCATGGGTGCAAAAAATGTATAAAGCATAAACGAGACAAAAGTGTACCTGAAGATCCTACAGTTACCATCGAGTCAAGATACGAGGCAACCATAGCAAAAACCCATAGACTTTGCTCGTTAGGTTATGAGGTGATTGAGAAATGGGAGTGTGATTTTCGGCGAGATATGTCAGAGAACAAAGAAATTTGTAGTTTTAGAGAAAACCATCCCCTAATTTCCCAATTACCTTTACAACCTAGAGACGCTTTCTTTGATGGTAGAACAGATGCTACAAAACTTTATTATAAAGCTAGAGAAGGGGAGCAAATCCGATATGTAGACGTCTGTTCTCTATATCCTTGGGTTAATAAATATGGAAAGTATCCTGTGGGGCATCCCGAAGTATTTGTCGGACAAGCATGTAAGACCCTAAATTTACAACATATTGCTGGTTTAATAAAATGCAAAATTTTGCCTCCCGATTACTTATATCACCCTGTATTACCCGTTAAAATGAATGATAAATTAATGTTTCCTCTTTGTCGTTCGTGCTGTGAACTCATGCAGGAAAAGTGTTTACACACAGATGAAGAAAGAGTTTTAACAGGTACTTGGGTTAGCGACGAAGTACAAAAAGCACTAGAAAAAGGCTATATAATTACTGAAATCTATGAGATTTGGAGTTATCAGTTTGAACAGTACAACCCAGATACAAAAACAGGGGGCTTGTTTTCTGACTATATATCAAAATTTTTAAAAATTAAACAACAGGCTTCAGGTTACCCAGCACGTTGCCAATCAGATGAGGAGAAAAACAACTATATCTCAGAATATTTTGCTAAAGAAGGGGTACAGCTGTGCCCTGGTGAAATAGAGCAAAATGCCGGCTGTCGCCAGATCGGAAAAAGTGTAATTACTAGTTTTTGGGGCAAACTTGGACAAGCTGAAAATATGAGTAAAACGTCAATAGTTTCAAGTACTTCGGAATTCTTTGATCTAATAACTAGATCATTTATAGATGTAAACGCCATTCACTCTGTAAATGAAAATACATTAATTGTTAACTGGTCTTTTAAACATGAAGCATATGACATCTTACCCACAGTTAATGTGGTTTTGGCAGCATATACAACGGCTCTGGCGAGATTAAAATTATATAGTTATATAGAAAAATTAGATAATAGGGTTATGTATCACGATACTGACTCCGTAATTTATATATCTCGCCCTGGAGAATATGATGTACCAATAGGCAGTTTTCTAGGGGAAATGACAGACGAGCTTGAAGAATTCGGTAAAGGGAGTTTTATTACAGATTTTGTATCTGGCGGTCCAAAACTATATGCCTACAGAGTTTATTCAACATCAAAAAATAAACATTTCTACATAATCAAAGTAAAAGGAATAACTTTAAATTATAATACAATTAAACAAGTAAACTTTGAAAAACTTAAAGATATGATCTTAAATGAATCTCCAGACGAATATATAACTACCGCAAATATTTTAAGAAATCGCGATCATACCGTTGTTACTAAAGAAGTGACAAAAGTCTTTCGCACTAACTTCACTAAAAGAAAACGGACTGACAACTACGACTCTTTACCTTACGGTTATAAAACCCCAAAATTATACTAAAATGTAAATTAAAATAAGATTATTATTTTTAACATTTTATTTCTTTTAATGTCCGAATTTTTAGAAATAACGATACTTTTTTGCTACTTTATTATTATTTTACAGGTTCACAAACAGTCTTTTATGGCTACTACACCCCTATTTGTCCTATCCTTAGATCTTTAATAGCTAAATATGTAAATTTGTGTTAAAATATTGATAAAAACCCGCCTAAACCCTAAAGAGGCATTATTATTTTTATTAAAAAAAAGACCCCCCTAAACCAAAAAAAGAGGCATTATTATTATGATTATTAAAAACAAAAAAAAGACCCACCTAAAACCAAAAAGAGGCATTATTATTGTTATTAAAAAAAAAGACCCACCTAAACCTAAAAGAGACATTATTATTGTTATTAAAAACAAAAAAAAGACTTATCTAAATCAAAAAGAGGCATTATTATTGTTATTAAAAAAACAAAAAAAAGACCCATCTAAACCAAAAAAGAGGCATTATTATTATTAAAAAAAACAAAAAGACCCACCTAAAACCAAAAAGAAGCATTATTGTTAAAACAATAAATAACCACTTTTAAATAGAAAAAAGTTATATTATTAAAATACATAAATTTACATGTATTCTATTAATGATATCCCTCTATCCTGAGGAAGGCGTGCTTAACCTCCCCGTTAGGTCTTCCTTGGACAACATTGTTGACTAATAAAGCACATTCCTACCCTATGAATAATACTAGTCTTTTATTTTACAAAACTAAAAATGTAATCTGTTTTTAGAATATTTAAACTTTTTTTCATATGACTATTGTTTTAGCGTTATGGAAAATATGTACCGTGCAGTAACACCCGAGATACATATATACGGCTGTGATGATTTAAATATACCCAGCAGTGGAAGAAATATGTGCTTCTGTGGTTGCTTGTGTAAAGCAGGGGTGTTTTATAAATCACGAATATAAATTTCACATACCACGCATACTTTTCACAGAACTAAATATCAACTGTATTAGAGAATTAAAAATCCGAATTGTAAGAAATAACGATTTTTTATTAGAGCACTAAATTAAGTTTTCATATTTCTTTTAGTTGTTTTAGGTTGGTTTTACTCATAGGGTAGAAAATTTTCATTGTAATTAATAAACATGTATAAAGTTTTATTTATTAGACTTCTATTAATATTAATATCAAATATAGGGGTGTTAAGTATTAAGGTCTTAGAATAATTCTGTTATTTTAAAAACTAAAAATTTATAATAACAATAGTAAATGTAAGGTGTACCTAATTTAATTAATTATATTCCTTTATCATTAAGTAATAATATTTTTGAATGTTTAACAAATATGTTTATTTAAAATTAATATATTATTCTCCATTTTGTCTCTACATTAGTATTTTTATCTAGTAGTAAATTCTTACATTATAATTTCATAGGATTTCGTTCTTTTTATTTTATAAAAATGTCAACAATTCCCAGGAAACAGTTCAAGTTGGAGACCTTGTAATTATAACTAGTTCAAAATCACAATTCAGTTTAATATAGACTATAAGAATGTAGGTCTGCTAATTTTAAAACTTAAGAATTTTCTAATAAAAATATGTGAAAGCTAAAAATTCTCCTGGCATACAAACGTACGATCTTAATAGTTAAATAAAATCTTTGAATGTTTATATAAAATTAAAAGGATATTTTCTGATATGTTGAAATCACAAGGAGTTCATTGTATTTATTCGTACAATGTCAACAGCCTTTGCTCCATTTGTACTCTCATTACTCCTTCGACAACTAGTCTGCTGTCCAAAGTCAAGTTGAATACCTTGCAATTATAATATTTTTTTGGAATCTTATAAAGATTATATATAAATCGTTTAATTACCTCGTCCGTTAATGTCCTTATATTTACTTTTTAAAAAACTTTTTAAATCATAACAATATTTCAATTTAGAGGAATAAAGTATTTAACACTAAATGAGGATCGGGCAACAATATTTTTAATAAAAGAGAATAAAAAAAACATCTTTTGTAGAAATGTTGTTGTTAGTAAAACTATGAAAATATTGAAAATAGCCAAAACATAAGTAAAATTGCGTGTTGAAAATCGAATAATATAAATCCTATAAACTGCTCCCAACTAAATATATATTCTAATCATATTTTAAAAAGTAATTTTGAATATAAGGTGTCCCGAGCACTTTTACTTTCGTAAGTGATACGAATACAAATTATTCCCAAGTCGAGACTTTTTCTCTGTCCCCCCACCACCGCATATAGTGTGGCAGGTGTGCCTAGAGGATGAAAGTGGAGGGGTGCGTGGCCTCGTTATAGATAGACGCCTAAGACTGTCGGTCTGGCTATAGGGGGGCCACATCTACTGGTCTATTTCGAGCACTCCGGTATACTATTATGCTAAATGACAGCCGGTCGCCATGTTGCCAAATCCTCTGTGTCAGTCCTTGTGATTTTGTCAAAAAATAGATTTCAAAATTAAAAAAAAGTATGTTCCGGGACGTTTTAAAGAAAAAAAATTTGGGAAATTCATTTTTTTTTAAATATCTTTTAGTGAGAAAAATTTCGTACGGGGTCGCAAAAAACCCAAAAAACGATACCCTCATTTCGTCCTTTTTAAGCATCTTTGTTGCAATTCCCGCTATCTTGTATGGTTTTTATGTGATCATTAAAAACAAAACGTATTTTTCTTTATTAATAACAATTACAATTTTTATTTGCAGAAAAACATCGACATATAACACATTTCTCAGAATTGCAATCCGCGTCGAATGAGCCATCGCTTGTATTTTTCGTACCCTTCTACGACGACAGTGGTTATGGCATAATGTCCTGTTTAATGACGCCCTTTTCCGCCGTGGAAGACGCAGCGCAGGCTTCCTTTAATCGACTTTTAAAGAAAGAAAGAGTGATTATAGAACATGCTTTCGGACAGTTGAAACGGCGGTTCACGATTCTTAAATATGTCTGTCAAGTGAAAATGGAAAATATTCCGAAGGTAATAGTGGCGTGCGCGGTGCTTCACAATATTGCAAAGTCCTTTGGCGATAATGATTTCGAGGATGCGGATGAAACGGAAGATGAGGAATTGCAAGAGGTACCGGAAAGGTCGGATGCAGCTATACGAGCTGAAGGTCAAGCCCGTCGTACACAATTATCTCAGCTTATCTACAATAGTAACATAGGTGAAAACATATTTTACTTTAATATTTTTTTTGTTGATAGACTTGATATTTCCTTCTTATCATAAATTTAATGTTTTTTAACAGGATTCTAAAGCCCTACGGAAATGGACTGCTGCTATAAAAGACGAAAAAATACAAAAGAAAAACAAAATTTTTATTTAAATTTCTGAGAAAGTGTTTCCTTTAATTTTGAAGTTTATGTTAAAAAATGAAACATTTCAAAACGTATTTATATATGTATTATTAATGCAATATTTCAAAAGTGTTATCATTTTCGTAGAAAACATCTTGAGCGGGAGGAAGAACCCGATTCTTTAGTTTAGCACTGAAATATTCTTGCTGGAGACGGGCAACCTTAAGTTGTTCCAATAGCACTAATCTTTGAAGTTGACTTGTAGTTAGCTTTTTCGTTTCCTCGGTTTCGTGTGCTATGACTACTTCAGTTGCTGTCGAGTTTTTTTTGTCGATTTTTCCTGTAGGTTGTGGTGGACGTTGCGCTGCAACAACTGTTGGTTGTGGTGTACGTTGGACTACAGCATCATCGTTAAAGTTCAATTGTGGTCCTATTTCTAGGCCACCTGAAAAAAAATCGTAAAAAAAAAATCGTAAATAAACAATACATAATTACAAATTTCTGTGGTACTTGTATTTGCTTACCCGGGATTTGTGTGATGGTAGGGTTTACATCCACATCCATCGCTTCCATCATTATCGTTTCCCATTGTCGCAACGGGGGAATGCGCTTATTACCCGTTTTGTATTTGTCGGTTTTCTTTTTTAATCTTGTCTTCATATTGCCCACTTTTTTCATTAGTCTTTGTGCGGTCATTTCTTTTCCATACAGTTGTCCATACTCTGTGACAACTTTCTCAATAGCCGCTTGTTTCTTCGCTTTTTTCGCAGGGAGTTGAGATTTTTCCATTATTTCCGGGTATCGTTTTATCCTTTCGGCAATGAATTTGCATTCAGATTGGTCATCGCCGGCGGCTTGTGACTCCAAATTATCGTCTGACACCTCTTCGTCACTTGCCCTCTTCGTCACTTGCCATCTTCGTTCCCGAATATTGAAGAATTTTAAAACAGCCTAGCTCACCCGAATGTGAAATAAAAGTACCAGTACAAGTACAACTTTCAAGAGCGTCTATGTACATAGACTACTGCAAGTGCATCGTGTTAGGCGGCGCTCGCGCATGCCTACCATTTACTTTTTTTTGCGAGGATTTGCTTGCAAAGATAAGGAAAAGATTATGAATAGGAAATAAAGCAAAACCTTTTCCTTTAACCTTTAGCTTGTGAGCTCTACCTTTTACTTTTACCTTTAACTTTGAAGGAAATACTTTATTTTTATGAATACGAGCTATTGTCATTACGATATACAATCTTTCTCACTACTACAGCGTATTTGCATGTATTCAATTGTTCTCTTTATGGGGCGTAGTCATCTGTCACTCGATTGGGTAGAAAAACTACGTTGTTCTCGAGCTCTAAAATTATGGAATATCCAAAACGTGTATGCGTTGTTTTCGTACTTATAATTTTCTGCTTTTGGTTATTGTTAAATCATTTAATTTAATTATTGGCTTATTTTCTTTCTCTAAAACCATAAAGTTTTTATTTATTGCATTAAAATTAAAGGCATACATTAATAATAATAAATTTAAAATTATAATTTTTAACTAATATAAATAAAAAAATAATGTATGGTCTAAACCCCGAAAAAAATATTGAGATTTGTTCGACCGCTACGAAAATCTACTTTTAGATTCTTGGGGGAGATATATGGGAACGAAAAATTTTGTCTGAATAGTCCTTCCATTTCTCTATGCTATGTAATCAGCTAATTTTTGTTCGTGGCTCCCTATTCTCAACCACCGAAAAAAAATCTTGAAATGTGTTCGACCGCTACGAAAATCTACTTTTCGATTCTTGGAGCGGGCCCTTTTGGGGGAGATCTATTTAAACGAAAACTTTTGTCTGAATAGTCCTTCCATTTCTCTATGTAATCAGATAATTTTTGTTCGTGGCCGCCTATTCTCAACCCCCGAAAAAAATATTGAGATTTGTTCGACTGCTACGAAAATCTACTTCTTGATTCTTGGAGCTGGACCTTTGGGCCATATATATGTTTACGAAAAAATTTGTATAAATGGTCCTTCTATTCCTTAATGTAATCAGCTAATTATTGTTCGTGGCCGCCTATTCTCAACGCCACAAAAAATATAAACAAATGTAAAGACCTTCGGAGTTCCTCTTTGGGGTCGTTACCACAGAATATAAATATGTAATAATAACACCACAAACTACGAACGAAAACTATATTTAAAATAAAAGTGCAAGTAAAATAAAATATACAGGATGTTATTGAAATACACGTACATATTAAAATGGGGAATAGTATGTAATGACCAAAAACGATTGGCACCAATTTTAACTTCAAATTCTAAAATTTAAATATTGGGGAAGAGTCCCCTTTTCCGACCTACTAGTTTCCATATTTAAAGAAGTAAAATAAATCGAAATTGAACTTACCCATAGAAATTGCACTGTTGCCGTAGCAAAACCAATTAATTCAAAATAAAGTTTATTACAGTAATTGTTCAAAATGCCGTCCATTATTATTTACACACACTTGCAATCGTCTTTCCAAAGAACTTTGAACATTAGAAATTAGTCTTGGATTTTGTCGTAGTTCCTCGGCTACCGCATTAACTTTATTGGTTAATTGTTCAACACTATTAATAGGTTCATTATAAACCAGTTGTTTTATGTGACCCCACAAAAAGAAATCGCATGGATTTAAGTCCGGAGATCTCGGAGGCCACTTAGTAGGTCCATTTCTGCCTATCCACTTTTGAGGAAATCTAATGTTCAAAAACTGCCGTACGTTTAAATCAAAGTGAGGAGGAGCGCCATCTAGTAGGTACCACATCCGTTGCCTTAATTGTAACTGTATCTCTTCTAGGAGTACTGGCAAAATATCTTCTAAAAAGTGGAGATATCCTGGCCCATTTAATCTGTTCGGGAGAACATAAGGCCCGATTAAATACTGATCTATTATGCCAGCCCAAACATTTATTGAAAATTTTCTTTGATGCCCAGTTTCCCTAATGGCGTGAGGATTTTCATCACTCCAAATATGCGTATTGTGCATATTGAACACGCCATCACGAGTGAATGAAGCCTCGTCAGTATACAATAATATTTTTAGAAAATCAGGAATATCAACACATTTTTGAATCATCCATTCACAAAACTCCACTCTCTTTTCTTCATCACCTGGATATAAGGCCTGGACTTTTTGGATGTGATAAGGATGTAAACCTTGTTCTTTAAGTGTCCGCCACACAACAAATGAGGACACTCCAATTTCAAGACCTAGTCTTCTACAACTTAATTGAGGCCGGTTTTCAACAGCTTCCAATATTTCTTCTTCGGCCGCCAATGTTCTTTGTGTTTTTGTTCTCCCTCGATCTGCATTGACACTCTCAAATTTTCCATGGTCTCTTAGATGCTGAACAGTTGAAATAAACGTACGACAGTCCGGAATTCTCCGATTTGGAAACCGTTCGCGATACAGGATTTGTGCTTGCCGAGAATTTTCTCCAGCTGCCCCATAAACCAGCACTATATCGGTTAGTTCAATATTCGTAAATAGTGGCATCGTAAAATATTTAAAAGTAATCGTAACAACACTTTTTACCAACTTGGAAATGACGCGCTCGTGTTAGCCAGATTCGTAAATCAACTAAAATTTTAATAATCTATAGTTTCAAAAATGTATAGTTTAAAAACAATCATTTATCAAATATTCTAGTTTTTTGATAACGAGGGTAGTAAAAACCAGTCTTCGGAAATAGAAATTAATTCGAAAATCTTGGCAACATGGTTATTTCTTACAAGACTAGTTTTCTTATCATCTGACAAAAACTTGCATATTAATTACTGTTGATGTTTAAAATAGGTAAATAAACCTAATTTATATAGGTCATCCTCAACATATCAGTGAAGTACGTTTGTTTTAGAATTAATTTTCAAAAATTAATAACTCCCTTAATAAGGGGTATTTTTAAAAAATAATATTTTTCTACATTCAGTGGGGATCTGCGCAATACCCAGTTTTAATATGTACGTGTATTTCAATAACACCCTGTATAGTACAAAAATTTTGACAGGATTGTCTTAATTTATATTTCCACGGACCTACGACGGTACGCCACTGGTAGCGTGGCCGAGTACGTCGTTTGAGGGTCTCCGTGTGTCTCTTGTTATCTAGGTACCGTTCCGCTACGGGGAAGCAGTTCTTATAACTCGAGGTATGGTACGATTCGGGATGTCGAATCTTGACATCGATTGTCCGTTGGCTCGCCCGGGTCCTGTTATCCAGTTATCTGAGTAAGTTAATAGGAAACTAGCGACATCTGGTGAAGGGTAGCTGGAGGTTTGTTGACTGTCTATTGAAGAAGTCTTGATGTATCGATGGCCTCTATCAAGTATTTATGCATCAACTTAGTATTTATCCGAGTTCCAATACTTATGTTAAGGCTGAGATTAGAACAAAAATGGCGGTAAAATAATACATGCGAAAATATGAGTCATTGCGAAGAAAGTAATTTAAAAAAGTAAAAAAATTGCATGACTTTTTTAAGTTGTTCTAAATAAAGTAAGGTTTGAGCTTTATTTACTATGAACAATTTTGGTGAACGGTTTTTTCGATGGCATTTAAATTCGTTTCATAATCCTGTAACTAAACTGCTTCATAGAATATATTTGACAATGTTGATTTTAAATATTGTCAAAAAATGATTATTAAAGCCAATTACTTTCTTTTACTGGAAATTCTTAAAATAATAACAAAATCGCCATTTTGTCACTAGATTATAGTTCACGGGTTTGACCACCAGAGTTGGCACTGAATTTTAGTTACTTTATGTGATCGGAAGTTTGGACTTTCTTCCTTTATACTGAAATTGAGACTTTTCTTGCAACGCATTTGAGCCATTATAGAAGGCCCGGTTGTCAATTCTAATGCGGATTCGATTTAGGCTGCGATCTGCGATTACTACAATAATGGCGGCAAAACAACACATGTAAAAATATCAGCCACTGCCAAGACAGTAATTTAAAAAAGTAATAAGATTGGATAACTTTTTAAAGGTGTTCTAAATAAAGCAAAGTTTGAGATTTACTATGAACAATTTTCATTATAATACAATGTGGTCAATTTTTTTTTTAAACAAATTTATTCAGTGATATTTAAATTAGTTTCATAATTCTGTAACTAAACTCTATCATCGAGTAACTGATGTATTTAACAATGTTGCTTTTAAATATTGTCATCAAAAAAGGATTATTAAAGCCTGCGGCCAACTTTTACTGCAATTCTTATATTATTTGCAAATATGTGGCGACTAGACTTATATTTTTATTATTTTTATTTTAACTTTATGTCTTGAAAATGTTCACGATAAAAGATTTAATGTTTAAAAAAAAGGTTTAATATTTTTATATTATATAACTAATACCAACAAAAATTAAATTGTAAAAAATGTAAAATAAAGTTCGTCGAGGTAAAAGATACCTTTATTTAATTTGTTGTATGGCATGGCAATATAAAAGGGCAGTGTCATCTGTTCATAAAAATTGCTCTAAAGTTCTTTAGATATATCCTAATCCTCGATCATAGAAGCGACGATGGCGGTTCTGCCGAGAAAAAAGAATTCCCGTACACCGAATAAAATATTTTTTGTTTGTTTCTTTTCCTGTGTTTTTGTTTAAAAAATAGAATAGTTATTCCCGGTTTAATATATTTTTGTATTTCATTTATGTTATAAAATATGTTATATATTTTTTAAGGATTTATAATTTATTTCTAATTATAAACAATATTTTTTCATTTATTAAATTTGGCAATGTTGTCTGGAAGACGAAATTCAGTACACACAAATATTAAAATTTACTAAAAATCTGCGGAGATGCACGTTTGCCAAATCATCAGATAGTGGGTCAGCAAACCAAACACAGTCGGCAAACTAGCGGCCGCCTGCCGGCACACACGGTACTCCGACGGCTAAATTACCATGACTAGGGCTGCCCGTGATCCATTTATGACTCGCCGTTCCTTATTTTTTCGACAACGTTATTCTCTCGGAAACCTACCGGCAAACCGGATAAAGGACATCGTATTTCGGGCCGAATACGGTTAGCAAGAGGTATACCGAACGGCGTATTCGCGCCTCAGCACTTTTCTTTCATTCGGTGTGCTGTCACTAGACGGCGGTAGAATTCTTATTTATAGACTCACATAGCCGTTGGCATGAACATTAAGGTGTATTTTTTTATTTATCTGTAATACTGAAATGACAGAAACAGCTGTCTCGGGTGAATAAACAGAAATATTTTTCTTCTATGTATATATAATAAAAGAATACATATATACCAAGAAGCGAAGGCTGGCGAAGTTTCTTTGATGTTGGAAGGGCAAAAATTTTTGTGACAAGTGACGTATAACTAATATAAAAGCTGAGTTCGGCTTCGTTACTCTTTTCACTCGTTTTAACCTCGCTCTTCATTTATCCGTTCGGGTACTGACAAAAATTCTTTTAAATTCATTTTATATATATGTTTAAAAAACAAAGTAATATTTTACAATAAAATAATATAAAATAAAGCAAATGAACAAACAATCAGCACTTTATTCAAAAATATAGCACCTTTAGACATAATTGACATTGACGTACAAATTTCGATCCATGCAAATACCGTACCCTTCGCTTCTTTATCGATAGGTATTCTTTGATATAATATACATAGATGGAAAAATGTATTTTTTTTAAACATAAAGAATAAAAATGTAATGCTTTCGGTAAGCGACAGGTTCGTCGATAGCTTGCCGCCGGTGGTTAGCCGACTCTCTGCCACCTTTGGCCAGGCGGACATGCCCTAGGACGAAACGCCGGCAGCCGTATGAGGGCCGAATACATCCATTCGGCAGGCCGGTCCTGGGCCGTGGCGGGTCGGCTAGTCTGTGTTTACTGGGAGGTGGCGTCGACTCTTAAGTTGGACTGCTGTAGAATGTTTTGAACCACTAAATTAGTATGCTAGCGTTATCTATGAATCTATAGAACAACGACGGTGTTATTCGCAGCCTTAACATACCTTGAACACGGTGAACTACAATGACATGATAATTAACGCGTCAATTTTTAAAATTGTGTCAAAAATTTGCAAATCGAAATCATGCTTTTAACAATAATTATCCCATTTACACAGCCCTCATATTATGTGAAAGTTAATAAAAAACGATAGAGAATGTGGTTTGAAACTTATTTTTTTTATTCACCTTTACAATTATAATTTCACAGTTTATAACGATGTTGTGAAATTATGGTTAGTTATCAAATATATTAATATTCAATTCATTCTTACATTTCTATTCATAAATATAAATCAGTTTGCTTATACTTTTTCTTTATTATAATAAAACGCATGATTTAGTAACGGTCAAAAATGCCGCCATTTTTAGTCCATTTTTCATTTTGTAATAACACTGAAAAAAGATCCAGAGGATGGAAGTATATAGTTCATCACACTAAACTGACTTTTAAGTAATGACCAGGAAATCTGACTATGTGAAGCACCTACCTGATGTGAGATGTAAACAGTATGTCTCATTTTAAATTGATTCACCACATTTCTTTATGGTGCTCATCCTACTTTGGAACTGCTTTGTATTGAAATGTTTTAGAGCTTTTTGTAAATACATGTAGAAATTCAAAAGCTTAGTCAGTTTTATTCACAATGGATATGTCGTAGTCCCGGAGTGTGTTATTTTATGAAAAGTCTGGATCATTTCATGAACTGTCGACAGATCGTGAAAAATACGTATTTACACAATATGCCTATATACTTCAAAAAGGATCTGTTTGCGCCAAATTCAAAGCAGTCACTAGTATTTAGTAATTTAAACAGAGGACTATACTGCGTCAAAAGTAAACCAATCATTATTTTAATTGCCTCAAAATCTAATTTTATACGATTTGCCGACAGGTCATAAAATGATTCTGCTTTTCATGAAATGACTAATAACAATAACAACATACATGAAATAGCCATCGTAGTGTTGGTAAGCAATTTAATATCTATAATTGTATAAATATGGATGTATCATCCACTGTAAAAAAATAATAAATTGAATTCAATTAATACTAATTTTCCTTTACTTTCTAATTTACTATAAAACTCGCATTTCTTGCTTCTCTGCACTGAAGTCGTTTGTATAAAATTTCAGTTGCCAGTACAATAGAAATTTCAGCTGGTTCATTTTGCTTTCATTGTTTTAGAAATCATGAAGTTTCCACTTTTATAAACCCTGTAATCTTGGAATAAAACATCAACATTTTATAAAATCTTTAATATATGCTAATAATACTAATAGCAATAAAAACTTATTTGACTTTAACTTTTTTTAATACATTTTTTATATCCACAGGGTAAGTTAGAAAAAATCATTGTTTGAATACATTTTTTTGTGCCTACGAAATAAGTGAACAGCGTTGAGTAGAAAATGTACAGGGAATACGCATTGAAAATCTCAAAAATAATGCGTTAGACAACGTTTAGACAAAAAACGCCGACACACGTCAAACCATAAATTTAATGTTGCTTTAAGTTTGGATAATCATCGCTAATCGTCATTTAATTTTTTTTTTAGAAACACATTTTGTATGTCAAATTTTAATATAAAGTTGACACTTTTACAGTTCCCTAAAGTTGAAACTGCATAATTCATTTTTTAAACTTTAGGGACCTGTATCTCAAAGTGTTAACTTTAGGGTAATTGTGATACATATTAGTAGAGTAGCAACACGGGAACCAGTACACGTTTCGCGCTGGCACACTTTGGTGTAACATGAACACTCTGTATACGAGTCGACGTGGGTGGCGCCCTGGTGGCAGTGACGTAACCTAACCTATGATTTTTTTTTTTTTTTTTTTTTTTTTTTTTTTTTTTTTTTTTTTTCCTTTCGCGCTACTTGTATGAATATTTAATTTTGCGCTTGGTGTTATGCGGCTCGGGGAGGTGTCCTGTATACAGTTGTCAGTGATCTTGGATAGTGTTCTGTAACCTAACCTAAGCCATAATTTCACGCAATCTAATTTTTTTTTATTTTTTAATAATTTTGAATGACCCTGTATGGTATTTTTTTATAATAATTGGTATTCATTTATTCATGAGTGATAGTCTTGAAATGTAAGGCAATAAATATTTTCTTAACTGCAATAAAGATGTCCTAATTAATAACCAATTGTATGTAAATCATTATAATAAAATTCTATGAGTTTGATGTAAAACGCACTAGGATGCTATTTTTTTTTTAATAATTTATCACATCGTGATCTGAATTGAATAGATTAATTAAAGATTATTGAACAGGATTGAATTTAGTTGTATATTCATTGAAAAATGTATCATTTAAAATATTTCATGTACTTATCAGAATACGTCTCTAAAAAAAAAAATACCGTCCAAGTTTATAAATTTGAAGAATTTACTAGTTTGTAATCAAAGTAAAGTTTGAAGTGAAAAAAGAAAAAAATATGGGTAAGTTTGATATTCTAAATAAGTTTTTTATTTAATTAAAAATAAGTAAATAACACTTTTTGAAAAAAACCTTTTAACTATTTTCCAACCATTAATTGTATAATTTCCATAAAAAGAAACATTTTGCTAAGATTAACAAAAATTAAATGTGTACTTTTCAATTCGATTTATGAATTTTTAATTAAGGGAATTAAAATATGGGAGAAAATGAATTTAAACTTTTAGAAAAGAATTAAAATCATTTATTATTCAATTAAAAATAAGTAAATAACACTTTTTGAAAAAAATCTTTTAACTATTTTCCAACCATTAATTGTATAATTTCCATAAAAAAAATATTTTGCTAAAATTAATAAAAATTAAATGTGTACTTTTCAATTCGATTTATGAATTTTTAATTAAGGGAATTAAAATATGGGAGAAAATGAATTTAAACTTTTAGAAAAGAATTAAAAACATTTTTTATTCAATTAAAAATAAGTAAATAACACTTTTTGAAAAAACCTTTTAACTATTTTACAACCATTAATTGTATAATTTCCTAAAAAAAAAACATTTTGCTAAGATTAACAAAAATTAAATGTGTAATTTTCAATTCGATTTATGAATTTTTAATTAAGGGAATTAAAATATGGGGGAAAATGAATTTAAACTTTTAGAAAAGAATTAAAAACATTTTTTATTCAATTAAAAATAGGTAAATAACACTTTTTGAAAAAACCTTTTAACTATTTTCCAACCATTAATTGTATAATTTCCATAAAAAAAAAACATTAACAAAAATTAAATGTTTATGCTTTTCTTAAGTTCAATGAAATTAAAACATTAAAGAAAATAGGAAAAATATTCTTCAATTATTTTCTTATTAAAATAAACGTTTTTTATAAACATTTTAATTATTATGTTTCTTTTAACAGCATTAGACGATCAAATTGTTAACTTCTTGAGGGAGAGATTACCCAATTTTCTGTTGGTAAGTTCATTTAAGGATTTTCGAATAAATGATAATATTGCTTATTTTGATAGGCATTGCCAGCGACGATATTGGTGGGAGAAATGATGATCCCATACGTGCCGGGGATACTATTGGGGGAAGTAGTAGGGCACAAAATTTATTTAATCGAACAGGAACCAGTGGTGCTTGCCTGGGCCCTTAGACTGACTAGTAATTTTTTTTTTTTTTTTTTTTTTTTTTTTTTTTTTTTTTTTTACTTAGAGATTTTAAACAATAATAGCACTGATTTTGGATGATTGAGATTATTTATGCCATATGTCAAGCAGTTCCCATGGGAGAGCTTTTTCTAATAAATGTTCCAGATTTAAAGATTTTAATTCCTCATCAGAGTAATCTCTTAAACTCTTATACATGGAATCCATTATTATTTTAGCAAGTAGAAACTGTATAAACAGTGGTATTCTTTGTTATTTGCTTTTTATAGAAAATTCTTGACCCCCACTCAGTTATCTGAAACTACCAATTAAACTACTGTGCCCATAATATAAATTTACATTTAACTTAAAATGTTATTCAACAAGTATCGTTTGAAGGTCGTAATGTTCCAGAATCGTCTACAAAATTTTGTTTTAATCTAGAAGAGAATGAAATTGAAAACAACTCAAATATCGAAAAAACTTGGGGGTTATGAATGTCTTTGTTTAACGAACTATAAAGGTTTCTAATATCCCATTAGTTTATTTAAGTTTTATATTTAAATAAGGTAAATGAAGGACCAGGAGTTATTTTTATTAACATCTATTGTATAACTACAAACAAAAATGACTTAAAATAAGTCAATATTTAAAGATAACAAACAAATTTTAACAAAGATGGCCACATAAATAAAATGCGTGCGGTTACCAATTTCGCGAACACTTTGCACGACAAACTAAATACTTCTTATTTTATAAACGTTCACACACTATAATTAACCAAACAATAATCAATTGAGCAGAATTTATTGTACGAGAGAGTGGATGCAATACCTCAAAATTACATGAATATCAAGCGAAATAAGAACGTGTGTTTTTTAACAAGGTACTGAGCGACAGCAACCCTTCTTGGCAATGCGCTCGCGGTGAAATCTAATTTCGACTGTGTAAAAAATGCGTACGCGACCAGAGTTACCAGATATAGTTTTCGCGCGGAAAATGAATAATCTGCAATAAAAAATAAGCGGGTAGATTTGAAATTTTCAATATTCTGCCCGGCGTGAGAAGAAAAGACATAATACAAGAAACAACATAACAACTAGATATGACTGCTGGATCAACACAAAGTACAAGATAAACGGAATACATATGTATAAAAAATATTTATTCTTGAGTAACTAATTCCTGGTATGCCAGTGGAGAAGGAAGTGGACACAACTTTATGATGGGTCGCATAAACTCTCCTTCAGGAGTGAGAAGTCGAACAACACGGTCTAGAGACCATTTTAGTGGAGGAGTATTCTAATTTTTGAGGAGAACAATATCATTCTCTTTAATATTCTCCGAGGCGTAAACCATTTATGCCGATTATGCAGCCGGTTTAAATAATCGACTGTCCATCGTTTCCAAAAATTCTGTTGAATTTTAGAATATTGCTTCCAAAAGGTAAGTCTATTAACAGGAGTATTTGACACATCCTTTTCTGGACATGCGGTTAAGGGAGCACCTCTTTAGAAATGTCTAGGTGTAAGGGGGTTAAAGTCGTGAGGGTCATTGGACAGTGCAAACGGGGACCTAGAATTCAAGATTGCTTCATTTTGAGCTAAACTCTTCGTACGTGAAGCGTGAGTCTCCTACAAGTCTAGATAAGTGCCGCTTCGCACACTTAATCGCTGATTGTCATAATCCTCCCCAGTGGGGTGAAATAAATTTTCATTGAATTTGATTTTGGGTTAAAGTACGAATTGAATCAAGGCTTTGAGATTGGAAAAATATATATAGGTCGTATAATTGGTTTCTATCTTCAACGAAATAAGAACCATTGTCGGAGTAAATTATCGTGGGCTGACCTCGTCGTGCAATGATGAATGCAAGGTGATTAAGAAAGCATCATATGGGAAGCTTATTTTGTTACCAATTTCTCAGAAAATTTCATTCTCGATACAAGTTAATGTATTATCTAGAACCTAATTTTTACATCATTATTGTTTGACTTGTCAAGAATTTTTTCCTACTAAGTAAATTTCTAAATGTTCACTAAATGGTGAGCTATTATTTAAAATACATATTTTGATATAGATGGATGTAGATTTATTATTCTGTATATATTTCACTCATAAGGAGGTGAAATATAGACAGAGTATTATGATTATATTAATTCTGAAAAAAATGGAGTAAAACTCCTTTATTTCCAAAACTAAAAGTTCTTAATCTTGAGATAAATTAATTGCTTTTATTATCCTTCATATATTATATTTTTAAAACGGTTTTATTAATAGTTTATTAACTTGATTATCTTAAGAAAAAATGAAGAAATTAATCTTAAGATTTAGTTTCTTCGATATAAGGCTCGAATAATTCAACTCTTCTAGCTGAAATAATATCTTCATTATCAATGTTTCCATCAATAATCCTCATATCAATCAGATTATATATGGGTTCAGCTTTTGGTTGTGGTATATTATATACGATACACATATTCAACACTACACAAGAGTTTATAATTTTACAATAAATATCACCAGTGTAGTGAAGTACTCTATGTTTTAGTAAACACCGGAACCTAGCTTTCAACACTCCATTACATTGTTCAATTTTCACCCTTGTACTTTTATGAATGACGTCATGACATTCAAAGTATTTTTTTTATAATTAATACCTAAAAGAAAATTATCGTGATTGCCTCTTTGATGAATATTTCATAATACAGAATGCAGGTTGGATTGATTCCAAATGTATGCATCATTGGTACTCCCAGGATATTTCGCACTGACATTAATAACTCAAAATTTGGCGAAGTCGTCAATCAATTTGACGAAGTATATGCTCGCCACACGTACTAATTTCATCAATTATCACAAGTTTTGGCTGTGACAAAGCGATTTTCAAGCGTTTTAGAGTGTCATCACATAGAGTAGAGACTTCTGCTATGTTAAATGGTACACTGAACGCAGTATGAAAAGTCAATGCTCACCAATATTGACGGCTGCTTTACCAGTTGGTGCATAAAGAAGAACCACGGGCTTGTCTGGTAAATAATAGAGATCAACCATTTTGAAACGTATTGTTACTGCTTGAAATATGATATCGATAACAAACGATTTGCCAACTCCTGCTCCAACTTTGAGATATATGTAAAATGGATCTTGATTGGCTCGGTGAAAATGATCCATAATATGCATGAGAATGTCTCATTTCTAGTTGTTAGCTTACTGTAGAGTTCATCCTTTGAAAGGTTCAATGTGAAAGAGCGAGATAGTGCTATATCACGCTAATGTCTGTATCCGTGATATGGGATGTTCTGGAATATATATCATTAAATTCAAATGAAAGCTGCTATAGGATCTAAGTTACTAAATATGAAGCCGACACAGTTAAACAAATATGAAGCCCTTGCGGTGCCGTATGTTATTGAGTACTTATGTCATTTAACTCGTAAACACCTTTTTAACTGAAATTTCCTATCTGGTGTATCTACTCTTATTTGTCAAAACATTTTTTCTATGTCTGCACTTATTACGCATGAGAAACAATGTGTCATAATTCTTCCTGAATTGTTGTACCTCCTAATTATGCATCGTTTAAAGATTACCGTTGTCTATCTCCGCAGACGGGTCAACGATGACCCTGCATTTTGTTGTGGTGCTGCTATTTTTAAACACGGTATGTGTTAAAAAAAAATGCGATTGCGATCCTTAATTGTCATTAAAATTCAAGGAATAATAAAACTCCAAGTCATACCACAATTATTTATGTGATGTTAATGTTTAACAATTAAATGGCAAGATGTTTCGGTCAAACAATGGCCATCATCAGGCCTATAAGACAAAATTACAAAGTTAAATTACAAGAAATTAGTAATTAAATGATTTCTTACAGAAAGCGGTTAGTCAAGTACGACAAATTACAAGAAATGATATGGTATGAAAATCACAATGTGAACAAAGAAAACTTTAACCAAAATTAACTTTAAATATTAAAAACTTTTAAAAAACGCGAGCCTAAAAACTCCATATTGGAGGGAGCGGTGTGATGTATTAATTTAATCAAATATTTAATGTCATTAATTTTATTATATTTAACCGTACTAATGTGTTGGATTCGTATTGCTGACGTCACATCTTATTGCCAATTCAGCAATACTCTAGTTTATAATTTGTAATATATTTTATTTAGAAATAGTTAAGTTATGATGATCATTTTTGTAACATGTAAACCGGTTGGGCCATCTTTTATAATAAAACTGTTATAAATATGGTTTGTTTAATTAATCCAAAACTATAAAAATATCAGTTTATTGCATGGCGATCCTGCCAGTTGGATAAATTTCACTGGAATATTATCCAGAAAATACCAAATAATTCATATTTCTTTTAAAATTAATAATATTAATCTTTCAGTTCATACTAATGTCTATTATTGTATATTTTAAAATCTAAAAATAGATTTAAACTAAACACAAGAGTTATTCCGTCTTTCTCTCAGACGTTTTTTCTGTCTACTTTCAAAATACCGTTAACGAAAACAAAATACATAATCGACCGTTGCCATACAAGCAATATTATTGTTCTCTCATATTATCCCATCATTATAAGAGACAAAAAATATAAATATATTTCTTCCCGCTAAGATTCTGAATTCAAGGTTATTTGGATACCACGTATCGTGTCTCCTACCAATAACAAACCTGCAACCCGACTCCGCTAAAATTCGCAGGATAATCGCTCTCTCGCTTATCGACTGTACAAGGATGCAGTCGCATTTAATAGAGCAACAAGTTTATTCAAATAATTAAAATGGTGCGTAATTAACCACACCCAAAAAGTTTCTGAGTTTTCATAATAATAAAAAATGTAAATAGTTTTTTACAGTGAATGAAGTGATGAGTTATATTTGATTTCGGTTTCATAATTTAAATTAATGTGCCGTTTATTATTTTTATGTTCATGTTAGTACTTGTAATAAATTGATTAAAAAATACATTCCTTTTTCAAATACTGTTTTTGTTTTGGTTTAACTCCTACCTAAAGAGTTTGGTCCTTCGACGCATATTTAAAGAAAATACAAGTCCAGTGTTCTTTCAACATTTATGAATACTAATATTCGTAAATCGTTCACCAGTCACAGTCAATGGAAGAAAAAACAAACAAGTGCAAGTACAAAAATTGATATAAGAAAGTTTTTAGATGTGTACATTTTAAATATGGGCAGTAGTCAATCAACAGAAGAAGTTATACTGGCACAGGCTGGTAACAGTGGAGGACAAACTAATAATACTCAACAGAACGAGTCTACTGGAATTTCAATAGGAACCATTTTAGAAGGAGTAGTTATTCTCATAGCAGTTGTAGTAATTATTATTTTATTGCTACGGAAAATGTAAAAAACTTCTGTAGAAGAAAATACGAAGAGAAATCGCAGCTAGTCAAGAATTGGCATAAGTGATCGTGAAGTGAGTGAAATAAAGTCGTAGTGAGAATGACTCAAAGAAAATGTGCGGAAATGCGAAATGTCAAGTTCTATTGAATTTAAGTTCGTTTAGAAGAACTAAGAGTGTTTCATAGAAATTTAAATAAGGACTCCAAAGCCAGAAGGACACATTTAAAATCAGTAGAACGTAAGTTAAGTAAATTAGATAAAATCAGAAATAATTTTATTACTTTAAAAACTTCCGTAAATAATGTTAGTAATTTAGATAATACAATTAGAAAAGAAATTTTAACCTATGCAGATTCAATTCAAAAATATATAGAAGCCATTAATTTACTTTTAAATGACAGATTACCACAATGTCATAATAAGTAATAGCCAATGACTAGAAGGTATTCTTCAGCAAATCTTTAAGCTTTTCAGCAAAAATTTCAGTTCTTCAGCAGTTCTTTTGCTAAAGAAGTTTGCAATGACCAGAAGCATTAAATCTAGTGCCACCCTGTATAAAATGCAGAACTCACTGCTTATCTCTAGATCTCTTCTTCTTCTTTTCGCAAAATTAGCTTAGGCTAGTGCCACCCTGTAAAACTAAACTTCTACAAGCTGTATGATGAAGAAGAATTCGTTAACAGCCAAAAGGGCAGTTTCATCTAACTGTATGAGTGTTTTTAATAAAAATTAATTTTTCACTTTTTAATTAAAACTCGTATATTGTTAATACCTGAAATTATATTATTTTCGTAAAATTTATAAGATAATAAATGTTAATCTTTTTGGGGTCACAGGTTAAATATAAGTATATCGAGATTTATCTGTTTTCATAAAAACTAAGTTTATTTAAAATACTGCAAATATATGCTTAAGTAAACGAAATATTTTCACTAAATAAGCTAAATTTTGACTATAAATATGGCCAGTTTTGCACTGAAAATTATCAAATATCTATTGATCATCTTCTATTAGTAAAATGGTGAGTTTTTGAATTTTATTTTTATATTATTTTACTTGATTTAAATTTCTTGTAGCGGTAATAAGTGTTTATTATATACCAAGGTGGTTAGAAAGTGGGTAATAAAATTCTAGTTTTAAATAATAGTTTTATTAATTATTTTTAAATATTTTAAAATTAATTACATGTAGATATTTTTTTTCTTAATCTTATTACTTCTTGATAGCAACTGGAATATGCCCATTCGTTTGTGTTATTAGGTGTAATGTCGGGAACTGGTAAATGCGGCAGTTGAGTAGTAGTTTCTAAAACTAGACTTTCTGGTTTTGGTAGAACAGTTTCCGCATATTTTGCTGCCCACGTATCAGCTTCAAATTTTAGGCCCCCATTAATGGCCATGCATGTGGTAAGTGAAGTTCTTGTATTTTCTAGTTCACAAAGCGTACTATTTAAAAGTTCTTTAGTGGTGTTGCATTGTTGTTGAAAATTTAAATCGGCCATAATGTGATTTGGACAAGAAAACATAGCATTTATACGATCCTGTGTACAATTTAGGGCATCAATATTGATTTTTAAGAGAGATTGTGTACATTTTTCTAAACAATGCAAACATGTATCGTTTTGTTGTAGCGAATCTCCTTCAGTGTTAATAATTTGATTCAAATTTTGATTGTTTTGGTGTGATGGTATGGGCTTCTCTTCCTTCTTGACAGCTTGTCGTTCTAATTGATGCTTTCGAACATGTCTATGTGTATCAATTGCTCTAGACATGGTAGAATTGGAATAAATAATAATTTCGGGATATTGTGACAATAATCTGTTGTACTTCAGGTGTATATATGATTTGTTATCAATCTCATGAAAAATTTTTAAATTACCATTTGATGGATTATATTCTGATTGATATACATTTGGTGTGCAATCGAAAATTTTTACTTGTAGGAGAAAAAGAAGTACTGTTCTCTTAAACATATTGATTATTAATGATGATGATTCTTAATACTTGTGTGTGTAATATTTTAATTTATCCTAGTTGAAGCGGGGGAATCGTTTGATTCGGGTGGTATCTGCGCATGACTCTTCTATGTATTCTATTTTCTTCTTGCGCCCATACGTCATGTTCAGTTCTATTGCCGTTTCCATTTCCATTACCATTACCGTTACCATTTCCATTGCCATTTTCATTTGGGGAGCCAATTATATTAACTTGTATAGGTGGAGCCATTATCTGCAAGTGGTACTTATTAATTACAATTAAAAATGAAAATACATTATGGATAAATTTTTAAATAACAAATCCCCAGGGTAGTGTATCCGTCGAAACATAGTTTACTACTCTTTTATCATCAAACGGACTTAATGCAATTTTTCTTTGAGCAATTGTAAATACTTTATGTTTTTTAGATTTAATTAAATTTTGGGTACAAGAAAAAGTAGAGTTATTAAACAAACAGTCATAGAAATGCTGAAATGTAATTGTATTATTTTTAAGCAAATAATTTTTGACACCTTTAGCTGTACGTTTCGTCTTGGATGTATCAAATGTTTTTATTGCATACATTTTTGAGCGAAGTCCTATAAATTCGGTCATAATTTTACCACAATTTTCGTCTTTCATAAGACCTAATACTTTTTTGTTCATCAAAGGTATGCCGAATTGGTTATTAGTGGGGTAATCAGATGTATCAAATTTTGAAATGTCTGTTTTAATGCTATCATAAATAACATCAACAAAAAAGTGGTAAATTAAAGAATCTGTATCAGTATACAATAATTTAGCGTTATTTTGAAACTTTGTTTTAATTTAATTATAATGAAAATCATAAAGATACATTTTTGAGTTATCTAAAATGGTAAAACCCACATATATGGGTTTATTGAATTTTACATTTAATCTTTTCATTTCTATAATAACCAAATTTTCATTAAAAATAGTTAAACTATGAAAATTTGGCTGCGAAATATAGTAGTTTGCTCCAAAACGTCCTGAATATCTGTTTACTATTTTAATATCCCGGTACTTTCGAACATTTTCCATGGTTTTTCCGAATACAGCGTTATTCATTAATTTATAAATTTTTTTTTCAAATTCATTCATGCTTTTTTGTCGCATTGTTGTATTTAAATTAATATAATTTTTCATCCAAGATGATTGTTGAAATTTTAACACTCTATGAATTTTAGTAATTTTGAGTCCTAATTTTATAATTTGCTTTAAATTTCTGTAATGAATAACATATTTTTCTTTATTATAAAGAGTTGTTAATAATTTCGCGTTTTTAGAATTTGAAGTAGGAGGAATTCGATGTTCAGGACATAATGATAAATCTTTATGAGATTCATATAATTCTCGAGGGTACTCAATATCTACCTCCAAGATAAACCCTGTATTAGAATTATCAGGGACATTTAAAACGTCTATAGAATAGGGATCAACCCAATCAAATTGGTTCATAGGAAGTGGTAAACACATAACAGTGCCGTACAAGTTATTTACATCATAGTACATAAGATATGAAGGAGGTTCTTCGTAAATAAACTGATCTCCCATATACTTATTATTCGCTTTGCCATAACGATTTGAGCACTGTGATACGCCTCCACGGATACCAATGTCTGTCAATAACTCTAATTCAACTTGTGTTATTTTTAGCATAGCATCAAATGCCAGACAGGGGGCAGTGTAATAGTGCAATGCATCCAACTCATAAGTTTTAGCACAAACGTTTCGTAAATTCTCAAAAATATCAGCTAACAGAAAAACGTCAGTACGTAAATAGATTTCCAAGAAATCTTGTAAATTTTGAATCTAAATTTTGCGTGTTCATATTGTTCCTCATTTATATGTGAATCGGTAAGTTTACTATAAAATTTATCGAGTGAAGGTAGTTCTGTTTCTTTTAATTTTTCCCATGAATTCAAATATTCCTAAGGGAAAATACCTTTTTTCTGCAATAACTCAAACTTCTCCTCGTTATCAGAAAATTTATTTGTGATAATTTCTTGATCCTTTTCCAAGTATGACGCAAGTTTGTCTAAGGAACTTGGCATAAATCTAAATGAATCTAAAAATCTAAAACTTACATTGGTACCTTCAACATATTTTGTAAAAGAAATATATTTTTATTTGTTGACAGGTAATAAAGATATTTTCCCTTCAAACTGTGTAGCTAGTGACTCTATAAGAAAATGACTATCATAACCCGATAAATTATGAAAAACAACAGGAACTACATGTGAATCTTTATAATTTAAGTTGCAAGAATTATGTGCAGGGCCCCTGTAAGTACCAGAGAGGTGACAATGGTCTCTCACTTTGACGTCATCGCAACTAAATGATTTTAAACAAATGTGACATTTATTTGCGTGAACGAAGTTATATTGCTCTTGTTCAGTTAATGGCTTCATTGGTTTGATGTCATTAAAAATATCTTTTAATTTAAAACCAATTTGTTTTAACTCTTGAACAAACCAATTTTATCAATTTTTACCAGTATATAAATTAAATTTAGAAAGTGAGTCATCATAGTCACATTTTAAATAATAAGCTATACTACAAGGTATATGTTCCTGATTTTTTATACTTAATTTTGTGGGCTCAGAATCTTCTATAGGTTTTAAAATACATTCCAAATCAGCATAAATAACAAAAGGAACTTTTTCCTTGTTTTTAAAATTTGAAAATTTCAGAATTTTATTTTGATCTTGAGGTACTTCAATTTTAGTAGTATTAATATTTTGACAAGCTACTTTATGTTTTTGTAAGGAAGATTCCGAAATGAATCGATTTAAGCAACGTTCACACAATAACGATTTATTTCTTATATTTCCTAATTGCTGGTTTAACAAACGAGATAAGTTATTAATTAACACAAAATGATGTAAAACACTATTGCTTAAATTAAGTTCTTCATCTTCCCAATCATTTTGACTAGATATCATCAATAAATTAATTTTACGTTCAAAAGATGGATTTCTGCTTAAACACAGCGGAAAAACTTTCTTTTTTTGTATTGTAAATATGTTAATTGACATTTTGTTCATTATTTCAAATTTAGAAATATCTTGTAATTTAATTGGAAATGTAATTTTATCATATTTAAGAATCTGACTGAAATGAGGATATGAACTAACCCTTTGAGGGTTTTTCCCCCTAGGAGCTGGATGCAATGCTGCTACAATTGACCAATGAAAACACTATTCATCATTATTTTTAATATTTAAAACTGATTGTATGAATTTTGGTACATTAGCAAATGTTGATAAACCGCTTGAAATGGGGTTGTACGAATTTATACATACTTTTAATTGCAAAATTTCATATAAAGCAAATCCGCTATCTACTTCTTGAAAATCTGATAATTTTTTTGATAATTTATATTTTACATTTTCATCATACCAATCTTTTAAATTTGTCCCCCTATCAATAATTTCATTGCCAGTTACAAAGTGCTTAATATCTGTTTCACCATTTTGAGGTTTAACAAAATTTGCATAAAATGTGACATTGACTTTTAAAATTGACAATTTTAAGGCTTCGCGAATTTTAATAGAAAAACTTCTAAAAGCTTTATCGAAAAAAATTATAGGATCTTTAAATTTAAAATTTGCTATAACTCCTGTTCTAAGTCTATTTTTAAAACATGATTCAATATCTTGCCAGACCAAAGACCTTTTTTGAGATTTTCCACAATTTTGAAATTTAATTTTAAAATCATTTTTAAATAATTCTAAATAATATTTTAATAAAGCTAAATTACTTTCCAACCGTAAATATTTTGTTTTAAAAATTTTATCCATTTCATATAATCATTTTTAGTTTTAATTAACTTACCAAGTTGCTCGATTTTCTTCACAAGACCCTCGGAGATACTGGTGAAACTCGACATTCTACAGATTAAAGAAAGAAAAACAAGTAATCTCCTTCAATATATAAACTATGTGACGTGCGCAAATAGATAACCACATTGCATGTACAGCACGTGTATGGCGATACATTTCTAGAACAAACCTTGTTACTAACTGCGTTTTACTGCATGGCACACATTTCAAAGTTAAATAGATAACAACACACTCTGTTTACAGCATGTATATATGATGATAACATAATGTAAATTTCCAAACCTTTTGGAATATTTTTACTACGCTGCAAGTTTACTAAGTCACATTGTAAAACCGAATGTTTTGCATTTTTCATATCAATGACATGCTTCCAAAATGGGTATAAAAGCTGTTCAAAATTCATAGCAAATCATCAGTTTGATTTAGTGCAGTTAAACATAAAGTAATAAAATGGCCACAGTACCATGTAGGTACGATTGTAATTTCGACTCTGGACAAACTTAATTTTCCGACGAAAATGATGCAGGTGGTGGTAAAGGAAATATTTAGGTAAGATTAATATTTTATTTTTTAAACTATTAATATTAATAGATAGTAAATTACAGATATGGTGTTAGGGATCTAGTTGTAAAAAAGGACTCTGTTTTATTGTGCTTATCCTATACACCTAAGGATACAACATTAAAACGGAAGTTCGGAAACCTCCCCATTAAGTATCTCAGGACCAATTTAGAAAATGACGAAGAGTTGAAGCTTTTCGAATTGGCCGTGAAGAGATACCTTTGGGCTAGGTGAAGACCGAGAGATCCCTTCACCACAGCTGGAACTCCCTCCTGCCCCCGTAATAAAAAAGAGGAAAATCCGCAAGCAACTACCAATAACATCAAAACAAGCTGAAGAGGAAGAAAACGCCCAAATCTGGACGTTTGAGGACGATGATGATGATAATGATGGTGATGATAATTTAACATCATCTTCCTCTTCAGGGAAAAAAGTTGTATCTCGGAAACAAACGGGGCAGGAGGAAAAAAGGGGGCGAGTTGAGATCCCATCCGAGAAGTCATCATCATCAGCGGAGAAAGAGTCCGAAATTTGGGATCTGGATGATGAAAAACTCGTCACGTATATGACAGGCCTAAGATAGTAAGGTAATAAGAAAATTCAATTCAAATTATTTATGTATTTATTTTCTTTATTTTATTTCAGAATATAAAACAGCTAACCGTAAAGGAAACTCACTCACTCATTTAGAACTGGATTATGTACAATAAAGGTAATAAGAAAATTTAAATTTTCATTATTAATATTTTATTTATTTCTTTTATTTCTTTTCAGGATATAAAAACCAACCATAGAAAGTAAAACTCTCTCATGAAACGTGTCAATGTTCAATATGCCTCCGAAAAAGGATAATGGTCTCCCTGGAGATAGTACAACATTGCACCACGTTAATGATTGTACGTTCTGCATATGTGGTCAGAGCCGATGGGAAGCCGAAACTTTTTGGGGTAGTGAAACCTACACCACAAACATAGAAGAGTTAGTGAGGGAATTGAGTGAGCCATCTTTCGAATACTATGAGGCTGATTTAGACCTTTATTGTCATGAAACTTTAGTAGACAGTGAAATGAGTGATGATGATGAACCTGATTATGATTTAGACATTTATTGTGACGAAACTTTAGGAAATAGTGAAATTAGTGATGATGAAGCGGACTACATAGACATTTAGAAACTTTAAATAGTGATAGATGACATTTAATTATTAGGTATTATTTTTTGTAAAAATTGTATTACTAATAGGGTATTTTATAATTATGGGGAAAAGGAAAACGCTAAATAAGAGGTTTACAAGGACCGATTTAATTTTTAGTTTTGTATTATATACAACAATCAAAAGTATAGAATAATAAAAATAATATAATAAAATAAAATAAAATAATTATTTTTCCTTCATTTATACAATCCTTATAAGTCACGTAAACTCAAATTTAAACCGAATAATAAAAAATGTATAACTCTAGGGCAATCGTGCATTGTGAAAAATGCCATAAAATATATTTGTACAAATGTTTTCATTTACAAATAGAGAGATTAATACATTTAAAAAATTTAGGAGAACAATAATCCAACTCATAGAGGAGCTACAAAGCAGAATTGATTGGTGTGTAAATTGTGGCCCATCGGAGTGGTCAATCAAAACAAATATATCCTTTAGATGTTTAAGAGGGTGTTATTGCATGGGTTTTGATTGTTAAAAATAAAACATTCAAATTTAATTTTACGTATTTTTATTTTAATAATAAATATACTATTCTAATAAAATAAATTGATCAATCTGTCGCCTGTATCTTCCTTTATTGATGTTACAATCTTTAAAAATAGATAAAAATCCATAATCAGATTTCCAGCAAGACGAACACATTGCCTTGAATTGCTCAAAAGTTATATCGGCACCTACATGATCACTATGAATATGTTTTAAATGCTGGCTGTCTTGTTCAAAGATAATTATAACATTAGCATTGTCCCGTATTAAATGTTTAGGAATATTTGCATAACTTTGGTGCAGATAAAATGGATCGACTTTAGCATGTCTGGACATGCTAAAATAAGTTTTAATGATTTCTTGATTTTCAGAGGCGACATCATCAAAAATAAACACTGAATTTGGTTTAGCTTCAGAGGGTTCCATTATATTCTCACTATCACTAAACGGATAATAGTTGATTCCTTTGATAGGTCTCAGTAGAGTTTCCAAGTATTTGTATTTCGGTTGATAGAGACTTTTAGAGTACACATACACATTTTCAAATTTTAATCCATTCTCCTGATCCAATAAATTAACCATAATATTAGTTTTACCACAATTTGAGGGTCCTACAATTATACATCTTATAGAAGATGGTAATAAAATACCGTGTTTTTTAAATTCTTTTTGATCTACTACGTTTTCAAACATTTATTTTCAATGTTTAACGTAGTATTTTGTTTTACTATCTTCATATTCTGGTTGAACAGTAAAAATAATTTAGAAAAAATTGTAACACTTCTATTTATAGTAGATTGCGTATTTAACAAAATGTAAATATGTGTACACCCTCATTTCTATTTAAAATATTGAACGATAAACATATGCAATGTTAAATTCAGCTATTAATAAATTACCATTTGAAATGCACATACCAGGATACAGATTTTGTGGACCTGGTACGAAACTACATAAACGATTAGCAAGAGGAGATAAAGGCATTAATGGTTTAGATGAAGCCTGTCGTGAACATGATATAGCGTATTCACAAGAAAAGGATATAAAGAAACGTCACGAAGCCGATAGAATTTTAGCTAATAAAGCACTAGCTCAATTTCAATCAAAAAATACTGCATTTATGGAAAAAGCTGCCGCTCTGGGTGTTGCAGGAGCAATGAAGGCCAAACTGAAGTTAGGAATGGGCCTAAACACTACTGGCAGTTATAAATTAGCAACAAAAAAATGTAATAAAGAACTACTTAAAACAAAAAACTTTTTAGCTAAAGCGGTAGAAGCTGTAAATTATTGCATATTAATACTTGATGGAACTAATATACCGAAAAAAACTCAACCACGAACGCAAAAGAAACAAAAAATTATTCAGAAAAAATATGTTACTAAAAAGCAACAGAATACGGATATTGATATGGATATTGACTACGAAGAAAAATCTTTAAAACCACCATTATTAAAATTAAATAAAATAACACCATCTAAACGGAAAATAAATAACATAGATGACCAGGATGAACCGTTCAATAAAAAAACTAAAATTAATATAATTATATTTACACAAACTCGGAGCACGTTTTAAAAAAGATTTATTTTTACAAAAGAAAGAAATTGAACTCTGTTACAAAAATGACAATATTATAAATAATAGTTATTAAAT
The DNA here is from genome assembly GCA_963243735.1 of Neocrepidodera transversa. Taxonomy (NCBI): domain Eukaryota; kingdom Metazoa; phylum Arthropoda; class Insecta; order Coleoptera; family Chrysomelidae; genus Neocrepidodera; species Neocrepidodera transversa. The sequence continues at coordinate 22,010,375 of OY725353.1, forward strand.
ACCAATTGGCATTTACAAGTATTAAATGCAATACTAGATCGTAGTGATCTTTACAGTAAAAGAATAAGAAATGATGTGAACGGCTTGGGTAGGTCTCGGCGACTATTTATAATGTCGTTCCCCTATCCAATGGTAATAAAGATATGTGTGGATGAGTCGTTGCACTGTTAATAGTCCTTTGTTTGGGGGTTGCTATGCCAACATTTCTCCTCCCTCCTTAGGATTAAGCTTCGTCCTCGAAGTTTCTAGAAGTTCTTGTAAAGCAATAGCTTGCTGGGGTTGAATTCTTGGGCCAAACAGCAACTTGCGGATTCTATGTCTCTTCCTAATTGCAATGTAAGAGGTGAGAACTAAAAATGAAATAATTAGTAGTGCGGAAAATGCACTCATTCCAGTGGAAATTTGAGATCGCAGGTCTAATTTTTCTATTGGTTGGATTTGTCCATGAGTCCTGGGAATTTCTAGTTTTTCTAATTTTAATTTATGCTGTGGTTCCAATTTAAGTTGTACAATGTTAGGGATTTGGATTTCTTGTACCGTCTTGGGTGGAAATCGTTGTCCTAAGATTTGTAGGGTTTCGTTTGCTATTATGACACTGGATTGTGATACTGTTTTTTCGGCTATAATCGTCGGTTCGACTATACCTAAGAGTATTACTTCTTCGGTTTCTTGAATGAAATTTTCGTTGACGTATGCTGTGGAACAAGTCTTTACGTTTGGAATTTGGCATCTTGAATGTATTTTATTGGTGCATATTACAAAATCTGTTTTCTTTGTGCAGTCTTCGTACCATGCGTTATTTGAGTAGTATCTGGCAGGTGGAATTATCATTACGTGATCTTGATTGGGTATAGGGTAAATTTTAAAGGTTGGATAGGAATGAATGTGTAATATAGGAATTTTAAGGATTATGAGCATTTTCTTTTGGGTTACGCACACAATAGAGTGTGAAGATTCAATTAATTCGTAAGGGTGCTCGTTGTTGATGACTAGAGCATTCCGTGAATACAGGGAAATTAAATTTGATTGAAGTGATTTTAATTCGCTAAGAGTAAAAAGTTCAATATTCGTTAAATCTAATTGGGAAAACGTAATTGTTCTAATTAATTTCTTAATATATTCGTTTATACTTTGTATCTCGAATATTTCATTAACTATAGCTAATTGTTGAGATATATTATCAACAATGTTAGTAAGGATTAAATTATTATTTTCTAATTTGTCTAGTAATTTGTCAAATCTCGTATTAAAGGTTTCACTAAATGAAATCTGGTTATTGTACATTTTTACAATTTCGTTTTGTTTTAATTCTAATGCAGTGATATGAGTCCTTAGGAAGTCTAAGTCTGAATGGTCAGGATTTCCTGTGATATATTTTATGGTGGTTCCTAAAAAGTTGAACAAGCCACGTTTTTGCTTATGTTTGCGGGTTATTTTATGTAGATTGTCTTCGGTTTCAGATAGTAAGTGGTCGTATTGATTTCTCAATAGGGAAAGTCCAGTAATATTAGGTGTGAATCTTTCAAAGTTGTATAGGCTGTCAGATAATGTCTGTTCTAATTTCGAGAGATTTATTTGTAAAATGTGTCTGTGAAAATGTGATATCTCTTTTGAGTTTCCCATCGGTTCAGGGTAGTAACCATTATTGGGAATTTTCTGAATTTTGATCGATGCTTCGAGAAGTTGAAGGGCGATCCTGAAAAGGTATATTTTTATTGTAGTTTTTTCTAATTCGTTTAGCGTATTTAAGATGTGTACTAGTTGGGTTATTTTTGTCAGTCAATCCGGTAATTTTTGTTTTGTCTTGTTTAGTGGGTGTTATAGTTTGATAAGGTGCATCTAATTTTGGTCTGTTTTTATTTTTCTTAACGTAAATCGTTTGTTTAATTTTGGGAATCGTCTCAGCAGATTCGTTTGTTTTATTTAAGGCTTTTGTTCTTTTGTCTTTTTGTTTTTTATATAGGAAGTCTATGAATGGTGTAAGTTCGTCTTTGTGTTTTTGATTATAAGTTTCGTAAATGGGTAAGTCGAAATCAAAATGTATTTCTTCGGCATAAGGACCGTATAGAATTGAAAAGGGTGAGTAGCCGGTGCTACTATGAAGAGATTGATTGTAGATTAATACAGCGTGAGTGAATGTATCATCTAATGAATTTTGCGGGTTTTGGGCTTTCAAAGTTCGAAGTTTCTCTAATAAGGTGGAGTGAAATCGTTCCACGGGCGAATTAGAGGAAGAATTATTTACCGTTGTAAAATGAATATCTATTTTATGCAAATTCATAAATTCTTTTAAAATGCCGGAGTTAAATTCTTTTCCGCTATCGAAAACTAATTTCTTTGGATAATTATGGTGAGAAAAGTAATGTCGTAATTTACTTAAGACTGATACAGAAGCTTTATCTGGTAATTTATAACATTGGGCGTATTTTGAGAAAGAATCAATTATTGTTAAATAATAATTTTTGTTACATTGTAAAATGTCTACATGTAAAATGTCAAATGGTTTTTGACCTAGTAATGGGCCTAATTGGGGTAGTTGATAAGGTTGTCTTTCGTACTTATTTTTTAAACAAATTTCACATTTATTAATAAAGTTAGCAATTGTATTTTGCATTGAGGGCCAATAGAATTTATGTCTGAGATGTTTATAAGTTTCAACTATGCCGTTGTGATTAGAATTGTGATATATTTTAACACATTCGGTTTGTTTATTTTCATCGGTAATGTCTTGTAAGAATTTATTGCAGAAATTTGCTTTAACTGTATTGTCAATGTTTGTTCTGAAATAATTACAAATAAAGGGTCTAAAATCGTGGGGTGCTTTAATTCCAAATTTTTGTTTTGGTCGTAGTATCGTTCGAAAGGCGTTTATTATGCAATCTTGCCAATTATCAGTTACGTTAATTGTGTACCTATGTTTATTAAATATTTTCTTATAGTCAGTGTTAAATTTATCTGAGTTCGGTATGATAATAATTTGGTTTGTTGATAAATTTAAAGGTTCTTCAGAAATAGGGATTCCGTTAATCGGGTGTTCTATTGATGTGTGTTGCGTTTGTGAGTCGTCTGTTGAATTTTCTTGCATACCATCAAAAGTAGTTAAAAAATCATCAAGGTCGAAATCGGTCGTGTCGGGAGCATTCGCGCAGATTGAATCGCTAGTGAGAGCGTTTATTTGAATTCTAGAAAGTGCGTCAGCTACTTGGTTATCTTTTCCTTTTTTGTACTTTACTTCAAAATTATAATCGTCAAGTTTTAGTCGCCATCTCGCTAAGCGGGATGTTGGGTCTTTAATTTTATAAATCCAAACTAAGGGATTATGGTCGGTTTCAATTAGGAATTTTTGTCCATAGAGATATGGTCTGAAATGTTTACAGGAATCAATAATGGCTAGAAGTTCTTTTTCAGTCGTGGAATAATTTTGTTCTGCTGAATTTAAGGTACGAGAATAATATGCAATGGGGTGATTAGACTGAGTTAATACGGAGCCAATCGCTATATTAGAAGCGTCGGTTGTCAACGTAAAGGGTTGAGAAAAGTCGGGGTACTGTAATACAGGTGTATTTGAAAGTAATGTTTTGCATTTTTCAAAGCATTCTAAGTATGCTGGATTCGTAGGATCGATGACTGAATTTTTACGTGTACATCTAGTAAAAGGTGAAGTAATTTTTGCAAAGTTTGGAATAAAACGTCTATAGTATCCAATTAATCCTAAAAATGATTTTATTTCTTTTATCGTTTTGGGAAGTGGATATTTTTGAATAGCTTCAAGTTTTATTGGGTTTGGTTTAATTCCTTCTGGGGTAACAATGTGACCTAAGAATGCGACTTCTTTAGTTAGAAATTCGGATTTGTCTAACTGAACTTTAAGATTTGCACTTTGGAAAGTTTTAAAAATAGTAGAAATGTGTGCTAAATGTTCATGAAGGGATTTTGAAAAGATTATTACATCGTCCATGTAAACGAAACAAAATTTATAAAGGAATGGCCGTAGAATATTGTCCATTAATTTCTGGAATGTGGCAGGGGCATTTTTTAAGCCAAAGGGCATTCTGACGAATTCAAAATGACCATGAGGAACAGTAAAGGCAGTTTTTTCGATTGATTTAGGGTCTACTTCGATTTGATGAAAACCTTGTGCTAAATCGAGAGTAGTAAAATAAGTTGCTTTTCCTAAGTTGTCTAAAATTTCATCGATTTTCGGGAGAGGATATTTATCTTCGACAGTGATTTCATTGAGTTTTCTGTAGTCTATGACCATACGGAACTTCTTTTTACCGGAAGCATCCTGTTTTTTTGGTACTATCCAAACAGGTGCGCTATATGGCGAAATAGATGGCTGAATGATTTTATTGTCTAATAATTTATTAATTTGTTTTGTAATTTCCTCTTGCATACTTTTAGGATGTCGGAAACTACGAGCATATATGGGGTTTTCGTCTCTAGTTCTAATGTCATGTTTGATAGCTGAGGTAAAAGTTAAGTCTGTTTTTTCATCGTAAAATACGTCTTTAAAATTGTAACATACTTTTAAAATTTTGTCTTTCTCTTCAGGGTTTAAATGTTGCGTTCTTATGATTTTAGGGTCGAAATTTGAAGGTAATTTATTGTTGATATCATAATTATTCAAGGGTTCTACTTGTATTGGTTCTATTTGAACTGGTTCGTCTAAAATTATATCGTCTATGTATCCGTCGGTTACGTTGTGAATAGATTCGGGTAAAATAATGTTGTTTATTTTTGTTTCTGGAAACAGTATTTCTCCGTTTTGAATATTTACTGGAATTTTATTAAAAAGATTTTGAAATGGAATGTCAATATTGTATCGTTGCAATGTTAAAACTTTTGTGCTGTAATTTAGTATAGCACTGAATTTTTCTAAGTCACGGTTTCCTAATAAAATATCGAAATCATTATTCCAATTTGCGATACGCACGTCTATGGTTTCGTGTATACCAATTTCCTTAAATAAAGCGGTTTTTAAATTATAAAAATGTTTAGTAGTTTTATTCATCGACGTTAATGTGAATTCTTTTTCGTATATGTGAAGGGGATTGAATAGTTTTGATGCTTTGGGAGATATAATAGAGTCTGACCCTCCTGAATCAATTAATACCTTTAATTGACTGTAGGGTAAGATAGACGAGGGTAGTTTTTTATGTTATTTAATAAGATTGAGGGGGCGGGTGTTGTTTGAACGAAGGGTCGTGAAAATTTCCTTCTGTTAAGGTGTGTTCAATATGATTAGAGGGGTCATCATCGACATAATCATTACATTTATCTAAAGGGTCGTTACATTTATCTAAAGTATCGGAGTAATTTTCGGCTTGCACATTAAAATTGTGGGTGCGTTTCGTCGACATCGACATGGGGTGAGCTTGCGTTCTAATTGTTTGTACGCCACTCATCGGTTTGGGGTGAGAATTAAATTGACCGGAACTAAATTGATTTTTATATAAGGGACTTCTGTATTGATTTGGTTGATTTGACGAGTTATTGTGAAATGGTGCAGGTTTATTATATGCAAAACTTGTACTTGGGAAATTGTTTTGTCTGAAATTATTTTGACCGAAATTATTTTGTCTAAAATTATTTTGGGGATTTCTAGAAGACTGATTGTTTTTATAATTTGAAAATTCGTGTTTTGATTTTTCTATTTTTGGTTTCACCGTTTGGTTTCTTAAGTAATTTTTATATGAAATTTGCGCTTCGCGATTGTCATAAGAAATGCAATGTTGGAGTGCGCTTTCTAAAGATTCTAATTTAAAATTTGAGAGCTGTTTATTATAAGGATAACTAACTCCTGTAGAAAACGATTCTAACGCCAGTTCTCTAAAATAAGGTGCTTTGAATTGAGCAGTTTCGGGATTGCAATTTAGTGAAATGTTCTGAAGTAAATCATTTAAATTAGTTGTTATCCGTTGATGAAATTCATCGTAAGTTTCGGATGATTTTTGGACCGCGTTTGTTAGTTGGGTTACTAGGATTCCTTCGGATCTCCGATCACCGTATTTCTCTAATAACGCTGGACGAACATCTGTCCAGGAAGTTTTATTGGAAAAATTTAGAAAATCACGTGGTTCACCTTTAATACGTGATAATATGTTTGCATTTAATATAAATATTTGCGGAGCAGTTAAATTCTGTCCTTCTAAAAATACCAATAGATTATCAACTGATTTTACGAATGTTGAGAGATTTAAACCCGTAGAATATTCTGGGAGCGTTGAGCAGAGGCTAGAAATATCACCGTTACTAATCATGCTTTCAGGAATAGGATTTATTTTTCTCGAACTAATCTGTTGTCTATTGAGGGGGCTTCTATCGCGAAAAATGGGTTTTTGTGAGAGAACAATATTTAATTCTTCTTCCGTAGAAATAGAAAATGTGCTCATGAGTAAAAGGTAAAAGTAAGGAAAAGTTACTTACAGGAAGACGATCGTTGTAGATTTCTTCTGTAGCATTCTCTTCTCAAGTTCGTGGATCTCTACCAAACAACTGAAGTTGACCAAGGAAATAATCGAATATTCTTGTGTAGTGGATCCTGTTCGCAGCGCCAATTATATTTACACAAACTCGGAGCACGTTTTAAAAAAGATTTATTTTTACAAAAGAAAGAAATTGAACTCTGTTACAAAAATGACAATATTATAAATAATAGTTATTAAATACCAATTGGCATTTACAAGTATTAAATGCAATACTAGATCGTAGTGATCTTTACAGTAAAAGAATAAGAAATGATGTGAACGGCTTGGGTAGGTCTCGGCGACTATTTATAATGTCGTTCCCCTATCCAATGGTAATAAAGATATGTGTGGATGAGTCGTTGCACTGTTAATAGTCCTTTGTTTGGGGGTTGCTATGCCAACATTTCTATATGAATGAAACTGTAATATTTCCAAATATTTCAGCAAAGAAAAGAAAATTAAGCGAAGATAATAACGAAGATAATGATAGTGATAATGCTGATGATGGTGGTGGTGGTGGTGGTAAAAATAAAACTAAACGGGTAAAAACTGCATAATTTTATGAGATGTTGGGAAAAATAAAAATTAAAAATATATTTTATTTTGTTTTATTTAGCACTTTTTACAATATTTATTCCAATAGTAGTTGAAAAATACATTTTCTAATGCACATACTTTTTTGTTATTAAAATTATGATAACCACAATGGTGTGAAGTAAAGATTTTTTTAAGGTCTTCATGGGGTAACATATAGGGATCTTCTTCCAGATTAATTATTCGGTTTTCAATAAAGTTTTCCAAATACTTTTGAGTTTGTGAATTTGTTGCTAATATACATCCATCCATTACATAAATTTGGATATATTTTGATATTTCTTCATAACGTAGTTCATTACCTTCATCCCAAGAAATATAATCTATTCCATGACTATTATAACTAGCATCATGTGTGTGTTTCAAAATCGACGATTTTAACATATTTCCGGTAATTGGTAGTTTGATAAAATGCACATATAGCTCATTTGAAATATTTAAAATTGCGATTTCTCTACATAAAAATATATTTTCATCTGGATATGAAAATCCTTGTACATCGACAATATACATTTTAAAAAGAAACAAGAAATAAACAACACTAGTTGATAGTTAGGCAGACAATAAAAGAACTATCATAATCATCTCTCTATATATCAGTTCTCCCTCCTCCATCATTTATTGTTTTATAATACATTTTTCTTGTCAATCCAACTATTATGTGTATCATCAAAACCAGGCCACTTTACAAACACTTTATTATTTTTTCGTTTTAAAACTCTTTCAACCAAATATACATCGTGATGCTTTACTTTTTGTATCTATTCGTTATAGAAACCCCCTAAAATATTTTCATTTTTTTCGTCTTTTAATAAATAAGTTATAGGATTGGTGTAGTTAATTTGTCGAATACTAAAAATTTCTGTAGACCAATTGGGCCTATATTTTTTATCGAAAACTCCTCTATTTTTAGAAATGCGAACATGATCGCCAACTTGAAATCTCTTATTTTTAAATGTAATATTTAAACGTTGACGATCATTGTAGACTGTATCCAATAAGGTTTTTTCATGATTTTGGTTAACCTCATTGGGTTTCATTCTGATGGTTCGGTGTTTCGTATCATTATATTTGTTTGTAATATTTTGTAAAATATTAATCCATTTATAATTACCATTAAAACTGAATTCTTTCCATAAATTCGTTTTTAGTGTACGAATTACTCGTTCTGCAATAGAAGCTTTTTTCTCGCTGTAAACATTATAGTGATTAATATGATATTTATCTGTTAGAGTCTTCATTTGTGGATTGAAAAATTCTGTACCCATGTCGGTCTGCAAATTTTTTGGTTGTTGTTTTTTAAATATTTTTTCCATTGCTATTGCTACTTCAGAGCCAGATTTGTTTTTAACTGGTAAAGTCCATAAAAATTTCGAAAAGCAATTTATTACAACTAGTATGTACTTGTAACCTTTGTTTACGTCTGAATATTTTTGCATGTCAGCTAAATCAGCTTGAAATAAATCATTAAGCGATTTAATTAAAACTTTGCGTCGTTTAAAATTAACTCTAGCGGGCCTATGAATTTCGTTAATTATTTCTCGTTTAATATTTGCCATTTTTATGCTATTGTTAGATATAATTACAATATTTTTAAAACTTCAGTTGTTTGACTTTATTTTTCTTATTTTAATTAAATTTGTTCGAATGTTCGTTATATTTCTTTTTATTACCGAACTATTTTTTTCTTGAAATACTAAATAAAAACGATGACTTGCTTGAAGGAACGTGCCTAGCCGCTGCCGGTAAAATTTGGCGATATCAGTATTGATGTGTCTGTCCAACCAATTTAATCGGGAACCATTGATTGCCGCAGGCACGAACAAAGTGAAATAAGTGTATAATAATTCAAATTTTTACATCGGAAGTGAGATCGTCCCACGATTTTCCAAAACCAATTGACTTTTTACAGTAAGTAATGATTTTTCTTATCGATCTTGGAAATATATTTGAATTCGAATTATTTTTATTTTATTTTGTTTGGAAGTCTATTCGAGCTTATTTAGCATATAAGCGCTGTGTATTATTCGCTCTCGTTGTGTGTTTACTTTAAAGTTAACCTTGAGCCAGTAACTTTAGTTCAGTGACTATTATTGTAAACTAAATGCGATTTTATTTTTTTTTATTCTCTTTCATTTCAAGAAAGTTAAAAATTAACATTGATAATAATTTCTAAATGTTTGAAACTTCTTACTCTATTTTAGACCTTTTAATATTTTTTTTCTTTTTCATTTTTTGTGGCTTTTGTAAATTAGGAAAAAGAGATACAAATAAAAGTTATAGATAAATAATTTTATTTTAGTGTTAAAATATTAAGAATAAATGGAATTTTTAATTACGTAAAAGTCCTAGTGCACTGTGTTTTATTAAAAAAAAAAGATGTAATTGCTGAAGCAACATTTATATTTCCTAATTTAGGTTTCGTTCATTTTGATGCGCAGCAAGATTTAGAAAATATTTTTTTTTAATGTCTTAATGGGTGTTTATATATTTTTATTAGTTTAATTACAAAAAAAAAATCTTTTTCCTCAAAAAATAAAACGTCACGACCATTCACATCACCCATTTTGTTTTCTTGTAGTAATCTACAATGGACGAATTGTTAACTCAGCTTGTAAAGGCCATTAAATCTTCAAAAACTGCCCCGGAACAAATTGATTTACCACTTTTTAAACTAGAAATCAATGAAGCACAAAAATGGCTAACTGAGGTAACAGATATTAAGCAAGAATTCGAATGGACTGACCAGGAAGTTTTAACTAGAATTGGCCGTTTCTTAAGCGGAGTCTCTAAAACTTGGTTTGAAGTATGGGCACCAGATGTCAAGAGTTGGGTAACTTTTAAAAGAGATTTTATAGAAGCATTTCCTCCGAAAAGGAATTTAGGGCGTTTATTATCTGAAGCTGCCAAATTCAGTAGCGACGCTTGTAACACCTATGATGCATATGTCTTCCATAAGAACAGCATGTTAAGAAATTTAAGAGCAAATTGGGAAGAACCTGACATTGTGGAGCTAATCGTTCATGGCATCAAGGAGAAAGATGTACAGACCACAGCTAGTAATCTTAATCTAAAGAAAATTTCTGAATTATTGACTTTTCTGGGAACTGTAACGAAGCGTCAAGTAGGTAGTAATTGAGAAGCCTCCGTCAACTTCGAGAAATGTATCCTCAGATGAACCACCTTGGAAACGTTTTCGTGATCATAAAAGTGGAAAGAACGAACATCAAAGGAATTTTAATCATGATCACTTGAAATGCCATAAGTGTGGCAAAATTGGACATATTCAAAGACACTGCTCCAATCCAACCAACACTATAACGACTGCTCAAAATCCAAGCACACAAACATCATCATTTAGCACAAGTCGTAAGGATGTTGTTACCTGTTCATTCTGTGCAAAAACTGGACATAATCATGATAATTGTTTTATTCGACAAAGTATAAACAAACGAAAAAACATCAATTTTCGCAGCTCAGGAAAAGAGCTTGTGAAAGAAAAAGTCCAAATAGATGGTCGGGATTTTTTTGGCATCGTTGATACTGGAGCGGACATATCTCTTATAGCTGAACGATATCTAGATAGCTTTAAGCACAAGATAATTCCATGCCATCTGGAAATCTCAGGAATTCTTGCGGGTAGTATATGTGTCAATGAAAAGTTCAAAGCTACTTTGGAATTTTCCGGTGTTACAACAAACCTTATATTTTATATAGTACCTAATCGCATACTAGAATACGATGTTATAATTGGACGTAATTTGTATGATGACCCAGAGATTTTAACTATCACGGATCAAAATGGTACACGTGTAATGCGCAATAAGATCGCTAAGGTTTTTCGAATCATGCCCATAATAACCAACGATCCTATAGACGTACCAGAAGAACATCACAATGCTCTATCACATCTGTTATTACGTTTTTCAAAACTTGTTCCTGTAGGTGGACTTCTTCCTCGAGTAAATATTGCGACATTAAAAATTCGATTGAAAGATGATTTCGTAGTTAAAAGGAACCCCTATCGCTTGTCGATTAGTGAAAGGGAAGTTGTACGTAACCTAGTAGACGAATTAATTGAAAATGACATCATACAAGAAAGTGAGTCACCGTTTGCTAGCCCAATTATTTTGGTTCGGAAGAAGGAAGGAACATATCGAATGTGCGTTGATTTTCGTGAATTGAATGCGCACACAATCAAAGACAGATTCCCCCTTCCATTAATCGATGACCAGCTTGACAGACTCGGAAAAGGACGAATTTTTACTTCTTTAGACATGTCATCGGGATTTCATCAGATACCAATCGACCCGGATTCTGTAGAGAAAACTGCCTTTGTCACCCCAGACGGGCATTATGAGTACCTAAGAATGCCCTTTGGTCTGGCTAATGCCCCAGCTGTCTTCCAACGTGCCTTATATAAAGCTCTGGGTAAGCTTAAGGATAGCATAGCACTTGTATACCTCGATGACATCCTCATTCCATCAGTAACTGTAGAAGATGCATTAAATTCCCTCGAACTTGTTTTTGAAGCATTGCAAAGTGCTGGATTTTCACTAAATCTACAAAAATGCCATTTCTTTAAAACAAAATTAGAATATCTCGGCAGGGAGATATCCGCAGAAGGTATACGCCCTGGAACTCGGAAAATAGAAGCTCTTGTTAAATCTCCCACTCCAGCAACTCCCAAACAGGTTAGACAATTTATGGGACTCGCTGGTTATTTTCGGAAATTCGTTCCGGAATTTGCAACGCACACTGCGTCTATTACGAAACTAACCCGAGGTAATGAACCATTCTGCTGGACGAACGAACAAGAAACTGCAAGAAAATACGTTATAGACCACCTAGTATCTAGACCACTTCTATGTGTATTCGACCCAGCTCTGCCAACGGAGTTGCACACTGATGCTAGTTCGCTTGGTTATGGTGCTATATTATTTCAAAGGAACTGTGGAAGTATCCAAGTTGTCGAATATTTCAGTAAACGCACGACAAAACATGAAGAGAGCTACCATTCTTACGAATTAGAAACGCTTGCTGTGGTGAATGCGCTAAAACACTTTCGAATATATTTGCTGGGAATTCACTTTACTTTAGTTACTGACTGTAATGCTATTAAATCTACATCTACATCTACAAAAAAAGATATTTTGCCCCGAGTAGCAAGATGGTGGTCTTACATGCAAGATTTCAACTTTTCGATTGTTTACCGTAAAGGTAGTTCGATACCTCATGTTGATTTTCTGAGTAGAAATCCGATAATACGCCGCATTGACGCTAATAATAAATGGCTTTATGTAGAACAAAGGAGTGATGCTGAAGTAAGTCAACTTATCGAAGATGCAAAGAAAGGTCATCTAGATAAAAAGCGTTATATTGTTAAAAACGGTATTTTACATTACATCGTCTCTTCACCTCGAGGTAATTCTTCAGCCATTTGTACCACGATATAGCCGTATTGGGTTACTACGAATTTTCCATGATGAACAATGTCACGTTGGACCCGATAAGACAGTTGAATCAATTGAGAGACATTTTTGGTTTCCAGGACTACGTGCTTTTGTTAAAAAATATATCAAACACTGTTTAGTTTGTGCTATAAAAAAGACACGAACTGGGCCTCTACAAGGTACAATAGCACACATTAAAAAACCAGAAGCACCAATGCAAGTTATACATGCCGATTGCTTGGGACCCCTGGCCAAGACATCCGAAGGATATAAACATGTTTTGGTTTTAATAGACGCCTTCACCAAATACTGTATGCTACAACCTTTAAAAACACTGACAGCTGATGAAACACGACAAGCTTTTCAACTTTTTTTATCCTTGTTCGGAACTCCCAAACAAATCACCATGGATGCAGGAACTAATTTTAAAAATTTGAGCATTCCCGAATATTTGGATTCCCTTAATATCAATTACCATTATACCACTCCAGATATACATCGTTCAAATGGCCAAGTTGAACGTTATATGCGTACAATTATGAATTTAATTAGGATAGAAACCAAAACTACACGCGAATGGTCTAACACCCTTTGGAAAATACAACTAGTTCTTAATACAACCAGTTCTTAATACAACCATTCAAAAGACCACGCAAACCTCACCATTAAGAGCCTTAATAGGAATAGACTCCTCGACTTCGCTTATTCAAAGCCTATCTCAGCTAACAAGAAGCGCCGTGACAACGTTAGATTTGACAAAGGAAACTTTGTCTTGATGCACAGAGACGAAAAAATGCATCAAGGAAAACTTCAATACGAATTTGAAGGACCTTTCGAAATTATGGGGATAACTCCAGAAGGCCGTTATGAACTGAGACGAGTAGGAAAATCTACAATTACTAAAGCTGCTAAAGAACAAATAAGAGGATGGCCGAGCGACTGGTCTGTAATAATGGATATGCCTGATTTGTTAGAAATGTTAGAAAATAATTTTAGGTTAGTATCTATTAGTATATCTTATGTCACATGTTGGATAAAACACCGTGTTAGATACATTTTATCAGAACGAAAAATTGCACTGTTGAAACGTTGAAAGCTCTTACGCCTTGCGTTTGTGTTGAAAGCTCTTACGCTTTGCACTGTTGAAACGTTGAAAGCTTTTACGCTTTGCGTTTGTGTTAAAAGCTCTTACGCTTTGCACTGTTGAAACGTTGAAAGCTCTTACGCTTTGCGTTTGTGTTGAAAGCTCTTACGCTTTGCACTGTTGAAACGTTGAAAGCTTTTACGCTTTGCGTTTGTGTTGAAAGCTCTTACGCTTTGCACTGTTGAAACGTTGAAAGCTCTTACGCTTTGCGTTTGTGTTGAAAGCTCTTACGCTTTGCACTGTTGAAACGTTGAAAGCTTTTACGCTTTGCGTTTGTGTTGAAAGCTCTTACGCTTTGCACTGTTGAAACGTTGAAAGCTCTTACGCTTTGCGTTTGTGTTGAAAGATCTTACGCTTTGCACTGTTGAAACGTTGAAAGCTCTTATGCTTTGCGTTTGTGTTGAAAGCTCTTACGCTTTGCACTGTTGAAACGTTGAAAGCTCTTACGCTTTGAGTTTGTGTTGAAAGATCTTACGCTTTGCACTGTTGAAACGTTGAAAGCTCTTATGCTTTGCACTGTTGAAACGTTGAAAGCTCTTACGCTTTGCGTTTGTGTCGAAAGCTCTTACGCTTTGCACTGTTGAAACGTTGAAAGCTTTTACGCTTTGCGTTTGTGTTGAAAGCTCTTACGCTTTGCACTGTTGAAACGTTGAAAGCTCTTACGCTTTGCGTTTGTGTTGAAAGCTCTTACCGGATAAAGGACATCGTATTTTGGGCCGAATACGGTTAGCAAGAGGTATACCGAACGGCGTATTCGCGCCTCAACACTTTTCTTTCATTCGGTGTGCTGTCACTAGACGGCGGTAGAATTCTTATTTATAGACTCACATAGCCGTTGGCATGAACATTGAGGTGTATTTTTTTATTTATCTGTAATACTGAAATGACAGAAACAGCTGTCTCGGGTGAATAAACAGAAATATTTTTCTTCTATGTATATATAATAAAAGAATACATATATACCAAGAAGCGAAGGCTGGCGAAGTTTCTTTGATGTTGGAAGGGCAAAAATTTTTGTGACAAGTGACGGATAACTAATATAAAAGCTGAGTTCGGCTTCGTTACTCTTTTCACTCGTTTTAACCTCGCTCTTCATTTATCCGTTCGGGTACTGACAAAAATTCTTTTAAATTCATTTTATATATATGTTTAAAAAACAAAGTAATATTTTACAATAAAATAATATAAAATAAAGCAAATGAACAAACAATCAGCACTTTATTCAAAAATATAGCACCTTTAGACATAATTGACATTGACGTACAAATTTCGATCCATGCAAATACCGTAGCCTTCGCTTCTTTATCGATAGGTATTCTTTGATATAATATACATAGATGGAAAAATGTATTTTTTTTAAACATAAAGAATAAAAATGTAATGCTTTCGGTAAGCGACAGGTTCGTCGATGGTGGTTAGCCGACTCTCTGCCACCTTTGGCCAGGCGGACATGCCCTAGGACGAAACGCCGGCAGCCGTATGAGGGCCGAATACATCCATTCGGCAGGCCGGTCCTGGGCCGTGGCGGGTCGGCTAGTCTGTGTTTACTGGGAGGTGGCGTCGACTTTTAAGTTGGACTGCTGTAGAATGTTTTGAACCACTAAATTAGTATGCTAGCGTTATCTATGAATCTATAGAACAACGACGGTGTTATTCGCAGCCTTAACATACCTTGAACACGGTGAACTACAATGACATGATAATTAACGCGTCAATTTTTAAAATTGTGTCAAAAATTTGCAAATCGAAATCATGCTTTTAACAATAATTATCCCATATACACAGCCCTCATATTATGTGAAAGTTAATAAAAAACGATAGAGAATGTGGTTTGAAACTAATTTTGTTATTCACCTTTACAATTATAATTTCACAGTTTATAACGATGTTGTGAAATTATGGTTAGTTATCAAATATATTAATATTCAATTCATTCTTACATTTCTATTCATAAATATAAAACAGTTTGCTTATACTTTTTCTTTATTATAATAAAACGCATGATTTAGTAACGGTCAAAAATGCCGCCATTTTTAGTCCATTTTCCATTTTGTAATAACACTGAAAAAAGATCCAGAGGATGGAAGTATATAGTTCATCACACTAAACTGACTTTTAAGTAATGACCAGGAAATCTGACTATGTGAAGCACCTACCTGATGTGAGATGTAAACAGTATGTCTCATTTTAAATTGATTCGTCTCATTTTAAATTGATTCACCACATTTCTTTATGGTGCTCATCCTACTTTGGAACTGCTTTGTATTGAAATGTTTTAGAGCTTTTTGTAAATACATGTAGAAATTCAAAAGCATAGTCAGTTTTATTCACAATGGATATGTCGCAGTCCCGGAGTGTGTTATTTTATGAAAAGTCTGGATCATTTCATGAACTGTCGACAGATCGTGAAAAATACGGATTTACACAATATGCCTATATACTTCAAAAAGGATCTGTTTGCGCCAAATTCAAAGCAGTCACTAGTATTTAGTAATTTAAATAGAGGACTATACTGCGTCAAAAGTAAACCAATCATTATTTTAATTGCCTCAAAATCTAATTTTATACGATTTGCCGACAGGTCATAAAATGATTCTGCTTTTCATGAAATGACTAATAACAATAACAACATACATGAAATAGCCATCGTAGTGTTGGTAAGCAATTTAATATCTATAATTGTATAAATATGGATGTATCATCCACTGTAAAAAAATAATAAATTGAATTTAATTAATACTAATTTTCCTTTACCTTCTAATTTACTATAGAACTCGCATTTCTTGCTTCTCTGCACTGAAGTCGTTTGTATAAAATTTCAGTTGCCAGTACAATAGAAATTTTAGCTGGTTCATTTTGCTTTCATTGTTTTAGAAATCATGAAGTTTCCACTTTTATAAACCCTGTAATCTTGGAATAAAACATCAATATTTTATAAAATCTTTAATATATGCTAATAATACTAATAGCAATAAAAACTTATTTGACTTTAACTTTTTTTAATACATTTTTTATATCCACAGGGGAAGTTAGAAAAAATCATTGTTTGAATACATTTTTTTGTGCCTACGAAATAAGTGAACAGCGTTGAGTAGAAAATGTACAGGGAATACGCATTGAAAATCTCAAAAATAACGCGTTAGACAACGTTTAGACAAAAAACGCCGACACACGTCAAACCATAAATTTAATGTTGCTTTAAGTTTGGATAATCATCGCTAATCGTCATTTAATTTTTTTTTAGAAACACATTTTGTATGTCAAATTTTAATATATAGATTATAAAAATGCAACTATTACCATAAAGTTGACACTTTTACACTCTGTATACGAGTCGACGTGGGTGGCGCCCTGGTGGCAGTGACGTAACCTAACCTATGATTTTTTTTTTTTTTTTTTTTTTTTTTCGCGCTACTTGTATGAATATTTAATTTTGCGCTTGGTGTTATGCGGCTCGGGGAGGTGTCCTGTATACAGTTGTCAGTGATCTTGGATAGTGTTCTGTAACCTAACCTAAGCCATAATTTCACGCAATCTAAATTTTTTTTATTTTTTAATAATTTTGAATGACCCTGTATGGTATTTTTTTATAATAATTGGTATTCATTTATTCATGAGTGATAGTCTTGAAATGTAAGGCAATAAATATTTTCTTAACTGCAATAAAGATGTCCTAATTAATAACCAATTGTATGTAAATCATTATAATAAAATTCTATGAGTTTGATGTAAAACGCACTAGGATGCTATTTTTTTTTTAATAATTTATCACATCGTGATCTGAATTGAATAGATTAATTAAAGATTATTGAACAGGATTGAATTTAGTTGTATATTCATTGAAAAATGTATCATTTAAAATATTTCATGTACTTATCAGAATACGTCTCTAAAAAAAATACCGTCCAAGTTTATAAATTTGAAGAATTTACTAGTTTGTAATCAAAGTAAAGTTTGAAGTGAAAAAAGAAAAAAATATGGGTAAGTTTGATATTCTAAATAAGTTTTTTATTTAATTAAAAATAAGTAAATAACACTTTTTGAAAAAACCTTTTAACTATTTTCCAACCATTAATTGTATAATTTCCATAAAAAAAAACATTTTGCTAAGATTAACAAAAATTAAATGTGTACTTTTCAATTCGATTTATGAATTTTTAATTAAGGGAATTAAAATATGGGAGACAATGAATTTAAACTTTTAGAAAAGAATTAAAATCATTTTTTATTCAATTAAAAATAAGTAAATAACACTTTTTGAAAAAAACCTTTTAACTATTTTCCAACCATTAATTGTATAATTTCCATAAAAAAATATTTTGCTAAGATTAACAAAAATTAAATATGTAATTTTCAATTCGATTTATGAATTTTTAATTAAGGGAATTAAAATATGGGGGAAAATGAATTTAAACTTTTAGAAAAGAATTAAAAACATTTTTTATTCAATTAAAAATAAGTAAATAACACTTTTTGAAAAAACCTTTTAACTATTTTCCAACCATTAATTGTATAATTTCCATAAAAAAAAAACATTAACAAAAATTAAATGTTTATGCTTTTCTTAAGTTCAATGAAATTAAAACATTAAAGAAAATAGGAAAAATATTCTTCAATTATTTTCTTATTAAAATAAACGTTTTTTATAAACATTTTAATTATTATGTTTCTTTTAAAAGCATTAGACGATCAAATTGTTAACTTCTTGAGGGAGAGATTACCCAATTTTCTGTTGGTAAGTTCATTTAAGGATTTTAGAATAAATGATAATATTGCTTATTTTGATAGGCATTGCCAGCGACGATATTGGTGGGAGAAATGATGATCCCATACGTGCCGGGGATACTATTGGGGGAAGTAGTAGGGCACAAAATTTATTTAATCGAACAGGAACCAGTGGTGCTTGCCTGGGCCCTTAGACTGACTAGTAATTTTTTTTTTTTTTTTTTTTTTTTTTTTTTTTTTTTTTTTTTTTTTTTTTTTTTTTTTTTTTTTTTACTTAGAGATTTTAAACAATAATAGCACTGATTTTGGATGATTGAGATTATTTATGCCATATGTCAAGCAGTTCCCATGGGAGAGCTTTTTCTAATAAATGTTCCAGATTTAAAGATTTTAATTCCTCATCAGAGTAATCTCTTAAACTCTTATACATGGAATCCATTATTATTTTAGCAAGTAGAAACTGTATAAACAGTGGTATTCTTTGTTATTTGCTTTTTATAGAAAATTCTTGACCCCCACTCAGTTATCTGAAACTACCAATTAAACTACTGTGCCCATAATATAAATTTACATTTAACTTAAAATGTTATTCAACAAGTATCGTTTGAAGGTCGTAATGTTCCAGAATCGTCTACAAAATTTTGTTTTAATCTAGAAGAGAATGAAATTGAAAACAACTCAAATATCGAAAAAACTTGGGGGTTATGAATGTCTTTGTTTAACGAACTATAAAGGTTTCTAATATCCCATTAGTTTATTTAAGTTTTATATTTAAATAAGGTAAATGAAGGACCAGGAGTTATTTTTATTAACATCTATTGTATAACTACAAACAAAAATGACTTAAAATAAGTCAATATTTAAAGATAACAAACAAATTTTAACAAAGATGGCCACATAAATAAAATGCGTGCGGTTACCAATTTCGCGAACACTTTGCACGACAAACTAAATACTTCTTATTTTATAAACGTTCACACACTATAATTAACCAAACAATAATCAATTGAGCAGAATTTATTGTACGAGAGAGTGGATGCAATACCTCAAAATTACATGAATATCAAGCGAAATAAGAACGTGTGTTTTTTAACAAGGTACTGAGCGACAGCAACCCTTCTTGGCAATGCGCTCGCGGTGAAATCTAATTTCGACTGTGTAAAAAATGCGTACGCGACCAGAGTTACCAGATATAGTTTTCGCGCGGAAAATGAATAATCTGCAATAAAAAATAAGCGGGTAGATTTGAAATTTTCAATATTCTGCCCGGCGTGAGAAGAAAAGACATAATACAAGAAACAACATAACAACTAGATATGACTGCTGGATCAACACAAAGTACAAGATAAACGGAATACATATGTATAAAAAATATTTATTCTTGAGTAACTAATTCCTGGTATGCCAGTGGAGAAGGAAGTGGACACAACTTTATGATGGGTCGCATAAACTCTCCTTCAGGAGTGAGAAGTCGAACAACACGGTCTAGAGACCATTTTAGTGGAGGAGTATTCTAATTTTTGAGGAGAACAATATCATTCTCTTTAATATTCTCCGAGGCGTAAACCATTTATGCCGATTATGCAGCCGGTTTAAATAATCGACTGTCCATCGTTTCCAAAAATTCTGTTGAATTTTAGAATATTGCTTCCAAAAGGTAAGTCTATTAACAGGAGTATTTGACACATCCTTTTCTGGACATGCGGTTAAGGGAGCACCTCTTTAGAAATGTCTAGGTGTAAGGGGGTTAAAGTCGTGAGGGTCATTGGACAGTGCAAACGGGGACCTAGAATTCAAGATTGCTTCATTTTGAGCTAAACTCTTCGTACGTGAAGCGTGAGTCTCCTACAAGTCTAGATAAGTGCCGCTTCGCACACTTAATCGCTGATTGTCATAATCCTCCCCAGTGGGGTGAAATAAATTTTCATTGAATTTGATTTTGGGTTAAAGTACGAATTGAATCAAGGCTTTGAGATTGGAAAAATATATATAGGTCGTATAATTGGTTTCTATCTTCAACGAAATAAGAACCATTGTCGGAGTAAATTATCGTGGGCTGACCTCGTCGTGCAATGATGAATGCAAGGTGATTAAGAAAGCATCATATGGGAAGCTTATTTTGTTACCAATTTCTCAGAAAATTTCATTCTCGATACAAGTTAATGTATTATCTAGAACCTAATTTTTACATCATTATTGTTTGACTTGTCAAGAATTTTTTCCTACTAAGTAAATTTCTAAATGTTCACTAAATGGTGAGCTATTATTTAAAATACATATTTTGATATAGATGGATGTAGATTTATTATTCTGTATATATTTCACTCATAAGGAGGTGAAATATAGACAGAGTATTATGATTATATTAATTCTGAAAAAAATGGAGTAAAACTCCTTTATTTCCAAAACTAAAAGTTCTTAATCTTGAGATAAATTAATTGCTTTTATTATCCTTCATATATTATATTTTTAAAACGGTTTTATTAATAGTTTATTAACTTGATTATCTTAAGAAAAAATGAAGAAATTAATCTTAAGATTTAGTTTCTTCGATATAAGGCTCGAATAATTCAACTCTTCTAGCTGAAATAATATCTTCATTATCAATGTTTCCATCAATAATCCTCATATCAATCAGATTATATATGGGTTCAGCTTTTGGTTGTGGTATATTATATACGATACACATATTCAACACTACACAAGAGTTTATAATTTTACAATAAATATCACCAGTGTAGTGAAGTACTCTATGTTTTAGTAAACACCGGAACCTAGCTTTCAACACTCCATTACATTGTTCAATTTTCACCCTTGTACTTTTATGAATGACGTCATGACATTCAAAGTATTTTTTTTATAATTAATACCTAAAAGAAAATTATCGTGATTGCCTCTTTGATGAATATTTCATAATACAGAATGCAGGTTGGATTGATTCCAAATGTATGCATCATTGGTACTCCCAGGATATTTCGCACTGACATTAATAACTCAAAATTTGGCGAAGTCGTCAATCAATTTGACGAAGTATATGCTCGCCACACGTACTAATTTCATCAATTATCACAAGTTTTGGCTGTGACAAAGCGATTTTCAAGCGTTTTAGAGTGTCATCACATAGAGTAGAGACTTCTGCTTTGTTAAATGGTACACTGAACGCAGTATGAAAAGTCAATGCTCACCAATATTGACGGCTGCTTTACCAGTTGGTGCATAAAGAAGAACCACGGGCTTGTCTGGTAAATAATAGAGATCAACCATTTTGAAACGTATTGTTACTGCTTGAAATATGATATCGATAACAAACGATTTGCCAACTCCTGCTCCAACTTTGAGATATATGTAAAATGGATCTTGATTGGCTCGGTGAAAATGATCCATAATATGCATGAGAATGTCTCATTTCTAGTTGTTAGCTTACTGTAGAGTTCATCCTTTGAAAGGTTCAATGTGAAAGAGCGAGATAGTGCTATATCACGCTAATGTCTGTATCCGTGATATGGGATGTTCTGGAATATATATCATTAAATTCAAATGAAAGCTGCTATAGGATCTAAGTTACTAAATATGAAGCCGACACAGTTAAACAAATATGAAGCCCTTGCGGTGCCGTATGTTATTGAGTACTTATGTCATTTAACTCGTAAACACCTTTTTAACTGAAATTTCCTATCTGGTGTATCTACTCTTATTTGTCAAAACATTTTTTCTATGTCTGCACTTATTACGCATGAGAAACAATGTGTCATAATTCTTCCTGAATTGTTGTACCTCCTAATTATGCATCGTTTAAAGATTACCGTTGTCTATCTCCGCAGACGGGTCAACGATGACCCTGCATTTTGTTGTGGTGCTGCTATTTTTAAACACGGTATGTGTTAAAAAAAAATGCGATTGCGATCCTTAATTGTCATTAAAATTCAAGGAATAATAAAACTCCAAGTCATACCACAATTATTTATGTGATGTTAATGTTTAACAATTAAATGGCAAGATGTTTCGGTCAAACAATGGCCATCATCAGGCCTATAAGACAAAATTACAAAGTTAAATTACAAGAAATTAGTAATTAAATGATTTCTTACAGAAAGCGGTTAGTCAAGTACGACAAATTACAAGAAATGATATGGTATGAAAATCACAATGTGAACAAAGAAAACTTTAACCAAAATTAACTTTAAATATTAAAAACTTTTAAAAAACGCGAGCCTAAAAACTCCATATTGGAGGGAGCGGTGTGATGTATTAATTTAATCAAATATTTAATGTCATTAATTTTATTATATTTAACCGTACTAATGTGTTGGATTCGTATTGCTGACGTCACATCTTATTGCCAATTCAGCAATACTCTAGTTTATAATTTGTAATATATTTTATTTAGAAATAGTTAAGTTATGATGATCATTTTTGTAACATGTAAACCGGTTGGGCCATCTTTTATAATAAAACTGTTATAAATATGGTTTGTTTAATTAATCCAAAACTATAAAAATATCAGTTTATTGCATGGCGATCCTGCCAGTTGGATAAATTTCACTGGAATATTATCCAGAAAATACCAAATAATTCATATTTCTTTTAAAATTAATAATATTAATCTTTCAGTTCATACTAATGTCTATTATTGTATATTTTAAAATCTAAAAATAGATTTAAACTAAACACAAGAGTTATTCCGTCTTTCTCTCAGACGTTTTTTCTGTCTACTTTCAAAATACCGTTAACGAAAACAAAATACATAATCGACCGTTGCCATACAAGCAATATTATTGTTCTCTCATATTATCCCATCATTATAAGAGACAAAAAATATAAATATATTTCTTCCCGCTAAGATTCTGAATTCAAGGTTATTTGGATACCACGTATCGTGTCTCCTACCAATAACAAACCTGCAACCCGACTCCGCTAAAATTCGCAGGATAATCGCTCTCTCGCTTATCGACTGTACAAGGATGCAGTCGCATTTAATAGAGCAACAAGTTTATTCAAATAATTAAAATGGTGCGTAATTAACCACACCCAAAAAGTTTCTGAGTTTTCATAATAATAAAAAATGTAAATAGTTTTTTACAGTGAATGAAGTGATGAGTTATATTTGATTTCGGTTTCATAATTTAAATTAATGTGCCGTTTATTATTTTTATGTTCATGTTAGTACTTGTAATAAATTGATTAAAAAATACATTCCTTTTTCAAATACTGTTTTTGTTTTGGTTTAACTCCTACCTAAAGAGTTTGGTCCTTCGACGCATATTTAAAGAAAATACAAGTCCAGTGTTCTTTCAACATTTATGAATACTAATATTCGTAAATCGTTCACCAGTCACAGTCAATGGAAGAAAAAACAAACAAGTGCAAGTACAAAAATTGATATAAGAAAGTTTTTAGATGTGTACATTTTAAATATGGGCAGTAGTCAATCAACAGAAGAAGTTATACTGGCACAGGCTGGTAACAGTGGAGGACAAACTAATAATACTCAACAGAACGAGTCTACTGGAATTTCAATAGGAACCATTTTAGAAGGAGTAGTTATTCTCATAGCAGTTGTAGTAATTATTATTTTATTGCTACGGAAAATGTAAAAAACTTCTGTAGAAGAAAATACGAAGAGAAATCGCAGCTAGTCAAGAATTGGCATAAGTGATCGTGAAGTGAGTGAAATAAAGTCGTAGTGAGAATGACTCAAAGAAAATGTGCGGAAATGCGAAATGTCAAGTTCTATTGAATTTAAGTTCGTTTAGAAGAACTAAGAGTGTTTCATAGAAATTTAAATAAGGACTCCAAAGCCAGAAGGACACATTTAAAATCAGTAGAACGTAAGTTAAGTAAATTAGATAAAATCAGAAATAATTTTATTACTTTAAAAACTTCCGTAAATAATGTTAGTAATTTAGATAATACAATTAGAAAAGAAATTTTAACCTATGCAGATTCAATTCAAAAATATATAGAAGCCATTAATTTACTTTTAAATGACAGATTACCACAATGTCATAATAAGTAATAGCCAATGACTAGAAGGTATTCTTCAGCAAATCTTTAAGCTTTTCAGCAAAAATTTCAGTTCTTCAGCAGTTCTTTTGCTAAAGAAGTTTGCAATGACCAGAAGCATTAAATCTAGTGCCACCCTGTATAAAATGCAGAACTCACTGCTTATCTCTAGATCTCTTCTTCTTCTTTTCGCAAAATTAGCTTAGGCTAGTGCCACCCTGTAAAACTAAACTTCTACAAGCTGTATGATGAAGAAGAATTCGTTAACAGCCAAAAGGGCAGTTTCATCTAACTGTATGAGTGTTTTTAATAAAAATTAATTTTTCACTTTTTAATTAAAACTCGTATATTGTTAATACCTGAAATTATATTATTTTCGTAAAATTTATAAGATAATAAATGTTAATCTTTTTGGGGTCACAGGTTAAATATAAATATATCGAGATTTATCTGTTTTCATAAAAACTAAGTTTATTTAAAATACTGCAAATATATGCTTAAGTAAACGAAATATTTTCACTAAATAAGCTAAATTTTGACTATAAATATGGCCAGTTTTGCACTGAAAATTATCAAATATCTATTGATCATCTTCTATTAGTAAAATGGTGAGTTTTTGAATTTTATTTTTATATTATTTTACTTGATTTAAATTTCTTGTAGCGGTAATAAGTGTTTATTATATACCAAGGTGGTTAGAAAGTGGGTAATAAAATTCTAGTTTTAAATAATATTTTTATTAATTATTTTTAAATATTTTAAAATTAATTACATGTAGATATTTTTTTTCTTAATCTTATTACTTCTTGATAGCAACTGGAATATGCCCATTCGTTTGTGTTATTAGGTGTAATGTCGGGAACTGGTAAATGCGGCAGTTGAGTAGTAGTTTCTAAAACTAGACTTTCTGGTTTTGGTAGAACAGTTTCCGCATATTTTGCTGCCCACGTATCAGCTTCAAATTTTAGGCCCCCATTAATGGCCATGCATGTGGTAAGTGAAGTTCTTGTATTTTCTAGTTCACAAAGCGTACTATTTAAAAGTTCTTTAGTGGTGTTGCATTGTTGTTGAAAATTTAAATCGGCCATAATGTGATTTGGACAAGAAAACATAGCATTTATACGATCCTGTGTACAATTTAGGGCATCAATATTGATTTTTAAGAGAGATTGTGTACATTTTTCTAAACAATGCAAACATGTATCGTTTTGTTGTAGCGAATCTCCTTCAGTGTTAATAATTTGATTCAAATTTTGATTGTTTTGGTGTGATGGTATGGGCTTCTCTTCCTTCTTGACAGCTTGTCGTTCTAATTGATGCTTTCGAACATGTCTATGTGTATCAATTGCTCTAGACATGGTAGAATTGGAATAAATAATAATTTCGGGATATTGTGACAATAATCTGTTGTACTTCAGGTGTATATATGATTTGTTATCAATCTCATGAAAAATTTTTAAATTACCATTTGATGGATTATATTCTGATTGATATACATTTGGTGTGCAATCGAAAATTTTTACTTGTAGGAGAAAAAGAAGTACTGTTCTCTTAAACATATTGATTATTAATGATGATGATTCTTAATACTTGTGTGTGTAATATTTTAATTTATCCTAGTTGAAGCGGGGGAATCGTTTGATTCGGGTGGTATCTGCGCATGACTCTTCTATGTATTCTATTTTCTTCTTGCGCCCATACGTCATGTTCAGTTCTATTGCCGTTTCCATTTCCATTACCATTACCGTTACCATTTCCATTGCCATTTTCATTTGGGGAGCCAATTATATTAACTTGTATAGGTGGAGCCATTATCTGCAAGTGGTACTTATTAATTACAATTAAAAATGAAAATACATTATGGATAAATTTTTAAATAACAAATCCCCAGGGTAGTGTATCCGTCGAAACATAGTTTACTACTCTTTTATCATCAAACGGACTTAATGCAATTTTTCTTTGAGCAATTGTAAATACTTTATGTTTTTTAGATTTAATTAAATTTTGGGTACAAGAAAAAGTAGAGTTATTAAACAAACAGTCATAGAAATGCTGAAATGTAATTGTATTATTTTTAAGCAAATAATTTTTGACACCTTTAGCTGTACGTTTCGTCTTGGATGTATCAAATGTTTTTATTGCATACATTTTTGAGCGAAGTCCTATAAATTCGGTCATAATTTTACCACAATTTTCGTCTTTCATAAGACCTAATACTTTTTTGTTCATCAAAGGTATGCCGAATTGGTTATTAGTGGGGTAATCAGATGTATCAAATTTTGAAATGTCTGTTTTAATGCTATCATAAATAACATCAACAAAAAAGTGGTAAATTAAAGAATCTGTATCAGTATACAATAATTTAGCGTTATTTTGAAACTTTGTTTTAATTTAATTATAATGAAAATCATAAAGATACATTTTTGAGTTATCTAAAATGGTAAAACCCACATATATGGGTTTATTGAATTTTACATTTAATCTTTTCATTTCTATAATAACCAAATTTTCATTAAAAATAGTTAAACTATGAAAATTTGGCTGCGAAATATAGTAGTTTGCTCCAAAACGTCCTGAATATCTGTTTACTATTTTAATATCCCGGTACTTTCGAACATTTTCCATGGTTTTTCCGAATACAGCGTTATTCATTAATTTATAAATTTTTTTTTCAAATTCATTCATGCTTTTTTGTCGCATTGTTGTATTTAAATTAATATAATTTTTCATCCAAGATGATTGTTGAAATTTTAACACTCTATGAATTTTAGTAATTTTGAGTCCTAATTTTATAATTTGCTTTAAATTTCTGTAATGAATAACATATTTTTCTTTATTATAAAGAGTTGTTAATAATTTCGCGTTTTTAGAATTTGAAGTAGGAGGAATTCGATGTTCAGGACATAATGATAAATCTTTATGAGATTCATATAATTCTCGAGGGTACTCAATATCTACCTCCAAGATAAACCCTGTATTAGAATTATCAGGGACATTTAAAACGTCTATAGAATAGGGATCAACCCAATCAAATTGGTTCATAGGAAGTGGTAAACACATAACAGTGCCGTACAAGTTATTTACATCATAGTACATAAGATATGAAGGAGGTTCTTCGTAAATAAACTGATCTCCCATATACTTATTATTCGCTTTGCCATAACGATTTGAGCACTGTGATACGCCTCCACGGATACCCTTTTCTATAAACATTATCATGTCAATGTCTGTCAATAACTCTAATTCAACTTGTGTTATTTTTAGCATAGCATCAAATGCCAGACAGGGGGCAGTGTAATAGTGCAATGCATCCAACTCATAAGTTTTAGCACAAACGTTTCGTAAATTCTCAAAAATATCAGCTAACAGAAAAACGTCAGTACGTAAATAGATTTCCAAGAAATCTTGTAAATTTTGAATGTAAATTTTGCGTGTTCATATTGTTCCTCATTTATATGTGAATCGGTAAGTTTACTATAAAATTTATCGAGTGAAGGTAGTTCTGTTTCTTTTAATTTTTCCCATGAATTCAAATATTCCTAAGGGAAAATACCTTTTTTCTGCAATAACTCAAACTTCTCCTCGTTATCAGAAAATTTATTTGTGATAATTTCTTGATCCTTTTCCAAGTATGACGCAAGTTTGTCTAAGGAACTTGGCATAAATCTAAATGAATCTAAAAATCTAAAACTTACATTGGTACCTTCAACATATTTTGTAAAAGAAATATATTTTTATTTGTTGACAGGTAATAAAGATATTTTCCCTTCAAACTGTGTAGCTAGTGACTCTATAAGAAAATGACTATCATAACCCGATAAATTATGAAAAACAACAGGAACTACATGTGAATCTTTATAATTTAAGTTGCAAGAATTATGTGCAGGGCCCCTGTAAGTACCAGAGAGGTGACAATGGTCTCTCACTTTGACGTCATCGCAACTAAATGATTTTAAACAAATGTGACATTTATTTGCGTGAACGAAGTTATATTGCTCTTGTTCAGTTAATGGCTTCATTGGTTTGATGTCATTAAAAATATCTTTTAATTTAAAACCAATTTGTTTTAACTCTTGAACAAACCAATTTTATCAATTTTTACCAGTATATAAATTAAATTTAGAAAGTGAGTCATCATAGTCACATTTTAAATAATAAGCTATACTACAAGGTATATGTTCCTGATTTTTTATACTTAATTTTGTGGGCTCAGAATCTTCTATAGGTTTTAAAATACATTCCAAATCAGCATAAATAACAAAAGGAACTTTTTCCTTGTTTTTAAAATTTGAAAATTTCAGAATTTTATTTTGATCTTGAGGTACTTCAATTTTAGTAGTATTAATATTTTGACAAGCTACTTTATGTTTTTGTAAGGAAGATTCCGAAATGAATCGATTTAAGCAACGTTCACACAATAACGATTTATTTCTTATATTTCCTAATTGCTGGTTTAACAAACGAGATAAGTTATTAATTAACACAAAATGATGTAAAACACTATTGCTTAAATTAAGTTCTTCATCTTCCCAATCATTTTGACTAGATATCATCAATAAATTAATTTTACGTTCAAAAGATGGATTTCTGCTTAAACACAGCGGAAAAACTTTCTTTTTTTGTATTGTAAATATGTTAATTGACATTTTGTTCATTATTTCAAATTTAGAAATATCTTGTAATTTAATTGGAAATGTAATTTTATCATATTTAAGAATCTGACTGAAATGAGGATATGAACTAACCCTTTGAGGGTTTTTCCCCCTAGGAGCTGGATGCAATGCTGCTACAATTGACCAATGAAAACACTATTCATCATTATTTTTAATATTTAAAACTGATTGTATGAATTTTGGTACATTAGCAAATGTTGATAAACCGCTTGAAATGGGGTTGTACGAATTTATACATACTTTTAATTGCAAAATTTCATATAAAGCAAATCCGCTATCTACTTCTTGAAAATCTGATAATTTTTTTGATAATTTATATTTTACATTTTCATCATACCAATCTTTTAAATTTGTCCCCCTATCAATAATTTCATTGCCAGTTACAAAGTGCTTAATATCTGTTTCACCATTTTGAGGTTTAACAAAATTTGCATAAAATGTGACATTGACTTTTAAAATTGACAATTTTAAGGCTTCGCGAATTTTAATAGAAAAACTTCTAAAAGCTTTATCGAAAAAAATTATAGGATCTTTAAATTTAAAATTTGCTATAACTCCTGTTCTAAGTCTATTTTTAAAACATGATTCAATATCTTGCCAGACCAAAGACCTTTTTTGAGATTTTCCACAATTTTGAAATTTAATTTTAAAATCATTTTTAAATAATTCTAAATAATATTTTAATAAAGCTAAATTACTTTCCAACCGTAAATATTTTGTTTTAAAAATTTTATCCATTTCATATAATCATTTTTAGTTTTAATTAACTTACCAAGTTGCTCGATTTTCTTCACAAGACCCTCGGAGATACTGGTGAAACTCGACATTCTACAGATTAAAGAAAGAAAAACAAGTAATCTCCTTCAATATATAAACTATGTGACGTGCGCAAATAGATAACCACATTGCATGTACAGCACGTGTATGGCGATACATTTCTAGAACAAACCTTGTTACTAACTGCGTTTTACTGCATGGCACACATTTCAAAGTTAAATAGATAACAACACACTCTGTTTACAGCATGTATATATGATGATAACATAATGTAAATTTCCAAACCTTTTGGAATATTTTTACTACGCTGCAAGTTTACTAAGTCACATTGTAAAACCGAATGTTTTGCATTTTTCATATCAATGACATGCTTCCAAAATGGGTATAAAAGCTGTTCAAAATTCATAGCAAATCATCAGTTTGATTTAGTGCAGTTAAACATAAAGTAATAAAATGGCCACAGTACCATGTAGGTACGATTGTAATTTCGACTCTGGACAAACTTAATTTTCCGACGAAAATGATGCAGGTGGTGGTAAAGGAAATATTTAGGTAAGATTAATATTTTATTTTTTAAACTATTAATATTAATAGATAGTAAATTACAGATATGGTGTTAGGGATCTAGTTGTAAAAAAGGACTCTGTTTTATTGTGCTTATCCTATACACCTAAGGATACAACATTAAAACGGAAGTTCGGAAACCTCCCCATTAAGTATCTCAGGACCAATTTAGAAAATGACGAAGAGTTGAAGCTTTTCGAATTGGCCGTGAAGAGATACCTTTGGGCTAGGTGAAGACCGAGAGATCCCTTCACCACAGCTGGAACTCCCTCCTGCCCCCGTAATAAAAAAGAGGAAAATCCGCAAGCAACTACCAATAACATCAAAACAAGCTGAAGAGGAAGAAAACGCCCAAATCTGGACGTTTGAGGACGATGATGATGATAATGATGGTGATGATAATTTAACATCATCTTCCTCTTCAGGGAAAAAAGTTGTATCTCGGAAACAAACGGGGCAGGAGGAAAAAAGGGGGCGAGTTGAGATCCCATCCGAGAAGTCATCATCATCAGCGGAGAAAGAGTCCGAAATTTGGGATCTGGATGATGAAAAACTCGTCACGTATATGACAGGCCTAAGATAGTAAGGTAATAAGAAAATTCAATTCAAATTATTTATGTATTTATTTTCTTTATTTTATTTCAGAATATAAAACAGCTAACCGTAAAGGAAACTCACTCACTCATTTAGAACTGGATTATGTACAATAAAGGTAATAAGAAAATTTAAATTTTCATTATTAATATTTTATTTATTTCTTTTCAGGATATAAAAACCAACCATAGAAAGTAAAACTCTCTCATGAAACGTGTCAATGTTCAATATGCCTCCGAAAAAGGATAATGGTCTCCCTGGAGATAGTACAACATTGCACCACGTTAATGATTGTACGTTCTGCATATGTGGTCAGAGCCGATGGGAAGCCGAAACTTTTTGGGGTAGTGAAACCTACACCACAAACATAGAAGAGTTAGTGAGGGAATTGAGTGAGCCATCTTTCGAATACTATGAGGCTGATTTAGACCTTTATTGTCATGAAACTTTAGTAGACAGTGAAATGAGTGATGATGATGAACCTGATTATGATTTAGACATTTATTGTGACGAAACTTTAGGAAATAGTGAAATTAGTGATGATGAAGCGGACTACATAGACATTTAGAAACTTTAAATAGTGATAGATGACATTTAATTATTAGGTATTATTTTTTGTAAAAATTGTATTACTAATAGGGTATTTTATAATTATGGGGAAAAGGAAAACGCTAAATAAGAGGTTTACAAGGACCGATTTAATTTTTAGTTTTGTATTATATACAACAATCAAAAGTATAGAATAATAAAAATAATATAATAAAATAAAATAAAATAATTATTTTTCCTTCATTTATACAATCCTTATAAGTCACGTAAACTCAAATTTAAACCGAATAATAAAAAATGTATAACTCTAGGGCAATCGTGCATTGTGAAAAATGCCATAAAATATATTTGTACAAATGTTTTCATTTACAAATAGAGAGATTAATACATTTAAAAAATTTAGGAGAACAATAATCCAACTCATAGAGGAGCTACAAAGCAGAATTGATTGGTGTGTAAATTGTGGCCCATCGGAGTGGTCAATCAAAACAAATATATCCTTTAGATGTTTAAGAGGGTGTTATTGCATGGGTTTTGATTGTTAAAAATAAAACATTCAAATTTAATTTTACGTATTTTTATTTTAATAATAAATATACTATTCTAATAAAATAAATTGATCAATCTGTCGCCTGTATCTTCCTTTATTGATGTTACAATCTTTAAAAATAGATAAAAATCCATAATCAGATTTCCAGCAAGACGAACACATTGCCTTGAATTGCTCAAAAGTTATATCGGCACCTACATGATCACTATGAATATGTTTTAAATGCTGGCTGTCTTGTTCAAAGATAATTATAACATTAGCATTGTCCCGTATTAAATGTTTAGGAATATTTGCATAACTTTGGTGCAGATAAAATGGATCGACTTTAGCATGTCTGGACATGCTAAAATAAGTTTTAATGATTTCTTGATTTTCAGAGGCGACATCATCAAAAATAAACACTGAATTTGGTTTAGCTTCAGAGGGTTCCATTATATTCTCACTATCACTAAACGGATAATAGTTGATTCCTTTGATAGGTCTCAGTAGAGTTTCCAAGTATTTGTATTTCGGTTGATAGAGACTTTTAGAGTACACATACACATTTTCAAATTTTAATCCATTCTCCTGATCCAATAAATTAACCATAATATTAGTTTTACCACAATTTGAGGGTCCTACAATTATACATCTTATAGAAGATGGTAATAAAATACCGTGTTTTTTAAATTCTTTTTGATCTACTACGTTTTCAAACATTTATTTTCAATGTTTAACGTAGTATTTTGTTTTACTATCTTCATATTCTGGTTGAACAGTAAAAATAATTTAGAAAAAATTGTAACACTTCTATTTATAGTAGATTGCGTATTTAACAAAATGTAAATATGTGTACACCCTCATTTCTATTTAAAATATTGAACGATAAACATATGCAATGTTAAATTCAGCTATTAATAAATTACCATTTGAAATGCACATACCAGGATACAGATTTTGTGGACCTGGTACGAAACTACATAAACGATTAGCAAGAGGAGATAAAGGCATTAATGGTTTAGATGAAGCCTGTCGTGAACATGATATAGCGTATTCACAAGAAAAGGATATAAAGAAACGTCACGAAGCCGATAGAATTTTAGCTAATAAAGCACTAGCTCAATTTCAATCAAAAAATACTGCATTTATGGAAAAAGCTGCCGCTCTGGGTGTTGCAGGAGCAATGAAGGCCAAACTGAAGTTAGGAATGGGCCTAAACACTACTGGCAGTTATAAATTAGCAACAAAAAAATGTAATAAAGAACTACTTAAAACAAAAAACTTTTTAGCTAAAGCGGTAGAAGCTGTAAATTATTGCATATTAATACTTGATGGAACTAATATACCGAAAAAAACTCAACCACGAACGCAAAAGAAACAAAAAATTATTCAGAAAAAATATGTTACTAAAAAGCAACAGAATACGGATATTGATATGGATATTGACTACGAAGAAAAATCTTTAAAACCACCATTATTAAAATTAAATAAAATAACACCATCTAAACGGAAAATAAATAACATAGATGACCAGGATGAACCGTTCAATAAAAAAACTAAAATTAATATGAATGAAACTGTAATATTTCCAAATATTTCAGCAAAGAAAAGAAAATTAAGCGAAGATAATAACGAAGATAATGATAGTGATAATGCTGATGATGGTGGTGGTGGTGGTGGTAAAAATAAAACTAAACGGGTAAAAACTGCATAATTTTATGAGATGTTGGGAAAAATAAAAATTAAAAATATATTTTATTTTGTTTTATTTAGCACTTTTTACAATATTTATTCCAATAGTAGTTGAAAAATACATTTTCTAATGCACATACTTTTTTGTTATTAAAATTATGATAACCACAATGGTGTGAAGTAAAGATTTTTTTAAGGTCTTCATGGGGTAACATATAGGGATCTTCTTCCAGATTAATTATTCGGTTTTCAATAAAGTTTTCCAAATACTTTTGAGTTTGTGAATTTGTTGCTAATATACATCCATCCATTACATAAATTTGGATATATTTTGATATTTCTTCATAACGTAGTTCATTACCTTCATCCCAAGAAATATAATCTATTCCATGACTATTATAACTAGCATCATGTGTGTGTTTCAAAATCGACGATTTTAACATATTTCCGGTAATTGGTAGTTTGATAAAATGCACATATAGCTCATTTGAAATATTTAAAATTGCGATTTCTCTACATAAAAATATATTTTCATCTGGATATGAAAATCCTTGTACATCGACAATATACATTTTAAAAAGAAACAAGAAATAAACAACACTAGTTGATAGTTAGGCAGACAATAAAAGAACTATCATAATCATCTCTCTATATATCAGTTCTCCCTCCTCCATCATTTATTGTTTTATAATACATTTTTCTTGTCAATCCAACTATTATGTGTATCATCAAAACCAGGCCACTTTACAAACACTTTATTATTTTTTCGTTTTAAAACTCTTTCAACCAAATATACATCGTGATGCTTTACTTTTTGTATCTATTCGTTATAGAAACCCCCTAAAATATTTTCATTTTTTTCGTCTTTTAATAAATAAGTTATAGGATTGGTGTAGTTAATTTGTCGAATACTAAAAATTTCTGTAGACCAATTGGGCCTATATTTTTTATCGAAAACTCCTCTATTTTTAGAAATGCGAACATGATCGCCAACTTGAAATCTCTTATTTTTAAATGTAATATTTAAACGTTGACGATCATTGTAGACTGTATCCAATAAGGTTTTTTCATGATTTTGGTTAACCTCATTGGGTTTCATTCTGATGGTTCGGTGTTTCGTATCATTATATTTGTTTGTAATATTTTGTAAAATATTAATCCATTTATAATTACCATTAAAACTGAATTCTTTCCATAAATTCGTTTTTAGTGTACGAATTACTCGTTCTGCAATAGAAGCTTTTTTCTCGCTGTAAACATTATAGTGATTAATATGATATTTATCTGTTAGAGTCTTCATTTGTGGATTGAAAAATTCTGTACCCATGTCGGTCTGCAAATTTTTTGGTTGTTGTTTTTTAAATATTTTTTCCATTGCTATTGCTACTTCAGAGCCAGATTTGTTTTTAACTGGTAAAGTCCATAAAAATTTCGAAAAGCAATTTATTACAACTAGTATGTACTTGTAACCTTTGTTTACGTCTGAATATTTTTGCATGTCAGCTAAATCAGCTTGAAATAAATCATTAAGCGATTTAATTAAAACTTTGCGTCGTTTAAAATTAACTCTAGCGGGCCTATGAATTTCGTTAATTATTTCTCGTTTAATATTTGCCATTTTTATGCTATTGTTAGATATAATTACAATATTTTTAAAACTTCAGTTGTTTGACTTTATTTTTCTTATTTTAATTAAATTTGTTCGAATGTTCGTTATATTTCTTTTTATTACCGAACTATTTTTTTCTTGAAATACTAAATAAAAACGATGACTTGCTTGAAGGAACGTGCCTAGCCGCTGCCGGTAAAATTTGGCGATATCAGTATTGATGTGTCTGTCCAACCAATTTAATCGGGAACCATTGATTGCCGCAGGCACGAACAAAGTGAAATAAGTGTATAATAATTCAAATTTTTACATCGGAAGTGAGATCGTCCCACGATTTTCCAAAACCAATTGACTTTTTACAGTAAGTAATGATTTTTCTTATCGATCTTGGAAATATATTTGAATTCGAATTATTTTTATTTTATTTTGTTTGGAAGTCTATTCGAGCTTATTTAGCATATAAGCGCTGTGTATTATTCGCTCTCGTTGTGTGTTTACTTTAAAGTTAACCTTGAGCCAGTAACTTTAGTTCAGTGACTATTATTGTAAACTAAATGCGATTTTATTTTTTTTTATTCTCTTTCATTTCAAGAAAGTTAAAAATTAACATTGATAATAATTTCTAAATGTTTGAAACTTCTTACTCTATTTTAGACCTTTTAATATTTTTTTTCTTTTTCATTTTTTGTGGCTTTTGTAAATTAGGAAAAAGAGATACAAATAAAAGTTATAGATAAATAATTTTATTTTAGTGTTAAAATATTAAGAATAAATGGAATTTTTAATTACGTAAAAGTCCTAGTGCACTGTGTTTTATTAAAAAAAAAAGATGTAATTGCTGAAGCAACATTTATATTTCCTAATTTAGGTTTCGTTCATTTTGATGCGCAGCAAGATTTAGAAAATATTTTTTTTTAATGTCTTAATGGGTGTTTATATATTTTTATTAGTTTAATTACAAAAAAAAAATCTTTTTCCTCAAAAAATAAAACGTCACGACCATTCACATCACCCATTTTGTTTTCTTGTAGTAATCTACAATGGACGAATTGTTAACTCAGCTTGTAAAGGCCATTAAATCTTCAAAAACTGCCCCGGAACAAATTGATTTACCACTTTTTAAACTAGAAATCAATGAAGCACAAAAATGGCTAACTGAGGTAACAGATATTAAGCAAGAATTCGAATGGACTGACCAGGAAGTTTTAACTAGAATTGGCCGTTTCTTAAGCGGAGTCTCTAAAACTTGGTTTGAAGTATGGGCACCAGATGTCAAGAGTTGGGTAACTTTTAAAAGAGATTTTATAGAAGCATTTCCTCCGAAAAGGAATTTAGGGCGTTTATTATCTGAAGCTGCCAAATTCAGTAGCGACGCTTGTAACACCTATGATGCATATGTCTTCCATAAGAACAGCATGTTAAGAAATTTAAGAGCAAATTGGGAAGAACCTGACATTGTGGAGCTAATCGTTCATGGCATCAAGGAGAAAGATGTACAGACCACAGCTAGTAATCTTAATCTAAAGAAAATTTCTGAATTATTGACTTTTCTGGGAACTGTAACGAAGCGTCAAGTAGGTAGTAATTGAGAAGCCTCCGTCAACTTCGAGAAATGTATCCTCAGATGAACCACCTTGGAAACGTTTTCGTGATCATAAAAGTGGAAAGAACGAACATCAAAGGAATTTTAATCATGATCACTTGAAATGCCATAAGTGTGGCAAAATTGGACATATTCAAAGACACTGCTCCAATCCAACCAACACTATAACGACTGCTCAAAATCCAAGCACACAAACATCATCATTTAGCACAAGTCGTAAGGATGTTGTTACCTGTTCATTCTGTGCAAAAACTGGACATAATCATGATAATTGTTTTATTCGACAAAGTATAAACAAACGAAAAAACATCAATTTTCGCAGCTCAGGAAAAGAGCTTGTGAAAGAAAAAGTCCAAATAGATGGTCGGGATTTTTTTGGCATCGTTGATACTGGAGCGGACATATCTCTTATAGCTGAACGATATCTAGATAGCTTTAAGCACAAGATAATTCCATGCCATCTGGAAATCTCAGGAATTCTTGCGGGTAGTATATGTGTCAATGAAAAGTTCAAAGCTACTTTGGAATTTTCCGGTGTTACAACAAACCTTATATTTTATATAGTACCTAATCGCATACTAGAATACGATGTTATAATTGGACGTAATTTGTATGATGACCCAGAGATTTTAACTATCACGGATCAAAATGGTACACGTGTAATGCGCAATAAGATCGCTAAGGTTTTTCGAATCATGCCCATAATAACCAACGATCCTATAGACGTACCAGAAGAACATCACAATGCTCTATCACATCTGTTATTACGTTTTTCAAAACTTGTTCCTGTAGGTGGACTTCTTCCTCGAGTAAATATTGCGACATTAAAAATTCGATTGAAAGATGATTTCGTAGTTAAAAGGAACCCCTATCGCTTGTCGATTAGTGAAAGGGAAGTTGTACGTAACCTAGTAGACGAATTAATTGAAAATGACATCATACAAGAAAGTGAGTCACCGTTTGCTAGCCCAATTATTTTGGTTCGGAAGAAGGAAGGAACATATCGAATGTGCGTTGATTTTCGTGAATTGAATGCGCACACAATCAAAGACAGATTCCCCCTTCCATTAATCGATGACCAGCTTGACAGACTCGGAAAAGGACGAATTTTTACTTCTTTAGACATGTCATCGGGATTTCATCAGATACCAATCGACCCGGATTCTGTAGAGAAAACTGCCTTTGTCACCCCAGACGGGCATTATGAGTACCTAAGAATGCCCTTTGGTCTGGCTAATGCCCCAGCTGTCTTCCAACGTGCCTTATATAAAGCTCTGGGTAAGCTTAAGGATAGCATAGCACTTGTATACCTCGATGACATCCTCATTCCATCAGTAACTGTAGAAGATGCATTAAATTCCCTCGAACTTGTTTTTGAAGCATTGCAAAGTGCTGGATTTTCACTAAATCTACAAAAATGCCATTTCTTTAAAACAAAATTAGAATATCTCGGCAGGGAGATATCCGCAGAAGGTATACGCCCTGGAACTCGGAAAATAGAAGCTCTTGTTAAATCTCCCACTCCAGCAACTCCCAAACAGGTTAGACAATTTATGGGACTCGCTGGTTATTTTCGGAAATTCGTTCCGGAATTTGCAACGCACACTGCGTCTATTACGAAACTAACCCGAGGTAATGAACCATTCTGCTGGACGAACGAACAAGAAACTGCAAGAAAATACGTTATAGACCACCTAGTATCTAGACCACTTCTATGTGTATTCGACCCAGCTCTGCCAACGGAGTTGCACACTGATGCTAGTTCGCTTGGTTATGGTGCTATATTATTTCAAAGGAACTGTGGAAGTATCCAAGTTGTCGAATATTTCAGTAAACGCACGACAAAACATGAAGAGAGCTACCATTCTTACGAATTAGAAACGCTTGCTGTGGTGAATGCGCTAAAACACTTTCGAATATATTTGCTGGGAATTCACTTTACTTTAGTTACTGACTGTAATGCTATTAAATCTACATCTACATCTACAAAAAAAGATATTTTGCCCCGAGTAGCAAGATGGTGGTCTTACATGCAAGATTTCAACTTTTCGATTGTTTACCGTAAAGGTAGTTCGATACCTCATGTTGATTTTCTGAGTAGAAATCCGATAATACGCCGCATTGACGCTAATAATAAATGGCTTTATGTAGAACAAAGGAGTGATGCTGAAGTAAGTCAACTTATCGAAGATGCAAAGAAAGGTCATCTAGATAAAAAGCGTTATATTGTTAAAAACGGTATTTTACATTACATCGTCTCTTCACCTCGAGGTAATTCTTCAGCCATTTGTACCACGATATAGCCGTATTGGGTTACTACGAATTTTCCATGATGAACAATGTCACGTTGGACCCGATAAGACAGTTGAATCAATTGAGAGACATTTTTGGTTTCCAGGACTACGTGCTTTTGTTAAAAAATATATCAAACACTGTTTAGTTTGTGCTATAAAAAAGACACGAACTGGGCCTCTACAAGGTACAATAGCACACATTAAAAAACCAGAAGCACCAATGCAAGTTATACATGCCGATTGCTTGGGACCCCTGGCCAAGACATCCGAAGGATATAAACATGTTTTGGTTTTAATAGACGCCTTCACCAAATACTGTATGCTACAACCTTTAAAAACACTGACAGCTGATGAAACACGACAAGCTTTTCAACTTTTTTTATCCTTGTTCGGAACTCCCAAACAAATCACCATGGATGCAGGAACTAATTTTAAAAATTTGAGCATTCCCGAATATTTGGATTCCCTTAATATCAATTACCATTATACCACTCCAGATATACATCGTTCAAATGGCCAAGTTGAACGTTATATGCGTACAATTATGAATTTAATTAGGATAGAAACCAAAACTACACGCGAATGGTCTAACACCCTTTGGAAAATACAACTAGTTCTTAATACAACCAGTTCTTAATACAACCATTCAAAAGACCACGCAAACCTCACCATTAAGAGCCTTAATAGGAATAGACTCCTCGACTTCGCTTATTCAAAGCCTATCTCAGCTAACAAGAAGCGCCGTGACAACGTTAGATTTGACAAAGGAAACTTTGTCTTGATGCACAGAGACGAAAAAATGCATCAAGGAAAACTTCAATACGAATTTGAAGGACCTTTCGAAATTATGGGGATAACTCCAGAAGGCCGTTATGAACTGAGACGAGTAGGAAAATCTACAATTACTAAAGCTGCTAAAGAACAAATAAGAGGATGGCCGAGCGACTGGTCTGTAATAATGGATATGCCTGATTTGTTAGAAATGTTAGAAAATAATTTTAGGTTAGTATCTATTAGTATATCTTATGTCACATGTTGGATAAAACACCGTGTTAGATACATTTTATCAGAACGAAAAATTGCACTGTTGAAACGTTGAAAGCTCTTACGCCTTGCGTTTGTGTTGAAAGCTCTTACGCTTTGCACTGTTGAAACGTTGAAAGCTTTTACGCTTTGCGTTTGTGTTGAAAGCTCTTACGCTTTGCACTGTTGAAACGTTGAAAGCTCTTACGCTTTGCGTTTGTGTTGAAAGCTCTTACGCTTTGCACTGTTGAAACGTTGAAAGCTTTTACGCTTTGCGTTTGTGTTGAAAGCTCTTACGCTTTGCACTGTTGAAACGTTGAAAGCTCTTACGCTTTGCGTTTGTGTTGAAAGCTCTTACGCTTTGCACTGTTGAAACGTTGAAAGCTTTTACGCTTTGCGTTTGTGTTGAAAGCTCTTACGCTTTGCACTGTTGAAACGTTGAAAGCTCTTACGCTTTGCGTTTGTGTTGAAAGATCTTACGCTTTGCACTGTTGAAACGTTGAAAGCTCTTATGCTTTGCGTTTGTGTTGAAAGCTCTTACGCTTTGCACTGTTGAAACGTTGAAAGCTCTTACGCTTTGAGTTTGTGTTGAAAGATCTTACGCTTTGCACTGTTGAAACGTTGAAAGCTCTTATGCTTTGCACTGTTGAAACGTTGAAAGCTCTTACGCTTTGCGTTTGTGTCGAAAGCTCTTACGCTTTGCACTGTTGAAACGTTGAAAGCTTTTACGCTTTGCCTTTGTGTTGAAAGCTCTTACGCTTTGCACTGTTGAAACGTTGAAAGCTCTTACGCTTTGCGTTTGTGTTGAAAGCTCTTACCGGATAAAGGACATCGTATTTTGGGCCGAATACGGTTAGCAAGAGGTATACCGAACGGCGTATTCGCGCCTCAACACTTTTCTTTCATTCGGTGTGCTGTCACTAGACGGCGGTAGAATTCTTATTTATAGACTCACATAGCCGTTGGCATGAACATTGAGGTGTATTTTTTTATTTATCTGTAATACTGAAATGACAGAAACAGCTGTCTCGGGTGAATAAACAGAAATATTTTTCTTCTATGTATATATAATAAAAGAATACATATATACCAAGAAGCGAAGGCTGGCGAAGTTTCTTTGATGTTGGAAGGGCAAAAATTTTTGTGACAAGTGACGGATAACTAATATAAAAGCTGAGTTCGGCTTCGTTACTCTTTTCACTCGTTTTAACCTCGCTCTTCATTTATCCGTTCGGGTACTGACAAAAATTCTTTTAAATTCATTTTATATATATGTTTAAAAAACAAAGTAATATTTTACAATAAAATAATATAAAATAAAGCAAATGAACAAACAATCAGCACTTTATTCAAAAATATAGCACCTTTAGACATAATTGACATTGACGTACAAATTTCGATCCATGCAAATACCGTAGCCTTCGCTTCTTTATCGATAGGTATTCTTTGATATAATATACATAGATGGAAAAATGTATTTTTTTTAAACATAAAGAATAAAAATGTAATGCTTTCGGTAAGCGACAGGTTCGTCGATGGTGGTTAGCCGACTCTCTGCCACCTTTGGCCAGGCGGACATGCCCTAGGACGAAACGCCGGCAGCCGTATGAGGGCCGAATACATCCATTCGGCAGGCCGGTCCTGGGCCGTGGCGGGTCGGCTAGTCTGTGTTTACTGGGAGGTGGCGTCGACTTTTAAGTTGGACTGCTGTAGAATGTTTTGAACCACTAAATTAGTATGCTAGCGTTATCTATGAATCTATAGAACAACGACGGTGTTATTCGCAGCCTTAACATACCTTGAACACGGTGAACTACAATGACATGATAATTAACGCGTCAATTTTTAAAATTGTGTCAAAAATTTGCAAATCGAAATCATGCTTTTAACAATAATTATCCCATATACACAGCCCTCATATTATGTGAAAGTTAATAAAAAACGATAGAGAATGTGGTTTGAAACTAATTTTGTTATTCACCTTTACAATTATAATTTCACAGTTTATAACGATGTTGTGAAATTATGGTTAGTTATCAAATATATTAATATTCAATTCATTCTTACATTTCTATTCATAAATATAAAACAGTTTGCTTATACTTTTTCTTTATTATAATAAAACGCATGATTTAGTAACGGTCAAAAATGCCGCCATTTTTAGTCCATTTTCCATTTTGTAATAACACTGAAAAAAGATCCAGAGGATGGAAGTATATAGTTCATCACACTAAACTGACTTTTAAGTAATGACCAGGAAATCTGACTATGTGAAGCACCTACCTGATGTGAGATGTAAACAGTATGTCTCATTTTAAATTGATTCGTCTCATTTTAAATTGATTCACCACATTTCTTTATGGTGCTCATCCTACTTTGGAACTGCTTTGTATTGAAATGTTTTAGAGCTTTTTGTAAATACATGTAGAAATTCAAAAGCATAGTCAGTTTTATTCACAATGGATATGTCGCAGTCCCGGAGTGTGTTATTTTATGAAAAGTCTGGATCATTTCATGAACTGTCGACAGATCGTGAAAAATACGGATTTACACAATATGCCTATATACTTCAAAAAGGATCTGTTTGCGCCAAATTCAAAGCAGTCACTAGTATTTAGTAATTTAAATAGAGGACTATACTGCGTCAAAAGTAAACCAATCATTATTTTAATTGCCTCAAAATCTAATTTTATACGATTTGCCGACAGGTCATAAAATGATTCTGCTTTTCATGAAATGACTAATAACAATAACAACATACATGAAATAGCCATCGTAGTGTTGGTAAGCAATTTAATATCTATAATTGTATAAATATGGATGTATCATCCACTGTAAAAAAATAATAAATTGAATTTAATTAATACTAATTTTCCTTTACCTTCTAATTTACTATAGAACTCGCATTTCTTGCTTCTCTGCACTGAAGTCGTTTGTATAAAATTTCAGTTGCCAGTACAATAGAAATTTTAGCTGGTTCATTTTGCTTTCATTGTTTTAGAAATCATGAAGTTTCCACTTTTATAAACCCTGTAATCTTGGAATAAAACATCAATATTTTATAAAATCTTTAATATATGCTAATAATACTAATAGCAATAAAAACTTATTTGACTTTAACTTTTTTTAATACATTTTTTATATCCACAGGGGAAGTTAGAAAAAATCATTGTTTGAATACATTTTTTTGTGCCTACGAAATAAGTGAACAGCGTTGAGTAGAAAATGTACAGGGAATACGCATTGAAAATCTCAAAAATAACGCGTTAGACAACGTTTAGACAAAAAACGCCGACACACGTCAAACCATAAATTTAATGTTGCTTTAAGTTTGGATAATCATCGCTAATCGTCATTTAATTTTTTTTTAGAAACACATTTTGTATGTCAAATTTTAATATATAGATTATAAAAATGCAACTATTACCATAAAGTTGACACTTTTACACTCTGTATACGAGTCGACGTGGGTGGCGCCCTGGTGGCA
The DNA here is from genome assembly GCA_963243735.1 of Neocrepidodera transversa. Classification (NCBI taxonomy): domain Eukaryota; kingdom Metazoa; phylum Arthropoda; class Insecta; order Coleoptera; family Chrysomelidae; genus Neocrepidodera; species Neocrepidodera transversa. The sequence continues at coordinate 22,054,158 of OY725353.1, forward strand.
GTGACGTAACCTAACCTATGATTTTTTTTTTTTTTTTTTTTTTTTTTTTTTTTTTTTTTTTTTTTTTTTTTTCGCGCTACTTGTATGAATATTTAATTTTGCGCTTGGTGTTATGCGGCTCGGGGAGGTGTCCTGTATACAGTTGTCAGTGATCTTGGATAGTGTTCTGTAACCTAACCTAAGCCATAATTTCACGCAATCTAAATTTTTTTTATTTTTTAATAATTTTGAATGACCCTGTATGGTATTTTTTTATAATAATTGGTATTCATTTATTCATGAGTGATAGTCTTGAAATGTAAGGCAATAAATATTTTCTTAACTGCAATAAAGATGTCCTAATTAATAACCAATTGTATGTAAATCATTATAATAAAATTCTATGAGTTTGATGTAAAACGCACTAGGATGCTATTTTTTTTTTAATAATTTATCACATCGTGATCTGAATTGAATAGATTAATTAAAGATTATTGAACAGGATTGAATTTAGTTGTATATTCATTGAAAAATGTATCATTTAAAATATTTCATGTACTTATCAGAATACGTCTCTAAAAAAAATACCGTCCAAGTTTATAAATTTGAAGAATTTACTAGTTTGTAATCAAAGTAAAGTTTGAAGTGAAAAAAGAAAAAAATATGGGTAAGTTTGATATTCTAAATAAGTTTTTTATTTAATTAAAAATAAGTAAATAACACTTTTTGAAAAAACCTTTTAACTATTTTCCAACCATTAATTGTATAATTTCCATAAAAAAAACATTTTGCTAAGATTAACAAAAATTAAATGTGTACTTTTCAATTCGATTTATGAATTTTTAATTAAGGGAATTAAAATATGGGAGACAATGAATTTAAACTTTTAGAAAAGAATTAAAATCATTTTTTATTCAATTAAAAATAAGTAAATAACACTTTTTGAAAAAAACCTTTTAACTATTTTCCAACCATTAATTGTATAATTTCCATAAAAAAATATTTTGCTAAGATTAACAAAAATTAAATATGTAATTTTCAATTCGATTTATGAATTTTTAATTAAGGGAATTAAAATATGGGGGAAAATGAATTTAAACTTTTAGAAAAGAATTAAAAACATTTTTTATTCAATTAAAAATAAGTAAATAACACTTTTTGAAAAAACCTTTTAACTATTTTCCAACCATTAATTGTATAATTTCCATAAAAAAAAAACATTAACAAAAATTAAATGTTTATGCTTTTCTTAAGTTCAATGAAATTAAAACATTAAAGAAAATAGGAAAAATATTCTTCAATTATTTTCTTATTAAAATAAACGTTTTTTATAAACATTTTAATTATTATGTTTCTTTTAACAGCATTAGACGATCAAATTGTTAACTTCTTGAGGGAGAGATTACCCAATTTTCTGTTGGTAAGTTCATTTAAGGATTTTAGAATAAATGATAATATTGCTTATTGCCAGCGACGATATTGGTGGGAGAAATGATGATCCCATACGTGCCGGGGATACTATTGGGGGAAGTAGTAGGGCACAAAATTTATTTAATCGAACAGGAACCAGTGGTGCTTGCCTGGGCCCTTAGACTGACTAGTAATTTTTTTTTTTTTTTTTTTTTTTTTTTTTTTTTTTTTTTTTTTTTTTTTTTTTTTTTTTTTTACTTAGAGATTTTAAACAATAATAGCACTGATTTTGGATGATTGAGATTATTTATGCCATATGTCAAGCAGTTCCCATGGGAGAGCTTTTTCTAATAAATGTTCCAGATTTAAAGATTTTAATTCCTCATCAGAGTAATCTCTTAAACTCTTATACATGGAATCCATTATTATTTTAGCAAGTAGAAACTGTATAAACAGTGGTATTCTTTGTTATTTGCTTTTTATAGAAAATTCTTGACCCCCACTCAGTTATCTGAAACTACCAATTAAACTACTGTGCCCATAATATAAATTTACATTTAACTTAAAATGTTATTCAACAAGTATCGTTTGAAGGTCGTAATGTTCCAGAATCGTCTACAAAATTTTGTTTTAATCTAGAAGAGAATGAAATTGAAAACAACTCAAATATCGAAAAAACTTGGGGGTTATGAATGTCTTTGTTTAACGAACTATAAAGGTTTCTAATATCCCATTAGTTTATTTAAGTTTTATATTTAAATAAGGTAAATGAAGGACCAGGAGTTATTTTTATTAACATCTATTGTATAACTACAAACAAAAATGACTTAAAATAAGTCAATATTTAAAGATAACAAACAAATTTTAACAAAGATGGCCACATAAATAAAATGCGTGCGGTTACCAATTTCGCGAACACTTTGCACGACAAACTAAATACTTCTTATTTTATAAACGTTCACACACTATAATTAACCAAACAATAATCAATTGAGCAGAATTTATTGTACGAGAGAGTGGATGCAATACCTCAAAATTACATGAATATCAAGCGAAATAAGAACGTGTGTTTTTTAACAAGGTACTGAGCGACAGCAACCCTTCTTGGCAATGCGCTCGCGGTGAAATCTAATTTCGACTGTGTAAAAAATGCGTACGCGACCAGAGTTACCAGATATAGTTTTCGCGCGGAAAATGAATAATCTGCAATAAAAAATAAGCGGGTAGATTTGAAATTTTCAATATTCTGCCCGGCGTGAGAAGAAAAGACATAATACAAGAAACAACATAACAACTAGATATGACTGCTGGATCAACACAAAGTACAAGATAAACGGAATACATATGTATAAAAAATATTTATTCTTGAGTAACTAATTCCTGGTATGCCAGTGGAGAAGGAAGTGGACACAACTTTATGATGGGTCGCATAAACTCTCCTTCAGGAGTGAGAAGTCGAACAACACGGTCTAGAGACCATTTTAGTGGAGGAGTATTCTAATTTTTGAGGAGAACAATATCATTCTCTTTAATATTCTCCGAGGCGTAAACCATTTATGCCGATTATGCAGCCGGTTTAAATAATCGACTGTCCATCGTTTCCAAAAATTCTGTTGAATTTTAGAATATTGCTTCCAAAAGGTAAGTCTATTAACAGGAGTATTTGACACATCCTTTTCTGGACATGCGGTTAAGGGAGCACCTCTTTAGAAATGTCTAGGTGTAAGGGGGTTAAAGTCGTGAGGGTCATTGGACAGTGCAAACGGGGACCTAGAATTCAAGATTGCTTCATTTTGAGCTAAACTCTTCGTACGTGAAGCGTGAGTCTCCTACAAGTCTAGATAAGTGCCGCTTCGCACACTTAATCGCTGATTGTCATAATCCTCCCCAGTGGGGTGAAATAAATTTTCATTGAATTTGATTTTGGGTTAAAGTACGAATTGAATCAAGGCTTTGAGATTGGAAAAATATATATAGGTCGTATAATTGGTTTCTATCTTCAACGAAATAAGAACCATTGTCGGAGTAAATTATCGTGGGCTGACCTCGTCGTGCAATGATGAATGCAAGGTGATTAAGAAAGCATCATATGGGAAGCTTATTTTGTTACCAATTTCTCAGAAAATTTCATTCTCGATACAAGTTAATGTATTATCTAGAACCTAATTTTTACATCATTATTGTTTGACTTGTCAAGAATTTTTTCCTACTAAGTAAATTTCTAAATGTTCACTAAATGGTGAGCTATTATTTAAAATACATATTTTGATATAGATGGATGTAGATTTATTATTCTGTATATATTTCACTCATAAGGAGGTGAAATATAGACAGAGTATTATGATTATATTAATTCTGAAAAAAATGGAGTAAAACTCCTTTATTTCCAAAACTAAAAGTTCTTAATCTTGAGATAAATTAATTGCTTTTATTATCCTTCATATATTATATTTTTAAAACGGTTTTATTAATAGTTTATTAACTTGATTATCTTAAGAAAAAATGAAGAAATTAATCTTAAGATTTAGTTTCTTCGATATAAGGCTCGAATAATTCAACTCTTCTAGCTGAAATAATATCTTCATTATCAATGTTTCCATCAATAATCCTCATATCAATCAGATTATATATGGGTTCAGCTTTTGGTTGTGGTATATTATATACGATACACATATTCAACACTACACAAGAGTTTATAATTTTACAATAAATATCACCAGTGTAGTGAAGTACTCTATGTTTTAGTAAACACCGGAACCTAGCTTTCAACACTCCATTACATTGTTCAATTTTCACCCTTGTACTTTTATGAATGACGTCATGACATTCAAAGTATTTTTTTTATAATTAATACCTAAAAGAAAATTATCGTGATTGCCTCTTTGATGAATATTTCATAATACAGAATGCAGGTTGGATTGATTCCAAATGTATGCATCATTGGTACTCCCAGGATATTTCGCACTGACATTAATAACTCAAAATTTGGCGAAGTCGTCAATCAATTTGACGAAGTATATGCTCGCCACACGTACTAATTTCATCAATTATCACAAGTTTTGGCTGTGACAAAGCGATTTTCAAGCGTTTTAGAGTGTCATCACATAGAGTAGAGACTTCTGCTTTGTTAAATGGTACACTGAACGCAGTATGAAAAGTCAATGCTCACCAATATTGACGGCTGCTTTACCAGTTGGTGCATAAAGAAGAACCACGGGCTTGTCTGGTAAATAATAGAGATCAACCATTTTGAAAAGTATTGTTACTGCTTGAAATATGATATCGATAACAAACGATTTGCCAACTCCTGCTCCAACTTTGAGATATATGTAAAATGGATCTTGATTGGCTCGGTGAAAATGATCCATAATATGCATGAGAATGTCTCATTTCTAGTTGTTAGCTTACTGTAGAGTTCATCCTTTGAAAGGTTCAATGTGAAAGAGCGAGATAGTGCTATATCACGCTAATGTCTGTATCCGTGATATGGGATGTTCTGGAATATATATCATTAAATTCAAATGAAAGCTGCTATAGGATCTAAGTTACTAAATATGAAGCCGACACAGTTAAACAAATATGAAGCCCTTGCGGTGCCGTATGTTATTGAGTACTTATGTCATTTAACTCGTAAATACCTTTTTAACTGAAATTTCCTATCTGGTGTATCTACTCTTATTTGTCAAAACATTTTTTCTATGTCTGCACTTATTACGCATGAGAAACAATGTGTCATAATTCTTCCTGAATTGTTGTACCTCCTAATTATGCATCGTTTAAAGATTACCGTTGTCTATCTCCGCAGACGGGTCAACGATGACCCTGCATTTTGTTGTGGTGCTGCTATTTTTAAACACGGTATGTGTTAAAAAAAAATGCGATTGCGATCCTTAATTGTCATTAAAATTCAAGGAATAATAAAACTCCAAGTCATACCACAATTATTTATGTGATGTTAATGTTTAACAATTAAATGGCAAGATGTTTCGGTCAAACAATGGCCATCATCAGGCCTATAAGACAAAATTACAAAGTTAAATTACAAGAAATTAGTAATTAAATGATTTCTTACAGAAAGCGGTTAGTCAAGTACGACAAATTACAAGAAATGATATGGTATGAAAATCACAATGTGAACAAAGAAAACTTTAACCAAAATTAACTTTAAATATTAAAAACTTTTAAAAAACGCGAGCCTAAAAACTCCATATTGGAGGGAGCGGTGTGATGTATTAATTTAATCAAATATTTAATGTCATTAATTTTATTATATTTAACCGTACTAATGTGTTGGATTCGTATTGCTGACGTCACATCTTATTGCCAATTCAGCAATACTCTAGTTTATAATTTGTAATATATTTTATTTAGAAATAGTTAAGTTATGATGATCATTTTTGTAACATGTAAACCGGTTGGGCCATCTTTTATAATAAAACTGTTATAAATATGGTTTGTTTAATTAATCCAAAACTATAAAAATATCAGTTTATTGCATGGCGATCCTGCCAGTTGGATAAATTTCACTGGAATATTATCCAGAAAATACCAAATAATTCATATTTCTTTTAAAATTAATAATATTAATCTTTCAGTTCATACTAATGTCTATTATTGTATATTATAAAATCTAAAAATAGATTTAAACTAAACACAAGAGTTATTCCGTCTTTCTCTCAGACGTTTTTTCTGTCTACTTTCAAAATACCGTTAACGAAAACAAAATACATAATCGACCGTTGCCATACAAGCAATATTATTGTTCTCTCATATTATCCCATCATTATAAGAGACAAAAAATATAAATATATTTCTTCCCGCTAAGATTCTGAATTCAAGGTTATTTGGATACCACGTATCGTGTCTCCTACCAATAACAAACCTGCAACCCGACTCCGCTAAAATTCGCAGGATAATCGCTCTCTCGCTTATCGACTGTACAAGGATGCAGTCGCATTTAATAGAGCAACAAGTTTATTCAAATAATTAAAATGGTGCGTAATTAACCACACCCAAAAAGTTTCTGAGTTTTCATAATAATAAAAAATGTAAATAGTTTTTTACAGTGAATGAAGTGATGAGTTATATTTGATTTCGGTTTCATAATTTAAATTAATGTGCCGTTTATTATTTTTATGTTCATGTTAGTACTTGTAATAAATTGATTAAAAAATACATTCCTTTTTCAAATACTGTTTTTGTTTTGGTTTAACTCCTACCTAAAGAGTTTGGTCCTTCGACGCATATTTAAAGAAAATACAAGTCCAGTGTTCTTTCAACATTTATGAATACTAATATTCGTAAATCGTTCACCAGTCACAGTCAATGGAAGAAAAAACAAACAAGTGCAAGTACAAAAATTGATATAAGAAAGTTTTTAGATGTGTACATTTTAAATATGGGCAGTAGTCAATCAACAGAAGAAGTTATACTGGCACAGGCTGGTAACAGTGGAGGACAAACTAATAATACTCAACAGAACGAGTCTACTGGAATTTCAATAGGAACCATTTTAGAAGGAGTAGTTATTCTCATAGCAGTTGTAGTAATTATTATTTTATTGCTACGGAAAATGTAAAAAACTTCTGTAGAAGAAAATACGAAGAGAAATCGCAGCTAGTCAAGAATTGGCATAAGTGATCGTGAAGTGAGTGAAATAAAGTCGTAGTGAGAATGACTCAAAGAAAATGTGCGGAAATGCGAAATGTCAAGTTCTATTGAATTTAAGTTCGTTTAGAAGAACTAAGAGTGTTTCATAGAAATTTAAATAAGGACTCCAAAGCCAGAAGGACACATTTAAAATCAGTAGAACGTAAGTTAAGTAAATTAGATAAAATCAGAAATAATTTTATTACTTTAAAAACTTCCGTAAATAATGTTAGTAATTTAGATAATACAATTAGAAAAGAAATTTTAACCTATGCAGATTCAATTCAAAAATATATAGAAGCCATTAATTTACTTTTAAATGACAGATTACCACAATGTCATAATAAGTAATAGCCAATGACTAGAAGGTATTCTTCAGCAAATCTTTAAGCTTTTCAGCAAAAATTTCAGTTCTTCAGCAGTTCTTTTGCTAAAGAAGTTTGCAATGACCAGAAGCATTAAATCTAGTGCCACCCTGTATAAAATGCAGAACTCACTGCTTATCTCTAGATCTCTTCTTCTTCTTTTCGCAAAATTAGCTTAGGCTAGTGCCACCCTGTAAAACTAAACTTCTACAAGCTGTATGATGAAGAAGAATTCGTTAACAGCCAAAAGGGCAGTTTCATCTAACTGTATGAGTGTTTTTAATAAAAATTAATTTTTCACTTTTTAATTAAAACTCGTATATTGTTAATACCTGAAATTATATTATTTTCGTAAAATTTATAAGATAATAAATGTTAATCTTTTTGGGGTCACAGGTTAAATATAAATATATCGAGATTTATCTGTTTTCATAAAAACTAAGTTTATTTAAAATACTGCAAATATATGCTTAAGTAAACGAAATATTTTCACTAAATAAGCTAAATTTTGACTATAAATATGGCCAGTTTTGCACTGAAAATTATCAAATATCTATTGATCATCTTCTATTAGTAAAATGGTGAGTTTTTGAATTTTATTTTTATATTATTTTACTTGATTTAAATTTCTTGTAGCGGTAATAAGTGTTTATTATATACCAAGGTGGTTAGAAAGTGGGTAATAAAATTCTAGTTTTAAATAATATTTTTATTAATTATTTTTAAATATTTTAAAATTAATTACATGTAGATATTTTTTTTCTTAATCTTATTACTTCTTGATAGCAACTGGAATATGCCCATTCGTTTGTGTTATTAGGTGTAATGTCGGGAACTGGTAAATGCGGCAGTTGAGTAGTAGTTTCTAAAACTAGACTTTCTGGTTTTGGTAGAACAGTTTCCGCATATTTTGCTGCCCACGTATCAGCTTCAAATTTTAGGCCCCCATTAATGGCCATGCATGTGGTAAGTGAAGTTCTTGTATTTTCTAGTTCACAAAGCGTACTATTTAAAAGTTCTTTAGTGGTGTTGCATTGTTGTTGAAAATTTAAATCGGCCATAATGTGATTTGGACAAGAAAACATAGCATTTATACGATCCTGTGTACAATTTAGGGCATCAATATTGATTTTTAAGAGAGATTGTGTACATTTTTCTAAACAATGCAAACATGTATCGTTTTGTTGTAGCGAATCTCCTTCAGTGTTAATAATTTGATTCAAATTTTGATTGTTTTGGTGTGATGGTATGGGCTTCTCTTCCTTCTTGACAGCTTGTCGTTCTAATTGATGCTTTCGAACATGTCTATGTGTATCAATTGCTCTAGACATGGTAGAATTGGAATAAATAATAATTTCGGGATATTGTGACAATAATCTGTTGTACTTCAGGTGTATATATGATTTGTTATCAATCTCATGAAAAATTTTTAAATTACCATTTGATGGATTATATTCTGATTGATATACATTTGGTGTGCAATCGAAAATTTTTACTTGTAGGAGAAAAAGAAGTACTGTTCTCTTAAACATATTGATTATTAATGATGATGATTCTTAATACTTGTGTGTGTAATATTTTAATTTATCCTAGTTGAAGCGGGGGAATCGTTTGATTCGGGTGGTATCTGCGCATGACTCTTCTATGTATTCTATTTTCTTCTTGCGCCCATACGTCATGTTCAGTTCTATTGCCGTTTCCATTTCCATTACCATTACCGTTACCATTTCCATTGCCATTTTCATTTGGGGAGCCAATTATATTAACTTGTATAGGTGGAGCCATTATCTGCAAGTGGTACTTATTAATTACAATTAAAAATGAAAATACATTATGGATAAATTTTTAAATAACAAATCCCCAGGGTAGTGTATCCGTCGAAACATAGTTTACTACTCTTTTATCATCAAACGGACTTAATGCAATTTTTCTTTGAGCAATTGTAAATACTTTATGTTTTTTAGATTTAATTAAATTTTGGGTACAAGAAAAAGTAGAGTTATTAAACAAACAGTCATAGAAATGCTGAAATGTAATTGTATTATTTTTAAGCAAATAATTTTTGACACCTTTAGCTGTACGTTTCGTCTTGGATGTATCAAATGTTTTTATTGCATACATTTTTGAGCGAAGTCCTATAAATTCGGTCATAATTTTACCACAATTTTCGTCTTTCATAAGACCTAATACTTTTTTGTTCATCAAAGGTATGCCGAATTGGTTATTAGTGGGGTAATCAGATGTATCAAATTTTGAAATGTCTGTTTTAATGCTATCATAAATAACATCAACAAAAAAGTGGTAAATTAAAGAATCTGTATCAGTATACAATAATTTAGCGTTATTTTGAAACTTTGTTTTAATGTAATTATAATGAAAATCATAAAGATACATTTTTGAGTTATCTAAAATGGTAAAACCCACATATATGGGTTTATTGAATTTTACATTTAATCTTTTCATTTCTATAATAACCAAATTTTCATTAAAAATAGTTAAACTATGAAAATTTGGCTGCGAAATATAGTAGTTTGCTCCAAAACGTCCTGAATATCTGTTTACTATTTTAATATCCCGGTACTTTCGAACATTTTCCATGGTTTTTCCGAATACAGCGTTATTCATTAATTTATAAAATTTTTTTTCAAATTCATTCATGCTTTTTTGTCGCATTGTTGTATTTAAATTAATATAATTTTTCATCCAAGATGATTGTTGAAATTTTAACACTATGAATTTTAGTAATTTCGAGTCCTAATTTTATAATTTGCTTTAAATTTCTGTAATGAATAACATATTTTTCTTTATTATAAAGAGTTGTTAATAATTTCGCGTTTTTAGAATTTGAAGTAGGAGGAATTCGATGTTCAGGACATAATGGTAAATCTTTATGAGATTCATATAATTCTCGAGGGTACTCAATATCTACCTCCAAGATAAACCCTGTGTTAGAATTATCAGGGACATTTAAAACGTCTATAGAATAGGGATCAACCCAATCAAATTGGTTCATAGGAAGTGGTAAACACATAACAGTGCCGTACAAGTTATTTACATCATAGTACATAAGATATGAAGGAGGTTCTTCGTAAATAAACTGATCTCCCATATACTTATTATTCGCTTTGCCATAACGATTTGAGCACTGTGATACCCCTCCACGGATACCCTTTTCTATAAACATTATCATGTCAATGTCTGTCAATAACTCTAATTCAACTTGTGTTATTTTTAGCATAGCATCAAATGCCAGACCGGGGGCAGTGTAATAGTGCAATGCATCCAACTCATAAGTTTTAGCACAAACGTTTCGGAAATTCTCAAAAATATCAGCTAACAGAAAAACGTCAGTACGTAAATAGATTTCCAAGAAATCTTGTAAATTTTGAATGTAAATTTTGCGTGTTCATATTGTTCCTCATTTATATGTGAATCGGTAAGTTTACTATAAAATTTATCGAGTGAAGGTAGTTCTGTTTTTAAAAAAAACAAAAAGACCCACCTAAAACCAAAAAGAACCATTATTGTTAAAACAATAAATAACCACTTTTAAATAGAAAAAAGTTATATTATTAAAATACATAAATTTACATGTATTCTATTAATGATATCCCTCTATCCTGAGGAAGGCGTGCTTAACCTCCCCGTTAGGTCTTCCTTGGACAACATTGTTGACTAATAAAGCACATTCCTACCCTATGAATAATACTAGTCTTTTATTTTACAAAACTAAAAATGTAATCTGTTTTTAGAATATTTAAACTTTTTTTCATATGACTATTGTTTTAGCGTTATGGAAAATATGTACCGTGCAGTAACACCCGAGATACATATATACGGCTGTGATGATTTAAATATACCCAGCAGTGGAAGAAATATGTGCTTCTATGGTTGCTGGTGTAAAGCAGGGGTGTTTTATAAATCACGAATATAAATTTCACACACCACGCATACTTTTCACAGAACTAAATATCAACTGTATTAGAGAATTAAAAATCCGAATTGTAAGAAATAACGATTTTTTATTAGAGCACTAAATTAAGTTTTCGTATTTCTTTTAGTTGTTTTAGGTTGGTTTTACTCATAGGGTAGAAAATTTTCATTATAATTAATAAACATGTATAAACTTTTTGTGGATTAAAAACATAATAAGTGGACTGTATCTTGTTTTTCTATTTTTATTATCAAACTATAACGTAAAAATTATAAACGAAACGATTTAACAAATAATTCATTTGATCTGGCTGCGTGTAATGTCGAAGTTGAAGTCGAAGTGGTGTGGTTTCTTCAAACAGCCGATCGTCGGAAATAAAGACAATGGTGGGGAACCAGTGGCGTGGATATTAATGACATACTCCCCCCCTTGAAAGATGAGGTTGTCTTTCAAGATCTATGGGAAGAAGACATATTTTGGTTACACAACGTCGCAGTGTTCCTGTGGCAGTTTTGACTGTAATGACTCGGACCAAACCGTCTGATCCAGGATGGATTTGCTGGATTCGGCCAAGTCTCCAATGATGTGAAGGCATGTTATCATCGACTAATAACACTAAGGAGCCAATTAGTTTATCTGGTATAGCAGAGAAGGTCCATTTGCTTCTTTTCTGCAAATTCTGTAAATATTCGAGAGACCATCTTTCCCAAAATTTTTGAATCAAGGACTGCACTCTTTTATATCGTGAAATTAAAGTTTCTCTGTCATTTTCAATAGGAGGTTCTGGTAAGGCTTGTAAATGACTCCCAACCAAGAAATGGCCTGGCGTTAACGTCTGGTATTCTTCTACGTCATTCGTGAGAGGTGCAATAGGACGGGAATTCATTATGTATTCGATTTGAGATAAGAAAGTAAAAAATTCTTCTAAAGTTAATTGATCATTATTCAATACTACCTTTAAATGTGATTTAGCTATACGAACAGCACTCTCCCACAAACCTCCAAACGAAGGAGATCGTGGAGGAATAAAAGACCATCGAATGTGATTTTGAATTAAAAAATTATGAATGTTAGGTTTAGTAAACATATTTGCAAATTCCCTTAGATAATTATTTGCAGCCACAAAATTTGTACCATTATCTGAATAAATTTTATAGCAGAAACCTCTTCGTGATATAAATCGTTTTAAGGCATTAAGAAATGCTTCGCTTGTCAAATCCGTCACTGCCTCTATATGGACTGCTCGAGTAGCGAAACACACAAAAATGCAAGCGTATATCTTAATGAATTTTCTGTTCCGTAATTTAGTTTCTTTCATTAGAAAAGGACCTGCAAGGTCTACACCACAGGTAGAAAAGGGTCGCGATATAGTTACTCGGGATTCGGGTAAATTGCCCATGATTTGGTGCATCAATTTTGGTTTAAATTTAAAACAAATCACGCAGGATCTCAATACTCGTTTAATTGTTTGTCTACCTCTAAGAGGCCAAAATCTTTGACGGATTTTATTTAATAAAAATTGACATCCTCCGTGAAAGTTTTTAAAATGTTCATATCGTATTAATAATGAAGTAAAGTGATGCTTAGATGGTAAAATTATGGGATGCTTAGCCTCAAAAGGAAGTTGTGACTGAGACAGTCTTCCACCGACTCTAATAATACCATCATTATCAATAAAAGGAGTCAAATTATTTAAGTTGCTCTTTTTATTAACATATTTGGTCCGTTTTAAATTGCCAATTTCAGAAGAAAATTCTTCAAGTTGAACCATTTTAATAATTGTTTTTAGAGCAGCGTCAGTTTCTTCAATAGTAAGAGGTCCTAATAGTTTAACGTTATTTTGTCGTGTGTTGTTATTAAATCGTAGTAAGTATGAGACAACATTTAATAACTTAGTATAACTAGAGAATTTATTTAGAATGCTAACTTCTTTGGGTTCATTTTGAGTTAATAATACAACCTTTTTTATTTCAGGTAAATCGTCATTAATAATTAAGCTAGCTGAAGGCCATAGTTTATGTGTACCTTGTAAAAATGAGGGTCCGTACCACCATTGTGTTAAATCCTTTAATTTTCCTGGATCGACGCCTCTTGAAATATGATCTGCAGGATTAAGATCTGTTGGTACATGACTCCATTTATATTTAGATGTGAGAGTTTGAATTTGTGAAATGCGATTAGCTACAAAAGTATGATATTTGTTAGGCTCGTTATTTATCCATGATGGCACTATTGTTGAGTCTGTCCAAAAATAAATGTGTGATATGTTTAAATTTAAAGCATCTAGAACTCTTTTATGTAATTGTGCCGATAACAAGGCTCCGCACAATTCCAATCGTGGTATTGTTTAAGATTTCAAAGGAGCGACCCTAGATTTAGCACAAATTAAACGAGTTAGTGGTTGATTGTGACTCCTAGAAACCAAATAAATACAACAACCGTAAGCACGCTCTGATGCATCGCTAAAACAATGCATCTCAATCTGAATATAATTTTCCAATGAAATAGGTCTAGCTATCATGATATCGTTAATATTTGTCAAGTAGTTGTAAAATGAGTTCCATTCACTGAGAAGATTACCTTGTATAGGTTCATCCCAAGACAATTTGGATGACCATAGTCGTTGTAGGAAAATTTTTGATTTCACCAAAATAGGTCCAAGTAATCCTAAAGGATCAAAAACTTGTGCTATAATTGAAAGTACCTTTCTTTTTGTGAATGTTTCGTGTTTTTCTGCTTGATTAACCGTAAAATGAAAATAGTCAGATTTTGCATTCCAATGTATACCTAAGGTTTTAGAGTTCTGTATATCCCTAATAAGATAATTGTCATCAAATGATCGCAATGGTAAATCTTCTAGTATTTCGGGCTTGTTTGACGTCCATTGCCGAAGATTAAAACCAGTAGTAAGTAAAATGTTATTAATTTGGTTTATTAATGCCTTTGCTGACTTAATATCACTGGATCCACAAATGAGATCGTCCATGTAGAAACAATTTTCAATTGCTTCACACGCTTCAGGATATTGATGCTTATTTTCAATTGCTAGTTGTTTTAAACATCGGGTTGCTAAGAACGAAGCTGGAGCAGTCCCGTACGTAATAGTGTTTAGTCTGTAGTGCGATAATTCTTCGTTCGGTGCAGTTCTCCATACAATGCATTGGAAATCACGTTCTGGTTCTTGAATTAGAATTTGTCTATACATCTTCTCTATGTCAGCTGTGAAAGTTATATTGTAGACTCGAAAACGTAATAAAATAAAGAAAATGTCATTTTGTATACTGGGACCAATTCTAAGGACGTCATTTAATGAATAACCTGTATGTGATTTAGAACTGGCGTCGAAAACCACACGTAATTTTGTAGTTAATGATGTCTCTTTTGTTATTGCGTGATGTGGTAAATAATGTCTGAAAGGTTTGTCATCATGTAAATTTGTTTCAATTTTTGTCATATGGCCTAGTTTGATGTAATCGTTTAAAAATTGTGAATATTTCAGTTTTAAGTCTAGATTTTTAGTAAGTTTTCTTTCTAATGAATAGAATCGATTGATGGCTTGTTCTTTGTTATTGGCTAACTCGCCACAGTTTTCTTTAAAAGGCAACCTTACCTGAAATCTGCCACTAAGTGATCGCGTATAAGTATCTTGAAAATATTTCTCACAATATTCTTCGTCATGTGTTAAATTGTTTGGGAAGATTCACTTCTTCCAATATCCAAAATTTTTCTAGTTGCTTGTGTATTAATGCTTGCGAAAACTGGCAATATACTGCAGTTTTCATTTGTTCAGATACCTTACCTGAAACTATCCATCCTAACTCCGTATTTTGTAGAGTTGGTGTTTGTATGTTTAACGTAATCCGATCAGGTAGTAACAAATAATAATATATATCCGCGCCTAACAGAATGTCAATTTCTTGTGGTACGTTAAAACACGGATCTGCAAGTTTGATGCCCTCAGGAATGTGAACATTTTGTCGGTTTATATTTTGTAGAGGAATTTTACCCGTGATTTTATCCAAAACTAAAAATTGTATGGAAGTCTAAAATTTCGTAACGATTGATTTAATATTGGCAGTTGTAGTAACTTTAATATTTATATTTGCATTGCTTATACCTTGTACCGGCATATTTATTCGTTTTTGTGGTAATTGTAGCTTGTTTGCTAATTTTGTAGTCATAAATGAAGATTCACTCCCAGAATCAAGTAGTGCTCTAACCTTAAGAGGGTTATTTAATTGATCGTAAATATAAATCTGAGCTGTGCCTAAGAGCACTGTGTTAAAATTCGTAATGTTTGCATTATGTAGTGCCAATTTTGTATGATCATCGTCTGTTGAAAATGATTCTTGTGTAGCATCATGCGCAAAATTGCTTGAATTTGTACCCATTTGAGCATGCAGTGTTTGTGAAACATTAGATTGACTTGGTAAATGATTTTGTACGTTAGTAGCGTGGTTGAGTGATTTAACATGGATTTGAGAGTTCGTAGCGTAATTGTCATTTTGTGTATGTATTTGCGTATCGTTTTGATCTGTTTTGTTTGTATAATTGCTGTCTGATAGTTTAGTATAATTGTCAATGTGTAATAATGAGTTGTGTTTTCTATTACATATTCTGCAGCTACCAGAGTGACAGTTTGGCGAGAAATGACCTACCCGTAAACAATTGGTGCAAATCTTTAATTTTTTAACCTCCTGCCAACGAGACGCCACTGGCAGAGATAAGAAATTTAAGCAAGATGCTATATGATGGTTATTACTGCAGAATCTACATTTTACGTTTTGAGAATTGTTATTACTAATATGTACTCGAGATATTTTGTTTTCCAAAGATTTTTTATTAAAAGTTGTATTTGGTACATTAGTCTGTATATTTTTACTATCCATAGATTCTAGTAACATATACCTTTCTGTTAAACATTTAGTTAAGTCGGTAATTTTAGGGGTTTTTAAGTCTTTAGAAAAGATTTCCCATTCCTTTTTTGAATTAACATCTAATTTATTAGCTAATAGATAAATTAACATCGTATTCCAATGTTCTAGAGGTTCGTTTAAATTTTTCAAAGAGCGATAGTTTTGTTGAAAAACATCAACAAATGTTCTTAACGAGGCGTGTGAATCTTTAATGACGCTATGTAATTCAAAAATATTTTTTACATGTGTTTTAATAATCATTTTTGAATTTTCATATCGTTCAGTAAGTAAATCCCACGCTAAATTATAATTTGTGTCTGTTAATTGTAAATTTTTAATCAATTGCGATGCTTCTCCCTTTAAACTAGATTGTAAATAATAAAATTTTTGAATATTGGTCAAAGTAATATTTTGATCTATGAGTGATTTAAAACTATCGTAAAATTGTGCCCATTGGTCATAAGCACCGTCAAAATTAGGTAATGAGATTTGTGGTAGTTTTACGTTACATTGTTGTAAAGCTTGCATACCTGTGCGCGCCGCCACTGGAGCACCACTGTTCGAGACCGTGACGTCATGAGCTTGCGCCAAAGCTGCGAAATATTTATTCTCAAATGTTTCCCTGTATTCAGCGTGTTTATCAAGTTCATTTACGTCAATTTGTTCGATTGTAAATTGAATGTTATTAAACTCAGGAAGACATTTTTCAATCTCGAGTAATCTATGAGGAATTTGCGATTTAGTTGTATCATCTACAGTGTTTAAAAATGAAACAAATCGTGTAATTTTACCTTTGATATGTCCTCTTAAAGTGATTAATTTATCTAAATTGTCTGCCATATTAAAAATGTTATTTCGTACACATTAATAGAACAATACATAAATTGTATATGTATTTATGATAGAATAAAATGTTTATGTTTAAGTACGAGTATCTAAATAAATAACTGAAAAGCTGTTTGCTTCTGTATGAGAGTTAAAAATGAAAAATCATTTAAATAGTTAACATGCGTTGAATTTTCCTTTCTTATCACTAATCGATTAAATGGGTAAAATACATGAAAATTAGGAAAAAAAAGAACTCACGTGTGAATATTTCTTGAATTCGTATCCTTGGCTCGAAGTGACCAAACAATGTGGATTAAAAACATAATAAGTGGACTGTATCTTGTTTTTCTATTTTTATTATCAAACTATAACGTAAAAATTATAAACGAAACGATTTAACAAATAATTCATTTGATCTGGCTGCGTGTAATGTCGAAGTTGAAGTCGAAGTGGTGTGGTTTCTTCAAACAGCCGATCGTCGGAAATAAAGACAATGGTGGGGAACCAGTGGCGTGGATATTAATGACACTTTTATTTATTAGACTTCTATTAATATTAATATCAAATATAGGGGTGTTAAGTATTAAGGTCTTATAATAATTCTGTTATTTTAAAAACTAAAAATTTATAATAACAATAGTAAATGTAAGGTGTACCTAATTTAATTAATTATATTCCTTTATCATTAAGTAATAATATTTTTGAATGTTTAACAAATATGTTTATTTAAAATTAATATATTATTCTCCATTTTGTCTCTACATTAGTATTTTTATCTAGTAGTAAATTCTTACATTATAATTTCATAGGATTTCGTTCTTTTTATTTTATAAAAATGTCAACAATTCCCAGGAAACAGTTCAAGTTGGAGACCTTGTAATTATAACTAGTTCAAAATCAGAATTCAGTTTAATATAAACTATAAGAACGTAGGTCTGCTAATTTTAAAACTTAAGAATTTTCTAATAAAAATATGTGAAAGCTAAAAATTCTCCTGGTATACAAACGTACGATCTTAATAGTTAAATAAAATCTTTGAATGTTTATATAAAATTAAAAGGATATTTTCTGATATGTTGAAATCAAAAGGAGTTCATTGTATTTATTCGTACAATGTCAACAGCCTTTGCTCCATTTGTACTCTCATTACTCCTTCGACAACTAGTCTGCTGTCCAAAGTCAAGTTGAATACCTTGCAATTATAATATTTTTTTGGAATCTTATAAAGATTATATATAAATCTTTTAATTACCTCATAACAATTAATGTCCTTATATTTACTGTTTAAAAAACTTTTTAAATCATAACAATATTTCAATTTAGAGGAATAAAGTATTTAACACTAAATGAGGGTCGGGCAACAATATTTTTAATAAGAGAGAATAAAAAAAAACATCTTTTGTAGAAATGTTGTTGTTAGTAAAACTATGAAAATATTGAAAATAGCCAAAACATAAGTAAAATTGCGTGTTGAAAATCGAATAATATAAATCCTATAAACTGCTCCCAACTAAATATATATTCTAATCATATTTTAAAAAGTAATTTTGAATATAAGGTGTCCCGAGCATTTTTACTTTCGTAAGTGATACGAATACAAATTATTCCCAAGTCGAGACTTGTTCTCTGTCCCCCCACCACCGCATATAGTGTGGCAGGTGTGCCTAGAGGATGAAAGTGGAGGGGTGCGTGGCCTCGTTATAGATAGACGCCTAAGACTGTCGGTCTGGCTATAGGGGGGCCACATCTACTGGTCTATTTCGAGCACTCCGGTATACTATTATGCTAAATGACAGCCGGTCGCCATGTTGCCAAATCCTCTGTGTCAGTCCTTGTGATTTTGTCAAAAAATAGATTTCAAAATTAAAAAAAGTATGTTCCGGGACGTTTTAAAGAAAAAAAATTTGGGAAATTCATTTTTTTTTAAATATCTTTTAGTGAGAAAAATTTCGTACGGGGTCGCAAAAAACCCAAAAAACGATACCCTCATTTCGTCCTTTTTAAGCATCTTTGTTGCAATTCCCGCTATCTTGTATGGTTTTTATGTGATCATTAAAAACAAAACGTATTTTTCTTTATTAATAACAATTACAATTTTTATTTGCAGAAAAACATCGACATATAACACATTTCTCAGAATTGCAATCCGCGTCGAATGAGCCATCGCTTGTATTTTTCGTACCCTTCTACGACGAATGCGGTATTGTTGGGGGACAGTGGTTATGGCATAATGTCCTGTTTAATGACGCCCTTTTCCGCCGTGGAAGACGCAGTGCAGGCTTCCTTTAATCGACTTTTAAAGAAAGAAAGAGTGATTATAGAACATGCTTTTGGACAGTTGAAACGGCGGTTCACGATTCTTAAATATGTCTGTCAAGTGAAAATGGAAAATATTCCGAAGGTAATAGTGGCGTGCGCGGTGCTTCACAATATTGCAAAGTCCTTTGGCGATAATGATTTCGAGGATGCGGATGAAACGGAAGATGAGGAATTGCAAGAGGTACCGGAAAGGTCGGATGCAGCTATACGAGCTGAAGGTCAAGCCCGTCGTACACAATTATCTCAGCTTATCTACAATAGTAACATAGGTGAAAACATATTTTACTTTAATATTTTTTTTGTTGATAGACTTGATATTTCCTTCTTATCATAAATTTAATGTTTTTTAACAGGATTCTAAAGCCCTACGGAAATGGACTGCTGGTATAAAAGACGAAAAAATACAAAAGAAAAACAAAATTTTTATTTAAATTTCTGAGAAAGTGTTTCCTTTAATTTTGAAGTTTATGTTAAAAAATAAAACATTTCAAAACGTATTTATATATGTATTATTAAAGCAATATTTCAAAAGTGTTATCATTTTCGTAGAAAACATCTTGAGCGGGAGGAAGAACCCGATTCTTTAGTTTAGCACTGAAATATTCTTGCTGGAGACGGGCAACCTTAAGTTGTTCCAATAGCACGGTTTCGTGTGCTATGACTACTTCAGTTGCTGTCGAGTTTTTTTTGTCGATTTTTCCTGTAGGTTGTGGTGGACGTTGCGCTGCAACAACTGTTGGTTGTGGTGTACGTTGGACTACAGCATCATCGTTAAAGTTCAATTGTGGTCCTATTTCTAGGCCACCTGAAAAAAAATCGTAAAAAAAAAAATCGTAAATAAACAATACATAATTACAAATTTCTGTGGTACTTGTATTTGCTTACCCGGGATTTGTGTGATGGTAGGGTTTACATCCACATCCATCGCTTCCATCATTATCGTTTCCCATTGTCGCAACGGGGGAATGCGCTTATTACCCGTTTTGTTTTTGTCGGTTTTCTTTTTTAATCTTGTCTTCATATTGCCCACCTTTTTCATTAGTCTTTGTGAGGTCATTTCTTTTCCATACAGTTGTCAATACTCTGTGACAACTTTCTCAATAGCCGCTTGTTTCTTCGCTTTTTTCGCAGGGAGTTGAGATTTTTCCATTATTTCCGGGTATCGTTTTATCCTTTCGGCAATGAATTTGCATTCAGATTGGTCATCGCCGGCGGCTTGTGACTCCAAATTATCGTCTGACACCTCTTCGTCACTTGCCATCTTCGTTCCCGAATATTGAAGAATTTTAAAACAGCCCAGCTCACCCGAATGTGAAATAAAAGTACCAGTACAAGTACAACTTTCAAGAGCGTCTATGTACATAGACTACTGCAAGTGCATCGTGTTAGGCGGCGCTCGCGCATGCCTACCATTTACTTTTTTTTGCGAGGATTTGCTTGCAAAGATAAGGAAAAGATTATGAATAGGAAATAAAGCAAAACCTTATCCTTTAACCTTTAGCTTGTGAGCTCTACCTTTTACTTTTACCTTTAACTTTGAAGGAAATACTTTATTTTTATGAATACGAGCTATTGTCATTACGATATACAATCTTTCTCACTACTACAGCGTATTTGCATGTATTCAATTGTTCTCTTTATGGGGCGTAGTCATCTGTCACTCGATTGGGTAGAAAAACTACGTTGTTCTCGAGCTCTAAAATTATGGAATATCCAAAACGTGTATGCGTTGTTTTCGTACTTATAATTTTCTGCTTTTGGTTATTGTTAAATCATTTAATTTAATTATTGGCTTATTTTCTTTCTCTAAAACCATAAAGTTTTTATTTATTGCATTAAAATTAAAGGCATACATTAATAATAATAAATTAAAAATTATAATTTTTAACTAATATAAATAAAAAAATCATGTATGGTCTAAACCCCGAAAAAAATATTGAGATTTGTTCGACCGCTACGAAAATCTACTTTTAGATTCTTGGGGGAGATATATGAGAACGAAAAATTTTGTCTGAATAGTCCTTCCATTTCTCTATGCTATGTAATCAGCTAATTTTTGTTCGTGGCTCCCTATTCTCAACCACCGAAAAAAAATCTTGAAATGTGTTCGACCGCTACGAAAATCTACTTTTCGATTCTTGGAGCGGGCCCTTTTGGGGGAGATCTATTTAAACGAAAACTTTTGTCTGAATAGTCCTTCCATTTCTCTATGTAATCAGATAATTTTTGTTCGTGGCCGCCTATTCTCAACCCCCGAAAAAAATATTGAGATTTGTTCGACTGCTACGAAAATCTACTTCTTGATTCTTGGAGCTGGCCCTTCGGGCCATATATATGTTTACGAAAAAATTTGTATAAATGGTCCTTCTATTCCTTAATGTAATCAGCTAATTATTATTCGTGGCCGCCTATTCTCAACGCCACAAAAAATATAAACAAATGTAAAGACCTTCGGAGTTCCTCTTTGGAGTCGTTACCACAGAATATAAATATGTAATAATAACACCACAAACTACGAACGAAAACTATATTTAAAATAAAAGTGCAAGTAAAATAAAATATACAGGGTGTTATTGAAATACACGTACATATTAAAATGGGGAATAGTATGTAATGACCAAAAACGATTGGCACCAATTTTAACTTCAAATTCTAAAATTTAAATATTGGGGAAGAGTCCCCTTTTCCGACCTACTAGTTTCCATATTTAAAGAAGTAAAATAAATCGAAATTGAACTTACCCATAGAAATTGCACTGTTGCCGTAGCAAAACCAATTAATTCAAAATAAAGTTTATTACAGTAATTGTTCAAAATGCCGTCCATTATTATTTACACACACTTGCAATCGTCTTTCCAAAGAACTTTGAACATTAGAAATTAGTCTTGGATTTTGTCGTAGTTCCTCGGCTACCGCATTAACTTTATTGGTTAATTGTTCAACACTATTAATAGGTTCATTATAAACCAGTTGTTTCATGTGACCCCACAAAAAGAAATCGCATGGATTTAAGTCCGGAGATCTCGGAGGCCACTTAGTAGGTCCATTTCTGCCACTTTTGAGGAAATCTAATGTTCAAAAACTGCCGTACGTTTAAATCAAAGTGAGGAGGAGCGCCATCTAGTAGGTACCACATCCGTTGCCTTAATTGTAACGGTATCTCTTCTAGGAGTACTGGCAAAATATCTTCTAAAAAGTGGAGATATCGTGGCCCATTATGCCAGCCCAAACATTTATTGAAAATTTTCTTTGATGCCCAGTTTCCCTAATGGCGTGAGGATTTTCATCACTCCAAATATGCGTATTGTGCATATTGAACACGCCATCACGAGTGAATGAAGCCTCGTCAGTATACAATAATATTTTTAGAAAATCAGGAATATCAACACATTTTTGAATCATCCATTCACAAAACTCCACTCTCTTTTCTTCATCACCTGGATATAAGGCCTGGACTTTT
This sequence comes from Neocrepidodera transversa, assembly GCA_963243735.1. Classification (NCBI taxonomy): domain Eukaryota; kingdom Metazoa; phylum Arthropoda; class Insecta; order Coleoptera; family Chrysomelidae; genus Neocrepidodera; species Neocrepidodera transversa. Next base: position 22,077,018 of record OY725353.1, read on the forward strand.
TGGATGTGATAAGGATGTAAACCTTGTTCTTTAAGTGTCCGCCACACAACAAATGAGGACACTCCAATTTCAAGACCTAGTCTTCTACAACTTAATTGAGGCCGGTTTTCAACAGCTTCCAATATTTCTTCTTCGGCCGCCACTGTTCTTTGTGTTCTTGTTCTCCCTCGATCTGCATTGACACTCTCAAATTTTCCATGGTCTCTTAGATGCTGAACAGTTGAAATAAACGTACGACAATCCGGAATTCTCCGATTTGGAAACCGTTCGCGATACAGGATTTGTGCTTGCCGAGAATTTTCTCCAGCTGCCCCATAAACCAGCACTATATCGGTTAGTTCAATATTCGTAAATAGTGGCATCGTAAAATATTTAAAAGTAATCGTAACAACACTTTTTACCAACTTGGAAATGACGCGCTCGTGTTAGCCAGATTCGTAAATCAACTAAAATTTTAATAATCTATAGTTTCAAAAATGTATAGTTTAAAAACAATCATTTATCAAATATTCTAGTTTTTTGATAACGAGGGTAGTAAAAACCAGTCTTCGGAAATAGAAATTAATTCGAAAATCTTGGCAACATGGTTATTTCTTACAAGACTAGTTTTCTTATCATCTGACAAAAACTTGCATATTAATTACTGTTGATGTTTAAAATAGGTAAATAAACCTAATTTATATAGGTCATCCTCAACATATCAGTGAAGTACGTTTGTTTTAGAATTAATTTTCAAAAATTAATAACTCCCTTAATAAGGGGTATTTTTAAAAAATAATATTTTTCTACATTCAGTGGGGATCTGCGCAATACCCAGTTTTAATATGTACGTGTATTTCAATAACACCCTGTATAGTACAAAAATTTTGACAGGATTGTCTTAATTTATATTTCCACGGACCTACGACGGTACGCCACTGGTAGCGTGGCCGAGTACGTCGTTTGAGGGTCTCCGTGTGTCTCTTGTTATCTAGGTACCGTTCCGCTACGGGGAAGCAGTTCTTATAACTCGAGGTATGGTACGATTCGGGATGTCGAATCTTGACATCGATTGTCCGTTGGCTCGCCCGGGTCCTGTTATCCAGTTATCTGAGTAAGTTAATAGGAAACTAGCGACATCTGGTGAAGGGTAGCTGGAGGTTTGTTGACTGTCTATTGAAGAAGTCTTGATGTATCGATGGCCTCTATCAAGTATTTATGCATCAACTTAGTATTTATCCGAGTTCCAATACTTATGTTAAGGCTGAGATTAGAACAAAAATGGCGGTAAAATAATACATGCGAAAATATGAGTCATTGCGAAGAAAGTAATTTAAAAAAGTAAAAAAATTGCATGACTTTTTTAAGTTGTTCTAAATAAAGCAAGGTTTGAGCTTTATTTACTATGAACAATTTTGGTGAACGGTTTTTTCGATGGCATTTAAATTCGTTTCATAATCCTGTAACTAAACTGCTTCATAGAATATATTTGACAATGTTGATTTTAAATATTGTCAAAAAATGATTATTAAAGCCAATTACTTTCTTTTACTGGAAATTCTTAAAATAATAACAAAATCGCCATTTTGTCACTAGATTATAGTTCACGGGTTTGACCACCAGAGTTGGCACTGAATTTTAGTTACTTTATGTGATCGGAAGTTTGGACTTTCTTCCTTTATACTGAAATTGAGACTTTTCTTGCAACGCATTTGAGCCATTATAGAAAGCCGGGTTGTCAATTCTAATGCGGATTCGATTTAGGCTGCGATCTGCGATTACTACAATAATGGCGGCAAAACAACACATGTAAAAATATCAGCCACTGCCAAGACAGTAATTTAAAAAAGTAATAAGATTGGATAACTTTTTAAAGGTGTTCTAAATAAAGCAAAGTTTGAGATTTACTATGAACAATTTTCATTATAATACAATGTGGTCAATTTTTTTTTTAAACAAATTTATTCAGTGCTATTTAAATTAGTTTCATAATTCTCTAACTAAACTCTATCATCGAGTAACTGATGTATTTAACAATGTTGCTTTTAAATATTGTCATCAAAAAAGGATTATTAAAGCCTGCGGCCAACTTTTACTGCAATTCTTATATTATTTGCAAATATGTGGCGACTAGACTTATATTTTTATTATTTTTATTTTAACTTTATGTCTTGAAAATGTTCACGATAAAAGATTTAATGTTTAAAAAAAAAGGTTTAATATTTTTATATTATATAACTAATACCAACAAAAATTAAATTTTTAAATATAAAATAAAGTTCGTCGAGGTAAAAGATACCTTTATTTAATTTGTTGTATGGCATGGCAATATAAAAGGGCAGTGTCATCTGTTCATAAAAATTGCTCTAAAGTTCTTTAGATATATCCTAATCCTCGATCATAGAAGCGACGATGGCGGTTCTGCCGAGAAAAAAGAATTCCCGTACACCGAATAAAATATTTTTTGTTTGTTTCTTTTCCTGTGTTTTTGTTTAAAAAATAGAATAGTTATTCCCGGTTTAATATATTTTTGTATTTCATTTATGTTATAAAATATGTTATATATTTTTTAAGGATTTATAATTTATTTCTAATTATAAACAATATTTTTTCATTTATTAAATTTGGCAATGTTGTCTGGAAGACGAAATTCAGTACACACAAATATTAAAATTTACTAAAAATCTGCGGAGATGCACGTTTGCCAAATCATCAGATAGTGGGTCAGCAAACCAAACACAGTCGGCAAACTAGCGGCCGCCTGCCGGCACACACGGTACTCCGACGGCTAAATTACCATGACTAGGGCTGCCCGTGATCCATTTATGACTCGCCGTTCCTTATTTTTTCGACAACGTTATTCTCTCGGAAACCTACCGGCAAACCGGATAAAGGACATCGTATTTCGGGCCGAATACGGTTAGCAAGAGGTATACCGAACGGCGTATTCGCGCCTCAACACTTTTCTTTCATTCGGTGTGCTGTCACTAGACGGCGGTAGAATTCTTATTTATAGACTCACATAGCCGTTGGCATGAACATTAAGGTGTATTTTTTTATTTATCTGTAATACTGAAATGACAGAAACAGCTGTCTCGGGTGAATAAACAGAAATATTTTTCTTCTATGTATATATAATAAAAGAATACATATATACCAAGAAGCGAAGGCTGGCGAAGTTTCTTTGATGTTGGAAGGGCAAAAATTTTTGTGACAAGTGACGTATAACTAATATAAAAGCTGAGTTCGGCTTCGTTACTCTTTTCACTCGTTTTAACCTCGCTCTTCATTTATCCGTTCGGGTACTGACAAAAATTCTTTTAAATTCATTTTATATATATGTTTAAAAAACAAAGTAATATTTTACAATAAAATAATATAAAATAAAGCAAATGAACAAACAATCAGCACTTTATTCAAAAATATAGCACCTTTAGACATAATTGACATTGACGTACAAATTTCGATCCATGCAAATACCGTAGCCTTCGCTTCTTTATCGATAGGTATTCTTTGATATAATATACATAGATGGAAAAATGTATTTTTTTTAAACATAAAGAATAAAAATGTAATGCTTTCGGTAAGCGACAGGTTCGTCGATAGCTTGCCGCCGGTGGTTAGCCGACTCTCTGCCACCTTTGGCCAGGCGGACATGCCCTAGGACGAAACGCCGGCAGCCGTATGAGGGCCGAATACATCCATTCGGCAGGCCGGTCCTGGGCCGTGGCGGGTCGGCTAGTCTGTTTACTGGGAGGTGGCGTCGACTTTTAAGTTGGACTGCTGTAGAATGTTTTGAACCACTAAATTAGTATGCTAGCGTTATCTATGAATCTATAGAACAACGACGGTGTTATTCGCAGCCTTAACATACCTTGAACACGGTGAACTACAATGACATGATAATTAACGCGTCAATTTTTAAAATTGTGTCAAAAATTTGCAAATCGAAATCATGCTTTTAACAATAATTATCCCATTTACACAGCCCTCATATTATGTGAAAGTTAATAAAAAACGATAGAGAATGTGGTTTGAAACTAATTTTGTTATTCACCTTTACAATTATAATTTCACAGTTTATAACGATGTTGTGAAATTATGGTTAGTTATCAAATATATTAATATTCAATTCATTCTTACATTTCTATTCATAAATATAAATCAGTTTGCTTATACTTTTTCTTTATTATAATAAAACGCATGATTTAGTAACGGTCCGCCATTTTTAGTACATTTTCCATTTTGTAATAACACTGAAAAAAGATCCAGAGGATGGAAGTATATAGTTCATCACACTAAACTGACTTTTAAGTAATGACCAGGAAATCTGACTATGTGAAGCACCTACCTGATGTGAGATGTAAACAGTATGTCTCATTTTAAATTGATTCACCACATTTCTTTATGGTGCTCATCCTACTTTGGAACTGCTTTGTATTGAAATGTTTTAGAGCTTTTTGTAAATACATGTAGAAATTCAAAAGCATAGTCAGTTTTATTCACAATGGATATGTCGTAGTCCCGGAGTGTGTTATTTTATGAAAAGTCTGGATCATTTCATGAACTGTCGACAGATCGTGAAAAATACGTATTTACACAATATACTTCAAAAAGGATCTGTTTGCGCCAAATTCAAAGCAGTCACTAGTATTTAGTAATTTAAACAGAGGACTATACTGCGTCAAAAGTAAACCAATCATTATTTTAATTGCCTCAAAATCTAATTTTATACGATTTGCCGACAGGTCATAAAATGATTCTGCTTTTCATGAAATGACTAATAACAATAACAACATACATGAAATAGCCATCTTAGTGTTGGTAAGCAATTTAATATCTATAATTGTATAAATATGGATGTATCATCCACTGTAAAAAAATAATAAATTGAATTTAATTAATACTAATTTTCCTTTACTTTCTAATTTACTATAAAACTCGCATTTCTTGCTTCTCTGCACTGAAGTCGTTTGTATAAAATTTCAGTTGCCAGTACAATAGAAATTTCAGCTGGTTCATTTTGCTTTCATTGTTTTAGAAATCATGAAGTTTCCACTTTTATAAACCCTGTAATCTTGGAATAAAACATCAACATTTTATAAAATCTTTAATATATGCTAATAATACTAATAGCAATAAAAACTTATTTGACTTTAACTTTTTTTAATACATTTTTTATATCCACAGGGTAAGTTAGAAAAAATCATTGTTTGAATACATTTTTTTGTGCCTACGAAATAAGTGAACAGCGTTGAGTAGAAAATGTACAGGGAATACGCATTGAAAATCTCAAAAATAACGCGTTAGACAACGTTTAGACAAAAAACGCCGACACACGTCAAACCATAAATTTAATGTTGCTTTAAGTTTGGATAATCATCGCTAATCGTCATTTAATTTTTTTTTTTAGAAACACATTTTGTATGTCAAATTTTAATATTTAGATTATAAAAATGCAACTATTACCATAAAGTTGACACTTTTACAGTTCCCTAAAGTTGAAACTGCATAATTCATTTTTTAAACTTTAGGGACCTGTATCTCAAAGTGTTAACTTTAGGGTAATTGTGATACATATTAGTAGAGTAGCAACACGGGAACCAGTACACGTTTCGCGCTGGCACACTTTGGTGTGACATGAACACTCTGTATACGAGTCGACGTGGGTGGCGCCCTGGTGGCAGTGACGTAACCTAACCTATGAATTTTTTTTTTTCCTTTCGCGCTACTTGTATGAATATTTAATTTTGCGCTTGGTGTTATGCGGCTCGGGGAGGTGTCCTGTATACAGTTGTCAGTGATCTTGGATAGTGTTCTGTAACCTAACCTAAGCCATAATTTCACGCAATCTAAAGTTTTTTTATTTTTTAATAATTTTGAATGACCCTGTATGGTATTTATTTATAATAATTGGTATTCATTTATTCATGAGGGATAGGCTTGAAATGTAAGGCAATAAATATTTTCTTAACTGCAATAAAGATGTCCTAATTAATAACCAATTGTATGTAAATCATTATAATAAAATTCTATGAGTTTGATGTAAAACGCACTAGGATGCTATTTTTTTTTTTAATAATTTATCACATCGTGATCTGAATTGAATAGATTAATTAAAGATTATTGAACAGGATTGAATTTAGTTGTATATTCATTGAAAAATGTATCATTTAAAATATTTCATGTACTTATCAGAATACGTCTCTAAAAAAAAAAATAATGTCCAAGTTTATAAATTTGAAGAATTTACTAGTTTGTAATCAAAGTAAAGTTTGAAGTGAAAAAAGAAAAAAATATGGGTAAGTTTGATATTCTAAATAAGTTTTTTATTTAATTAAAAATAAGTAAATAACACTTTTTGAAAAAAACCTTTTAACTATTTTCCAACCATTAATTGTAGAATTTCCATAAAAAGAAACATTTTGCTAAGATTAACAAAAATTAAATGTGTACTTTTCAATTCGATTTATGAATTTTTAATTAAGGGAATTAAAATATGGGAGAAAATGAATTTAAACTTTTAGAAAAGAATTAAAAACATTTTTTATTCAATTAAAAATAAGTAAATAACACTTTTTGAAAAAAACCTTTCAACTATTTTCCAACCATTAATTGTTTAATTTCCATAAAAAAAAACATTTTGCTAAGATTAACAAAAATTAAATGTGTACTTTTCAATTCGATTTATGAATTTTTAATTAAGGGAATTAAAATATGGGAGAAAATGAATTTAAACTTTTAGAAAAGAATTAAAATCATTTATTATTCAATTAAAAATAAGTAAATAACACTTTTTGAAAAAAACCTTTTAACTATTTTCCAACCATTAATTGTATAATTTCCATAAAAAAAATATTTTGCTAAGATTAACCAAAATTAAATGTGTACTTTTCAATTCGATTTATGAATTTTTAATTAAGGGAATTAAAATATGGGAGAAAATGAATTTAAACTTTTAGAAAAGAATTAAAAACATTTTTTATTCAATTAAAAATAAGTAAATAACACTTTTTGAAAAAACCTTTTAACTATTTTCCAACCATTAATTGTATAATTTCCTAAAAAAAAACATTTTGCTAAGATTAACAAAAATTAAATGTGTAATTTTCAATTCGATTTATGAATTTTTAATTAAGGGAATTAAAATATGGGGGAAAATGAATTTAAACTTTTAGAAAAGAATTAAAAACATTTTTTATTCAATTAAAAATAAGTAAATAACACTTTTTGAAAAAACCTTTTAACTATTTTCCAACCATTAATTGTATAATTTCCATAAAAAAAAACATTAACAAAAATTAAATGTTTATGCTTTTCTTAAGTTTAATGAAATTAAAACATTAAAGAAAATAGGAAAAATATTCTTCAATTATTTTCTTATTAAAATAAACGTTTTTTATAAACATTTTAATTATTATGTTTCTTTTAACAGCATTAGACGATCAAATTGTTAACTTCTTGAGGGAGAGATTACCCAATTTTCTGTTGGTAAGTTCATTTAAGGATTTTCGAATAAATGATAATATTGCTTATTTTGATAGGCATTGCCAGCGACGATATTGGTGGGAGAAATGATGATCCCATACGTGCCGGGGATACTATTGGGGGAAGTAGTAGGTTAGGTTAGGTTAGGTTAGGTTAGGTTTATCAAATTGTTAACTTCTTGAGGGAGAGATTACCCAATTTTCTGTTGGTAAGTTCATTTAAGGATTTTCGAATAAATGATAATATTGCTTATTTTGATAGGCATTGCCAGCGACGATATTGGTGGGAGAAATGATGATCCCATACGTGCCGGGGATACTATTGGGGGAAGTAGTAGGTTAGGTTAGGTTAGGTTAGGTTAGGTTAGGTTTATCAAATTGTTAACTTCTTGAGGGAGAGATTACCCAATTTTCTGTTGGTAAGTTCATTTAAGGATTTTCGAATAAATGATAATATTGCTTATTTTGATAGGCATTGCCAGCGACGATATTGGTGGGAGAAATGATGATCCCATACGTGCCGGGGATACTATTGGGGGAAGTAGTAGGTTAGGTTAGGTTAGGTTAGGTTAGGTTAGGTTTATCAAATTGTTAACTTCTTGAGGGAGAGATTACCCAATTTTCTGTTGGTAAGTTCATTTAAGGATTTTCGAATAAATGATAATATTGCTTATTTTGATAGGCATTGCCAGCGACGATATTGGTGGGAGAAATGATGATCCCATACGTGCCGGGGATACTATTGGGGGAAGTAGTAGGGCATAAAATTTATTTAATCGAACAGGAACCAGTGGTGCTTGCCTGGGCCCTTAGACTGACTAGTAAGTTTTTTTTTTTTTTTTTTTTTTTTTTTTTTTTTTTTTTTTTTTTTTTTACTTAGAGATTTTAAACAATAATAGCACTCATTTTGGATGATTGAGATTATTTATGCCATATGTCAAGCAGTTCCCATGGGAGAGCTTTTTCTAATAAATGTTCCAGATTTAAAGATTTTAATTCCTCATCAGAGTAATCTCTTAAACTCTTAAACATGGAATCCATTATTATTTTAGCAAGTAGAAACTGTATAAACAGTGGTATTCTTTGTTATTTGCTTTTTATAGAAAATTCTTGACCCCCACTCAGTTATCTGAAACTACCAATTAAACTACTGTACCCATAATATAAATTTACATTTAACTTAAAATGTTATTCAACAAGTATCGTTTGAAGGTCGTAATGTTCCAGAATCGTCTACAAAATTTTGTTTTAATCTAGAAGAGAATGAAATTGAAAACAACTCAAATATCGAAAAAACTTGGGGGTTATGAATGTCTTTGTTTAACGAACTATAAGGGTTTCTAATATCCCATTAGTTTATTTAAGTTTTATATTTAAATAAGGTAAATGAAGGACCAGGAGTTATTTTTATTAACATCTATTGTATAACTACAAACAAAAATGACTTAAAATAAGTCAATATTTAAAGATAACAAACAAATTTTAACAAAGATGGCCACATAAATAAAATGCGTGCGGTTACCAATTTCGCGAACACTTTGCACGACAAACTAAATACTTCTTATTTTATAAACGTTCACACACTATAATTAACTAAACAATAATCAATTGAGCAAAATTTATTGTACGAGAGAGTGGATGCAATACCTCAAAATTACATGAATATCAAGCGAAATAAGAACGTGTGTTTTTTAACAAGGTACTGAGCGACAGCAACCCTTCTTGGCAATGCGCTCGCGGTGAAATCTAATTTCGACTGTGTAAAAAATGCGTACGCGACCAGAGTTACCAGATATAGTTTTCGCGCGGAAAATGAATAATCTGCAATAAAAAATAAGCGGGTAGATTTGAAATTTTCAATATTCTGCCCGGCGTGAGAAGAAAAGACATAATACAAGAAACAGACATAACAACTAGATATGACTGCTGGATCAACACAAAGTACAAGATAAACGGAATACATATGTATAAAAAATATTTATTCTTGAGTAACTAATTCCTGGTATGCCAGTGGAGAAAGAAGTGGACACAACTTTATGATGGGTCGCATAAACTCTCCTTCAGGAGTGAGAAGTCGAACAACACGGGCTAGAGACCATTTTAGTGGAGGAGTATTCTAATTTTTGAGGAGAACAATATCATTCTCTTTAATATTCTCCGAGGCGTAAACCATTTATGCCGATTATGCAGCCGGTTTAAATAATCGACTGTCCATCGTTTCCAAAAATTCTGTTGAATTTTAGAATAAAAGGTAAGTCTATTAACAGGAGTATTTGACACATCCTTTTCTGGAATTGCGGTTAAGGGAGCACCTCTTTAGAAATGTCTAGGTGTAAGGGGGTTAAAGTCGTGAGGGTCATTGGACAGTGCAAACGGGGACCTAGAATTCAAGATTGCTTCATTTTGAGCTAAACTCTTCGTACGTGAAGCGTGAGTCTCCTACAAGTCTAGATAAGTGCCGCTTCGCACACTTAATCGCTGATTGTCATAATCCTCCCCAGTGGGGTGAAATAAATTTTCATTGAATTTGATTTTGGGTTAAAGTACGAATTGAATCAAGGCTTTGAGATTGGAAAAATATATATAGGTCGTATAATTGGTTTCTATCTTCAACGAAATAAGAACCATTGTCGGAGTAAATTATCGTGGGCTGACCTCGTCGTGCAATGATGAATGCAAGGTGATTAAGAAAGCATCATATGGGAAGCTTATTTTGTTACCAATTTCTCAGAAAATTTCATTCTCGATACAAGTTAATGTATTATCTAGAACCTAATTTTTACATCATTATTGTTTGACTTGTCAAGAATTTTTTCCTACTAAGTAAATTTCTAAATGTTCACTAAATGGTGAGCTATTATTTAAAATACATATTTTGATATAGATGGATGTAGATTTATTATTCTGTATATATTTCACTCATAAGGAGGTGAAATATAGACAGAGTATTATGATTATATTAATTCTGAAAAAAATGGAGTAAAACTCCTTTATTTCCAAAACTAAAAGTTCTTAATCTTGAGATAAATTAATTGCTTTTATTATCCTTCATATATTATATTTTTAAAACGGTTTTATTAATAGTTTATTAACTTGATTATCTTAAGAAAAAATGAAGAAATTAATCTTAAGATTTAGTTTCTTCGATATAAGGCTCGAATAATTCAACTCTTCTAGCTGAAATAATATCTTCATTATCAATGTTTCCATCAATAATCCTCATATCAATCAGATTATATATGGGTTTAGCTTTTGGTTGTGGTATATTATATACGATACACATATTCAACACTACACAAGAGTTTATACTTTTACAATAAATATCACCAGTGTAGTGAAGTACTCTATGTTTTAGTAAACACCGGAACCTAGCTTTCAACACTCCATTACATTGTTCAATTTTCACCCTTGTACTTTTATGAATGACGTCATGACATTCAAAGTATTTTTTTTGTAATTAATACCTAAAAGAAAATTATCGTGATTGCCTCTTTGATGAATATTTCATAATACAGAATGCAGGTTGGATTGATTCCAAATGTATGCATCATTGGTACTCCCAGGATATTTCGCACTGACATTAATAACTCAAAATTTGGCGAAGTCGTCAATCAATTTGACGAAGTATATGCTCGCCACACGTACTAATTTCATCAATTATCACAAGTTTTGGCTGTGACAAAGCGATTTTCAAGCGTTTTAGAGTGTCATCACATAGAGTAGAGACTTCTGCTTTGTTAAATGGTACACTGAACGCAGTATGAAAAGTCAATGCTCACCAATATTGACGGCTGCTTTACCAGTTGGTGCATAAAGAAGAACCACGGGCTTGTCTGGTAAATAATAGAGATCAACCATTTTGAAACGTATTGTTACTGCTTGAAATATGATATCGATAACAAACGATTTGCCAACTCCTGCTCCAACTTTGAGATATATGTAAAATGGATCTTGATTGGCTTCGGTGAAAATGATCCATAATATGCATGAGAATGTCTCATTTCTCGTTGTTAGCTTACTGTAGAGTTCATCCTTTGAAAGGTTCAATGTGAAAGAGCGAGATAGTGCTATATCACGCTAATGTCTGTATCCGTGATATGGGATGTTCTGGAATATATATCATTAAATTCAAATGAAAGCTGCTATAGGATCTAAGTTACTAAATATGAAGCCGACACAGTTAAACAAATATGAAGCCCTTGCGGTGCCGTATGTTATTGAGTACTTATGTCATTTAACTCGTAAACACCTTTTTAACTGAAATTTCCTATCTGGTGTATCTACTCTTATTTGTCAAAACATTTTTTCTATGTCTGCACTTATTACGCATGAGAAACAATGTGTCATAATTCTTCCTGAATTGTTGTACCTCCTAATTATGCATCGTTTAAAGATTACCGTTGTCTATCTCCGCAGACGGGTCAACGATGACCCTGCATTTTGTTGTGGTGCTGCTATTTTTAAACACGGTATGTGTTAAAAAAAAATGCGATTGCGATCCTTAATTGTCATTAAAATTCAAGGAATAATAAAACTCCAAGTCATACCACAATTATTTATGTGATGTTAATGTTTAACAATTAAATGGCAAGATGTTTCGGTCAAACAATGGCCATCATCAGGCCTATAAGACAAAATTACAAAGTTAAATTACAAGAAATTAGTAATTAAATGATTTCTTACAGAAAGCGGTTAGTCAAGTACGACAAATTACAAGAAATGATATGGTATGAAAATCACAATGTGAACAAAGAAAACTTTAACCAAAATTAACTTTAAATATTAAAAACTTTTAAAAAACGCGAGCCTAAAAACTCCATATTGGAGGGAGCGGTGTGATGTATTAATTTAATCAAATATTTAATGTCATTAATTTTATTATATTTAACCGTACTAATGTGTTGGATTCGTATTGCTGACGTCACATCTTATTGCCAATTCAGCAATACTCTAGTTTATAATTTGTAATATATTTTATTTAGAAATAGTTAAGTTATGATGATCATTTTTGTAACATGTAAACCGGTTGGGCCATCTTTTATAATAAAACTGTTATAAATATGGTTTGTTTAATTAATCCAAAACTATAAAAATATCAGTTTATTGCATGGCGATCCTGCCAGTTGGATAAATTTCACTGGAATATTATCCAGAAAATACCAAATAATTCATATTTCTTTTAAAATTAATAATATTAATCTTTCAGTTCATACTAATGTCTATTATTGTATATTTTAAAATCTAAAAATAGATTTAAACTAAACACAAGAGTTATTCCGTCTTTCTCTCAGACGTTTTTTCTGTCTACTTTCAAAATACCGTTAACGAAAACAAAATACATAATCGACCGTTGCCATACAAGCAATATTATTGTTCTCTCATATTATCCCATCATTATAAGAGACAAAAAATATAAATATATTTCTTCCCGCTAAGATTCTGAATTCAAGGTTATTTGGATACCACGTATCGTGTCTCCTACCAATAACAAACCTGCAACCCGACTCCGCTAAAATTCGCAGGATAATCGCTCTCTCGCTTATCGACTGTACAAGGATGCAGTCGCATTTAATAGAGCAAAAAGTTTATTCAAATAATTAAAATGGTGCGTAATTAACCACACCCAAAAAGTTTCTGAGTTTTCATAATAATAAAAAATGTAAATAGTTTTTTACAGTGAATGAAGTGATGAGTTATATTTGATTTCGGTTTCATAATTTAAATTAATGTGCCGTTTATTATTTTTATGTTCATGTTAGTACTTGTAATAAATTGATTAAAAAGTACATTCCTTTTTCAAATACTGTTTTTGTTTTGGTTTAACTCCTACCTAAAGAGTTTGGTCCTTCGACGCATATTTAAAGAAAATACAAGTCCAGTGTTCTTTCAACATTTATGAATACTAATATTCGTAAATCGTTCACCAGTCACAGTCAATGGAAGAAAAAACAAACAAGTGCAAGTACAAAAATTGATATAAGAAAGTTTTTAGATGTGTACATTTTAAATATGGGCAGTAGTCAATCAACAGAAGAAGTTATACTGGCACAGGCTGGTAACAGTGGAGGACAAACTAATAATACTCAACAGAACGAGTCTACTGGAATTTCAATAGGAACCATTTTAGAAGGAGTAGTTATTCTCATAGCAGTTGTAGTAATTATTATTTTATTGCTACGGAAAATGTAAAAAACTTCTGTAGAAGAAAATACGAAGAGAAATCGCAGCTAGTCAAGAATTGGCATAAGTGATCGTGAAGTGAGTGAAATAAAGTCGTAGTGAGAAGAATGACTCAAAGAAAATGTGCGGAAATGCGAAATGTCAAGTTCTATTGAATTTAAGTTCGTTTAGAAGAACTAAGAGTGTTTCATAGAAATTTAAATAAGGACTCCAAAGCCAGGACACATTTAAAATCAGTAGAACGTAAGTTAAGTAAATTAGATAAAATCAGAAATAATTTTATTACTTTAGAAACTTCCGTAAATAATGTTAGTAATTTAGATAATACAATTAGAAAAGAAATTTTAACCTATGCAGATTCAATTCAAAAATATATAGAAGCCATTAATTTAATTTTAAATGACAGATTACCACAATGTCATAATAAGTAATGGCCAATGACTAGAAGGTATTCTTCAGCAAATCTTTAAGCTGTTCAGCAAAAATTTCAGTTCTTAAGCAGTTCTTTTGCTAAAGAAGTTTGCAATGACCAGAAGCATTAAATCTAGTGCCACCCTGTATAAAATGCAGAACTCACTGCTTATCTCTAGATCTCTTCTTCTTCTTTTCGCAAAATTAGCTTAGGCTAGTGCCACCCTGTAAAACTAAACTTCTACAAGCTGTATGATGAAGAAGAATTCGTTAACAGCCAAAAGGGCAGTTTCATCTAACTGTATGAGTGTTTTTAATAAAAATTAATTTTTCACTTTTTAATTAAACCTCGTATATTGTTAATAGCTGAAATTATATTATTTTCGTAAAATTTATAAGATAATAAATGTTAATCTTTTTGGGGTCACAGGTTAAATATAAATATATCGAGATTTATCTGTTTTCATAAAAACTAAGTTTATTTAAAATACTGCAAATATATGCTTAAGTAAACGAAATATTTTCACTAAATAAGCTAAATTTTGACTATAAATATGGCCAGTTTTGCACTGAAAATTATCAAATATCTATTGATCATCTTCTATTAGTAAAATGGTGAGTTTTTGAATTTTATTTTTATATTATTTTACTTGATTTAAATTTCTTGTAGCGGTAATAAGTGTTTATTATATACCAAGGTGGTTAGAAAGTGGGTAATAAAATTCTAGTTTTAAATAATAGTTTTATTAATTATTTTTAAATATTTTAAAATTAATTACATGTAGATATTTTTTTTCTTAATCTTATTACTTCTTGATAGCAACCCGATAAATTATGAAAAACAACAGGAACTACATGTGAATCTTTATAATTTAAGTTGCAAGAATTATGTGCAGGGCCCCTGTAAGTACCATAGAGGTGACAATGGTCTCTCACTTTGACGTCATCGCAACTAAATGATTTTAAACAAATGTGACATTTATTTGCGTGAACGAAGTTATATTGCTCTTGTTCAGTTAATGGCTTCATTGGTTTGATGTCATTAAAAATATCTTTTAATTTAAAACCAATTTGTTTTAACTCTTGTACAAACCAATTTTATCAATTTTTACCAGTATATAAATTAAATTTAGAAAGTGAGTCATCATAGTCACATTTTAAATAATAAGCTATACTACAAGGTATATGTTCCTGATTTTTTATACTTAATTTTGTGGGCTCAGAATCTTCTATAGGTTTTAAAATACATTCCAAATCAGCATAAATAACAAAAGGAACTTTTTCCTTGTTTTTAAAATTTGAAAATTTCAGAATTTTATTTTGATCTTGAGGTACTTCAATTTTAGTAGTATTAATATTTTGACAAGCTACTTTATGTTTTTGTAAGGAAGATTCCGAAATGAATCGATTTAAGCAACGTTCACACAATAACGATTTATTTCTTATATTTCCTAATTGCTGGTTTAACAAACGAGATAAGTTATTAATTAACACAAAATGATGTAAAACACTATTGCTTAAATTAAGTTCTTCATCTTCCCAATCATTTTGACTAGATATCATCAATAAATTAATTTTACGTTCAAAAGATGGATTTCTGCTTAAACACAGCGGAAAAACTTTCTTTTTTTGTATTGTAAATATGGTAATTGACATTTTGTTCATTATTTCAAATTTAGAAATATCTTGTAATTTAATTGGAAATGTAATTTTATCATATTTAAGAATCTGACTGAAATGAGGATATGAACTAACCCTTTGAGGGTTTTTCCCCCTAGGAGCTGGATGCAATGCTGCTACAATTGACCAATGAAAACAGTATTCATCATTATTTTTAATATTTAAAACTGATTGTATGAATTTTGGTACATTAGCAAATGTTGATAAACCGCTTGAAATGGGGTTGTACGAATTTATACATACTTTTAATTGCAAAATTTCATATAAAGCAAATCCGCTATCTACTTCTTGAAAATCTGATAATTTTTTTAATAATTTATATTTTACATTTTCATCATACCAATCTTTTAAATTTGTCCCCCTATCAATAATTTCATTGCCAGTTACAAAGTGCTTAATATCTGTTTCACCATTTTGAGGTTTAACAAAATTTGCATAAAATGTGACATTGACTTTTAAAATTGACAATTTTAAGGCTTCGCTAATTTTAATAGAAAAACTTCTAAAAGCTTTATCGAAAAAAATTATAGGATCTTTAAATTTAAAATTTGCTATAACTCCTGTTCTAAGTCTATTTTTAAAACATAATTCAATATCTTGCCAGACCAAAGACCTTTTTTGAGATTTTCCACAATTTTGAAATTTAATTTTAAAATCATTTTTAAATAATTCTAAATAATATTTTAATAAAGCTAAATTACTTTCCAACCGTAAATATTTTGTTTTAAAAATTTTATCCATTTCATATAATCATTTTTAGTTTTAATTAACTTACCAACTTGCTCGATTTTCTTCACAAGGCCCTCGGAGATACTGGTGAAACTCATCGACATTCTACAGATTAAAGAAAGAAAAACAAGTAATCTCCTTCAATATATAAACTATGTGACGTGCGCAAATAGATAACCACATTGCATGTACAGCACGTGTATGGCGATACATTTCTAGAACAAACCTTGTTACTAACTGCGTTTTACTGCATGGCACACATTTCAAAGTTAAATAGATAACAACACACTCTGTTTACAGCATGTGTATATGATGATAACATAATGTAAATTTCCAAACCTTTTGGAATATTTTTACTACGCTGCAAGTTTACTAAGTCACATTGTAAAACCGAATGTTTTGCATTTTTCATATCAATGACATGCTTCCAAAATGGGTATAAAAGCTGTTCAAAATTCATAGCAAATCATCAGTTTGATTTAGTGCAGTTAAACATAAAGTAATAAAATGGCCACAGTACCATGTACGATTGTAATTTCGACTCTGGACAAACTTAATTTTCCGACGAAAATGATGCAGGTGGTGGTAAAGGAAATATTTAGGTAAGATTAATATTTTATTTTTTAAACTATTAATATTAATAGATAGTAAATTACAGATATGGTGTTAGGGATCTAGTTGTAAAAAAGGACTCTGTTTTATTGTGCTTATCCTATACACCTAAGGATACAACATTAAAACGGAAGTTCGGAAACCTCCCCATTAAGTATCTCAGGACCAATTTAGAAAATGACGAACAGTTGAAGCTTTTCGAATTGGCCGTGAAGAGATACCTTTGGGCTAGGTGAAGACCAAGAGATCCCTTCACCACAGCTGGAACTCCCTCCTGCCCCCGTAATAAAAAAGAGGAAAATCCGCAAGCAACTACCAATAACATCAAAACAAGCTGAAGAGGAAGAAAACGCCCAAATATGGACGTTTGAGGACGATGATGATGATAATGATGGTGATGATGGTGATGATAATTTAACATCATCTTCCTCTTCAGGGAAAAAAGTTGTATCTCGGAAACAAACGGGGCAGGAGGAAAAAAGGGGGCGAGTTGAGATCCCATCCGAGAAGTCATCATCATCAGCGGAGAAAGAGTCCGAAATTTGGGATCTGGATGATGAAAAACTCGTCACGTATATGACAGGCCTAAGATAGTAAGGTAATAAGAAAATTCAATTCAAATTATTTATGTATTTATTTTCTTTATTTTATTTCAGAATATAAAACAGCTAACCGTAAAGGAAACTCACTCACTCATTTAGAACTGGATTATATATAATAAAGGTAATAAGAAAATTTAAATTTTCATTATTAATATTTTATTTATTTCTTTTATTTCTTTTCAGGATATAAAAACCAACCATAGAAAGTAAAACTCTCTCATGAAACGTGTCAATGTTCAATATGCCTCCGAAAAAGGATAATGGTCTCCCTGGAGATAGTACAACATTGCACCACGTTAATGATTGTACGTTCTGCATATGTGGTCAGAGCCGATGGGAAGCCGAAACTTTTTGGGGTAGTGAAACCTATACCACAAACATAGAAGAGTTAGTGAGGGAATTGAGTGAGCCATCTTTCGAATACTATGAGGCTGATTTAGACCTTTATTGTCATGAAACTTTAGCAGACAGTGAAATGAGTGATGATGATGAACCTGATTATGATTTAGACATTTATTGTGACGAAACTTTAGGAAATAGTGAAATTAGTGATGATGAAGCGGACTACATAGACATTTAGAAACTTTAAATAGTGATAGATGACATTTAATTATTAGGTATTATTTTTTGTAAAAATTGTATTACTAATAGGGTATTTTATAATTATGGGGAAAAGGAAAACGCTAAATAAGAGGTTTACAAGGACCGATTTAATTTTTAGTTTTGTATTATATACAACAATCAAAAGTATAGAATAATAAAAATAATATAATAAAATAAAATAAAATAATTATTTTTCCTTCATTTATACAATACTTATAAGTCACGTAAACTCAAATTTAAACCGAATAATAAAAAATGTATAACTCTAGGGCAATCGTGCATTGTGAAAAATGCCATAAAATATATTTGTACAAATGTTTTCATTTACGAAATAGAGAGATTAATACATTTAAAAAATTTAGGAGAACAATAATCCAACTCATAGAGGAGCTACAAAGCAGAATTGATTGGTGTGTAAATTGTGGCCCATCGGAGTGGTCAATCAAAACAAATATATCCTTTAGATGTTTAAGAGGGTGTTATTGCATGGGTTTTGATTGTTAAAAATAAAACATTCAAATTTAATTTTACGTATTTTTATTTTAATAATAAATATACTATTCTAATAAAATAAATTGATCAATCTGTCGCCTGTATCTTCCTTTATTGATGTTACAATCTTTAAAAATAGATAAAAATCCATAATCAGATTTCCAGCAAGACGAACACATTGCCTTGAATTGCTCAAAAGTTATATCGGCACCTACATGATCACTATGAATATGTTTTAAATGCTGGCTGTCTTGTTCAAAGATAATTATAACATTAGCATTGTCCCGTATTAAATGTTTAGGAATATTTGCATAACTTTGGTGCAGATAAAATGGATCGACTTTAGCATGTCTGGACATGCTAAAATAAGTTTTAATGATTTCTTGATTTTCAGAGGCGACATCATCAAAAATAAACACTGAATTTGGTTTAGCTTCAGAGGGTTCCATTATATTCTCACTATCACTAAACGGATAATAGTTGATTCCTTTGATAGGTCTCAGTAGAGTTTCCAAGTATTTGTATTTCGGTTGATAGAGACTTTTAGAGTACACATACACATTTTCAAATTTTAATCCATTCTCCTGATCCAATAAATTAACCATAATATTAGTTTTACCACAATTTGAGGGTCCTACAATTATACATCTTATAGAAGATGGTAATAAAATACCGTGTTTTTTAAATTCTTTTTGATCTACTACGTTTTCAAACATATTATTTTCAATGTTTAACGTAGTATTTTGTTTTACTATCTTCATATTCTGGTTGAACAGTAAAAATAATTTAGAAAAAATTGTAACACTTCTATTTATAGTAGATTGCGTATTTAACAAAATGTAAATATGTGTACACCCTCATTTCTATTTAAAATATTGAACGATAAACATATGCAATGTTAAATTCAGCTATTAATAAATTACCATTTGAAATGCACATACCAGGATACAGATTTTGTGGACCTGGTACGAAACTACATAAACGATTAGCAAGAGGAGATAAAGGCATTAATGGTTTAGATGAAGCCTGTCGTGAACATGATATAGCGTATTCACAAGAAAAGGATATAAAGAAACGTCACGAAGCCGATAGACTAATAAAGCACTAGCTCAATTTCAATCAAAAAATACTGCATTTATGGAAAAAGCTGCCGCTCTGGGTGTTGCAGGAGCAATGAAGGCCAAACTGAAGTTAGGAATGGGCCTAAACACTACTGGCAGTTATAAATTAGCAACAAAAAAATGTAATAAAGAACTACTTAAAACAAAAAAACTTTTTAGCTAAAGCGGTAGAAGCTGTAAATTATTGCATATTAATACTTGATGGAACTAATATACCGAAAAAAACTCAACCACGAACGCAAAAGAAACAAAAAATTATTCAGAAAAAATATGTTACTAAAAAGCAACAGAATACGGATATTGATATGGATATTGACTACGAAGAAAAATCTTTAAAACCAACATTATTAAAATGTAATAAAATAACACCATCTAAACGGAAAATAAATAACATAGATGACCAGGATGAACCGTTCAATAAAAAAACTAAAATTAATATGAATGAAACTGTAATATTTCCAAATATTTCAGCAAACAAAAGAAAATTAAGCGAAGATAATAACGAAGATAATGATAGTGATAATGCTGATGATGGTGGTGGTGGTGGTGGTAAAAATAAAACTAAACGGGTAAAAACTGCATAATTTTATGAGATGTTGGGAAAAATAAAAATTAAAAATATATTTTATTTTGTTTTATTTAGCACTTTTTGCAATATTTATTCCAATAGTAGTTGAAAAATACATTTTCTAATGCACATACTTTTTTGTTATTAAAATTATGATAACCACAATGGTGTGAAGTAAAGATTTTTTTAAGGTCTTCATAGGGTAACATATAGGGATCTTCTTCCAGATTAATTATTCGGTTTTCAATAAAGTTTTCCAAATACTTTTGAGTTTGTGAATTTGTTGCTAATATACATCCATCCATTACATAACTTTGGATATATTTTGATATTTCTTCATAACGTAGTTCATTACCTTCATCCCAAGAAATATAATCTATTCCATGACTATTATAACTAGCATCATGTGTGTGTTTCAAAATCGACGATTTTAACATATTTCCGGTAATTGGTAGTTTGATAAAATGCACATATAGCTCATTTGAAATATTTAAAATTGCGATATCTCTACATAAAAATATATTTTCATCTGGATATGAAAATCCTTGTACATCGACAATATACATTTTAAAAAGAAACAAGAAATAAACAACACTAGTTGATAGTTAGGCAGACAATAAAAGAACTATCATAATCATCTCTCTATATATCAGTTCTCCCTCCTCCATCATTTATTGTTTTATAATACATTTTTCTTGTCAATCCAACTATTATGTGTATCATCAAAACCAGGCCACTTTACAAACACTTTATTATTTTTTCGTTTTAAAACTCTTTCAACCAAATATACATCGTGATGCTTTACTTTTTGTATCTGTTCGTTATAGAAACCCCCTAAAATATTTTCATTTTTTTCGTCTTTTAATAAATAAGTTATAGGATTGGTGTAGTTAATTTGTCGAATACTAAAAATTTCTGTAGACCAATTTTTTTTTTATCGAAAACTCCTCTATTTTTAGAAATGCGAACATGATCGCCAACTTGAAATCTCTTATTTTTAAATGTAATATTTAAACGTTGACGATCATTGTAGACTGTATCCAATAAGGTTTTTTCATGATTTTGGTTAACCTCATTGTGTTTCATTCTGATGGTTCGGTGTATCATTATATTTGTTTGTAATATTTTGTAAAATATTAATCCATTTATAATTACCATTAAAACTGAATTCTTTCCATAAATTCGTTTTTAGTGTACGAATTACTCGTTCTGCAATAGAAGCTTTTTTCTCGCTGTAAACATTATAGTGATTAATATGATATTTATCTGTTAGAGTCTTCATTTGTGGATTGAAAAATTCTGTACCCATGTCGGTCTGCAAATTTTTTGGTTGTTGTTTTTTAAATATTTTTTCCATTGCTATTGCTACTTCAGAGCCAGATTTGTTTTTAACTGGTAAAGTCCATAAAAATTTCGAAAAGCAATTTATTACAACTAGTATGTACTTGTAACCTTTGTTTACGTCTGAATATTTTTGCATGTCAGCTAAATCCGCTTGAAATAAATCATTAAGCGATTTAATTAAAACTTTGCGTCGTTTAAAATTAACTCTAGCGGGCCTATGAATTTTGTTAATTATTTCTCGTTTAATATTTGCCATTTTTATGCTATTGTTAGATATAATTACAATATTTTTAAAACTTCAGTTGTTTGACTTTATTTTTCTTATTTTAATTAAAGTTGTTCGAATGTTCGTTATATTTCTTTTTATTACCGAACTATTTTTTTCTTGAAATACTAAATAAAAACGATGACTTGCTTGAAGGAACGTGCCTAGCCGCTGCCGGTTAAATTTGGCGATATCAGTATTGATGTGTCTGTCCAACCAATTTAATCGGGAACCATTGATTGCCGCAGGCACGAACAAAGTGAAATAAGTGTATAATAATTCAAATTTTTACATCGGAAGTGAGATCGTCCCACGATTTCCCAAAACCAATTGACTTTTTACAGTAAGTAATGATTTTTCTTATCGATCTTGGAAATATATTTGAATTCGAATTATTTTTATTTTATTTTGTTTGGAAGTCTATTCGAGCTTATTTAGCATATAAGCGCTGTGTATTATTCGCTCTCGTTGTGTGTTTACTTTAAAGTTAACCTTGAGCCAGTAACTTTAGTTCAGTGACTATTATTGTAAACTAAATGCGATTTTATTTTTTTTTATTCTCTTTCATTTCAAGAAAGTTAAAAATTAACATTGATAATAATTTCTAAATGTTTGAAACCTCTTACTCTATTTTAGACCTTTTAATATTTTTTTTCTTTTTCATTTTTTGTGGCTTTTGTAAATTAAGAAAAAGAGATACAAATAAAAGTTATAGATAAATAATTTTATTTTAGTGTTAAAATATTAAGAATAAATGGAATTTTTAATTACGTAAAAGTCCTAGTACACTGTGTTTTATTAAAAAAAAGGTGTAATTGCTGAAGCAACATTTATATTTCCTAATTTAGGTTTCGTTCATTTTGATGCGCAGCAAGATTTAGAAAATATTTTTTTTTTAATGTCTTAATGGGTGTTTATATATTTTTATTAGTTTAATTACAAAAAAAAATTCTTTTTCCTCAAAAAATAAAACGTCACGACCATTCACATCACCCATTTTGTTTTCTTGTAGTAATCTACAATGGACGAATTGTTAACTCAGCTTGTAAAGGCCATTAAATCTTCAAAAACTGCTCCGGAACAAATTGATTTACCACTTTTTAAACTAGAAATCAATGAAGCACAAAAATGGCTAACTGAGGTAACAGATATTAAGCAAGAATTCGAATGGACTGACCAGGAAGTTTTAACTAGAATTGGCCGTTTCTTAAGCGGAGTCTCTAAAACTTGGTTTGAAGTATGGGCACCAGATGTCAAGAGTTGGGTAACTTTTAAAAGAGATTTTATAGAAGCATTTCCTCCGAAAAGGAATTTAGGGCGTTTATTATCTGAAGCTGCCAAATTCAGTAGCGACGCTTGTAACACCTATGATGCATATGTCTTCCATAAGAACAGCATGTTAAGAAATTTAAGAGCAAATTGGGAAGAACCTGACATTGTGGAGCTAATCGTTCATGGCATCAAGGAGAAAGATGTACAGACCACAGGGACCCAATTCTTGAAATCGTAGGAATCGATTCTCGTGAGAAATTTACGTCATTTTCTCTAGATTTTGTAATATGTCTATTCTTGAAATATTTCGTAGGAAAAAATTCTCCAAAAATTATGAGAATTAATTCCTAATGTCATTGTCTGGAGAAACTTCAAATTCTCATGAGAATTTAAGAAATTAGAGTGTGAATTGTACGTATTTGACGTATTTTGTGGGAATTGAAATTGAACATTATTGTTTTTTTGTTGTTACCGCCATAAATATTGTTAAAATTAATAATTTTTTACTTCAAGCTATCGTTTTAGATAATTTAGAAAGTTGTTTAGACAGCATTTTCGTCTATCCAAACAAGCCTTTGACGATCTAATGGAGTATATTGAGCTTTTTCTGCTACCAACAATCAGAGTTGGAGATTAACCAAGAGAAAAAGTTTTAGTAGGTGAACGAAGAGTAGGAAGCCCTAGTTCCTAGTCTGCGTCGTTGTGTCGTTTAATTAACACAAATTTTATTTGGTTCTGAGATTTAATTAATGCTTGAATACATATATTTTTCTTTTTAAAATACAATATAAAAAAAACGACATATAAAAATTTCGTATCTATCATCTCGACATATAACAAAACTTCAACTCTTTATTTTTTCGCTATCTTAATTTTTATTAAAAGGTTTTTGGCTAGCCACAATAGCTAGCCACAAGTAAGCTAGTAACAAGTATAATAAGTATAATTTCAATAAGTAAAATTATAAAATATATTATAAGGAAGAGAATTCTTTCCTCTAAGAAGTTCCTTATCATTTTCTAAGAATTCTACAAGGATTTTTTTTGCGCTTCACTCACGAAATTTCGTTTGGCCATCGCAAATAAAAAATGAACAAATAACCCATAGTCAATAATAAACGATAATGCACAATAATAGGATAATAACTATGTAAATTGTTTCAATTTGTTTCCTCAAAAATGTAAAATGTCAAACATATGGTATCAATGGCAACTGATATTCATTTCTGCGAACGTATTAAAATAATATTTGAGCACAGAACTAATAGTTCTGAGTATTTGATTGGTTGAGTTCATGAAATACTTGGATTTAGTAAAGACATACGTCACTTTTTTTAATTCACTAGAATTTCAGTTCAGACTTATTCAAGAATAGGACTGGCGATTCTCAAGAGAATTTTTTTTGGGGAATCAATTCTCTGGAGAATTAATTCCTACGATTTCAAGAATTGGGTCCCTGCTAGTAATCTTAATCTAAAGAAAATTTCTGAATTATTGACTTTTCTGGGAACTGTAACGAAGCGTCAAGTAGTAATTGTCAACTTCGAGAAATGTATCCTTAGATGAACCACCTTGGAAACGTTTTCGTGATCATAAAAGTGGAAAGAACGAACATCAAAGGAATTTTAATCATGATCACTTGAAATGCCATAAGTGTGGCAAAATTGGACATATTCAAAGACACTGCTCCAATCCAACCAACACTATAACGACTGCTCAAAATCCAAGCACACAAACATCATCATTTAGCACAAGTCGTAAGGATGTTGTTACCTGTTCATTCTGTGCAAAAACTGGACATAATCATGATAATTGTTTTATTCGACAAAGTATAAACAAACGAAAAAACATCAATTTTCGCAGCTCAGGAAAAGAGCCTGTGAAAGAAAAAGTCCAAATAGATGGTCGGGATTTTTTTGGCATCGTTGATACTGGAGCGGACATATCTCTTATAGCTGAACGATATCTAGATAGCTTTAAGCACAAGATAATTCCATGCCATCTGGAAATCTCAGGAATTCTTGCGGGTAGTATATGTGTCAATGAAAAGTTCAAAGCTACTTTGGAATTTTCCGGTGTTACAACAAACATTATATTTTATATAGTACCTAATCGCATACTAGAATACGATGTTATAATTGGACGTAATTTGTATGATGACCCAGAGATTTTAACTATCACGGATCAAAATGGTACACGTGTAATGCGCAATAAGATCGCCAAGGTTTTTCGAATCATGCCCATAATAACCAACGATCCTATAGACGTACCAGAAGAACATCACAATGCTCTATCACATCTGTTATTACGTTTTTCAAAACTTGTTCCTGTAGGTGGACTTCTTCCTCGAGTAAATAATGCGACATTAAAAATTCGAAAGATGATTTCGTAGTTAAAAGGAACCCCTATCGCTTGTCGATTAGTGAAAGGGAAGTTGTACGTAACCTAGTAGACGAATTAATTGAAAATGACATCATACAAGAAAGTGAGTCACCGTTTGCTAGCCCAATTATTTTGGTTCGGAAGAAGGAAGGATCATATCGAATGTGCGTTGATTTTCGTGAATTGAATGCGCACACAATCAAAGACAGATTCCCCCTTCCATTAATCGATGACCAGCTTGACAGACTCGGAAAAGGACGAATTTTTACTTCTTTAGACATGTCATCGGGATTTCATCAGATACCAATCGACCCGGATTCTGTAGAGAAAACTGCCTTTGTCACCCCAGACGGGCATTATGAGTACCTAAGAATGCCCTTTGGTCTGGCTAATGCCCCAGCTGTCTTCCAACGTGCCTTATATAAAGCTCTGGGTAAGCTTAAGGATAGCATAGCACTTGTATACCTCGATGACATCCTCATTCCATCAGTAACTGTAGAAGATGCATTAAATTCCCTCGAACTTGTTTTTGAAGCATTGCAAAGTGCTGGATTTTCACTAAATCTACAAAAATGCCATTTCTTTAAAACAAAATTAGAATATCTCGGAAGGGGGGAGATATCCGCAGAAGGTATACGCCCTGGAACTCGGAAAATAGAAGCTCTTGTTAAATCTCCCACTCCAGCAACTCCCAAACAGGTTAGACAATTTATGGGACTCGCTGGTTATTTTCGGAAATTCGTTCCGGAATTTGCAACGCACAGTGCGTCTATTACGAAACTAACCCGAGGTAATGAACCATTCTGCTGGACGAACGAACAAGAAACTGCAAGAAAATACGTTATAGACCACCTAGTATCTAGACCACTTCTATGTGTATTCGACCCAGCTCTGCCAACGGAGTTGCACACTGATGCTAGTTCGCTTGGTTATGGTGCTATATTATTTCAAAGGAACTGTGGAAGTATCCAAGTTGTCGAATATTTCAGTAAACGCACGACAAAACATGAAGAGAACTACCATTCTTACGAATTAGAAACGCTTGCTGTGGTGAATGCGCTAAAACACTTTCGAATATATTTGCTGGGAATTCACTTTACTTTAGTTACTGACTGTAATGCTATTAAATCTACATCTACAAAAAAAGATATTTTGCCCCGAGTAGCAAGATGGTGGTCTTACATGCAAGATTTCAACTTTTCGATTGTTTACCGTAAAGGTAGTTCGATACCTCATGTTGATTTTCTGAGTAGAAATCCGATAATACGCCGCATTGACGCTAATAATAAATGGCTTTATGTAGAACAAAGGAGTGATGCTGAAGTAAGTCAACTTATCGAAGATGCAAAGAAAGGTCATCTAGATAAAAAGCGTTATATTGTTAAAAACGGTATTTTACATTACATCGTCTCTTCACCTCGAGGTAATTCTTCAAAGCCATTTGTACCACGATATAGCCGTATTGGGTTACTACGAATTTTCCATGATGAACAATGTCACGTTGGACCCGATAAGACAGTTGAATCAATTGAGAGACATTTTTGGTTTCCAGGACTACGTGCTTTTGTTAAAAAATATATCAAACACTGTTTAGTTTGTGCTATAAAAAAGACACGAACTGGGCCTCTACAAGGTACAATAGCACACATTAAAAAACCAGAAGCACCAATGCAAGTTATACATGCCGATTGCTTGGGACCCCTGGCCAAGACATCCGAAGGATATAAACATGTTTTGGTTTTAATAGACGCCTTCACCAAATACTGTATGCTACAACCTTTAAAAACACTGACAGCTGATGAAACACGACAAGCTTTTCAACTTTTTTTTTATCCTTGTTCGGAACTCCCAAACAAATCACCATGGATGCAGGAACTAATTTTAAAAATTTGAGCATTCCCGAATATTTGGATTCCCTTAATATCAATTACCATTATACCACTCCAGATATACATCGTTCAAATGGCCAAGTTGAACGTTATATGCGTACAATTATGAATTTAATTAGGATAGAAACCAAAACTACACGCGAATGGTCTAACACCCTTTGGAAAATACAACTAGTTCTTAATACAACCATTCAAAAGACCACGTAAACCTCACCATTAAGAGCCTTAATAGGAATAGACTCCTCGACTTCGCTTATTCAAAGCCTATCTCAGCTAACAAGAAGCGCCGTGACAACGTTAGATTTGACAAAGGAAACTTTGTCTTGATGCACAGAGACGAAAAAATGCATCAAGGAAAACTTCAATACGAATTTGAAGGACCTTTCGAAATTATGGGGATAACTCCAGAAGGCCGTTATGAACTGAGACGAGTAGGAAAATCTACAATTACTAAAGCTGCTAAAGAACAATTAAGAGGATGGCCGAGCGACTGGTCTGTAATAATGGATATGCCTGATTTGTTAGAAATGTTAGAAAATAATTTAAGGTTAGTAACTATTAGTATATCTTATGTCACATGTTGGATAAAACACCGTGTTAGATACATTTTATCAGAACGAAAAATTGCACTGTTGAAACGTTGAAAGCTCTTACGCTTTGCGTTTGTGTTGAAAGCTCTTACGCTTTGCACTGTTGAAACGTTGAAAGCTTTTACGCTTTGCGTTTGTGTTGAAAGCTCTTACGCTTTGCACTGTTGAAACGTTGAAAGCTCTTACGCTTTGCGTTTGTGTTGAAAGCTCTTACGCTTTGCACTGTTGAAACGTTGAAAGCTCTTACGCTTTGCGTTTGTGTTGAAAGCTCTTACGCTTTGCACTGTTGAAACGTTGAAAGCTTTTACGCTTTGCGTTTGTGTTGAAAGCTCTTACGCTTTGCACTGTTGAAACGTTGAAAGCTTTTACGCTTTGCGTTTGTGTTGAAAGCTCTTACGCTTTGCACTGTTGAAACGTTGAAAGCTCTTACGCTTTGCGTTTGTGTTGAAAGATCTTACGCTTTGCACTGTTGAAACGTTGAAAGCTCTTATGCTTTGCACTGTTGAAACGTTGAAAGCTCTTACGCTTTGCGTTTGTGTCGAAAGCTCTTACGCTTTGCACTGATAATATATTGGAAGCGTACTATTTTTTTCTTGAAATACTAAATAAAAACGATGACTTGCTTGAAGGAACGTGCCTAGCCGCTGCCGGTTAAATTTGGCGATATCAGTATTGATGTGTCTGTCCAACCAATTTAATCGGGAACCATTGATTGCCGCAGGCACGAACAAAGTGAAATAAGTGTATAATAATTCAAATTTTTACACTATAATACGTGCTTCTCGAAGTTCCTCGATAATGGAATTTATTTCATTCTGGTGTCCAGTATGACCTTCTTCTTGTGACGCCACCAATAAACGTAATCTGTCAACTAATTCATTGGGATCATCCCAGTGGATGTAATCTACTTTTTTGTTGCTTACTTCCATAAACATTCCCCTACCTTCAGTATTAGTAGTAGTAGTAGTAAGTGGTGCAATAATTTTTTTATATTTTTCCAATTTACTACCATCAATTTGTCTATTAGGTTTATAGTGTCTTCTGTTGGCATTTGTTTTTTGTACAATTTTTTTATAATTGATTTCATCTTGTTTAGTATAATTGATTGGATGTTTTTTAAATAGCAATTCATATAAACCTGCAGTTCCTTTATATCTCTTATTTTTTATTATTAAATCAGCTCCTTCAATCGAAAGTTGAGAATCACCAATCATTAATTTTTCTGTATCGGTGTCATGTCGTATTCCATACTTATGATCAAATTCCCCCTTATCATTTTGATACATTCTGTATATATATTTTCTGGGCAATGGATCATATTGATCTAAATAATCAACATACGCATTTTTAGCAATATCACGAAATCGTGTATTACTACTCATACTTCCGACTTGCTTTTCTTCAATTGTTTTATTATCAACGCCATCGTCATTATCATCATCATCATCATTACCATCATCATCATCATTATCAGACTCTATATCCTGTAAAATAGATTTTTTTCTATCACTTGGTTCTGTATCATCATTTTTATTACCATTATCAATGTTATGATTGTCTACGATAGGTGTTTTTTCTTCATCATCATTATCATTATCAACTGTCATTTGGTTTTTATTGAATTTATCTTCAATCTTTTTTAAATGTTTTGTAATCGGGTTAAATAGATCCTCTTGTTGAACTTCACCTTGTTTGAGTAATCTTAGTTTATTTCGTATATTTTGACGTTTTAGAATAAGTCTCTTTTTTAATTGTTTGTTAATCTTCTCCATGTCAGTTTTTCATCTACTTTTTATCCGCTTTGAACAGCTTTCGATCAGGTCTCGATCTGCTTTTGATCCGATTTAGATCAGCTTTGAACAGCTTTCGATCAGGTCTCGATCTGCTTTTGATCCGATTTCGATCAGCTTTGAACAGCTTTCGATCAGGTCTCGATCGGCTTTGATCCGCTTTCAATCAGCTTTGAACCGGTTTTGAAGATAATCTATCCCCCCAATTGCTTATTAATATAATAAAACATCTGTTTAATAATATATTTATTTAATTATTAGAAAACGTACATATTATAACTTAAAACATTTTAACAACATTGGTAAGTGGGTTATAATTCACAAGACGATCATGTAGAATTAAACAATAAGCCGTTGTGTTAGCTGATACATTTTTGAGTGTTTCAAACTCCAGTCTGATATCAACACTACCAGACATTAAACTTTCATTTTGTCTACTACAATCAATTACAATTATTGGTACAGAATCACGAAATCTTACCATATTTAGTAATGGTTCAGCTACAACCTTTCCATAATAAGATTGTTGGAATTGAGCATACATTTCATATAATACAGCAAAAATATTTTTATCGAAATTTAAATTTAAATTATCATATGGGTACATATCTGAATTTAGGAATAATTTAATATTTGTTAATTTACAGTGATCAAAATGAGTCATATCTTTATTTGCAATATTTTTCCTATCTGTCTGAAAACCTACTATAACATACCGAGGTTTTTCCAATTGATTCGTAGTCTTAATGTTCCAGGTGTGACTCATTGTTTGTTGTAGTAAAGGGTATTCGTGTAGTTCCCAACTGCGAAATGCGATTTCTAAGTTCCTTCCATTTTCAATGTATTTTAACAAACGCAATTTTTCCGCATCTGCAACTTGAACGTGTGGAATTTTCCACAAGATTTTTGATAGGTGGACTTTAATTTTTAAATTTTCGAGCTGCGTAAATACTGCATTAGCATCCGTTGAACTTCTGATTAAAACAAGTTCTTGTCGTATATTGACCAGAATTTTCTTAAAGTCTTCACATAGGCCTAATAGAAGTTTTAATGGTAGGCAGACATTAAAGTAACCTGCAGAGTCTACTATGTCGGGTTTTTCTGTCCAACCTATGCCATTATATCTAATACTATCATTGGTCGTCAACGAAACGTAACCTTTCAAAGTTGATGTTATACCAGGATTGCGGACCCTATCAATGACACACCCTCCGATTTCATAACGAATTTCATCAAATAGATATGCAATACCATTAGTAGCAAAATTTAACGCTGGCACGAATTTGTTATCAGAATCAGTTAGACGTCCTTCGATGTACAAATAACTCTCCGACGGCAACGTGTAAATGTCTTGCGTTTGAATCGGTATACGTATCTCATCGGAATTGTTGAGTGTAGTATTTGCGTACGGTGGATGTGTATGCATTTCACAATTAATAACTGAATTATCCATAATTACGTGATCTCCAATATTTAGTATGTTATTATAACTCATTTTCTTTTACTATTCTACCACAATTACACTTGAATAAAACTTTAATATGTTGTACTCCTGAATTAATATGAACATGATAATTACACCAAAATTTTCGTAATCCTCGTAGTTCTATGGTTCTATAAAACTCTAAATCCTTGTGCTATCAAATATAATCTATTTTCAGGTGTTAGTTCTCGTAGTCTTCGTGACGTACTGCTTGTTTTGTTAGAATAGTTACTAATTATATAGTTTGGAAGAGATTGATGGTTATTGTAAATTAAAACCATTTTTCAATTCTCTTCAAATGAAGTCTTGCCGTCACGACTTCTTTCATGAAATTAACCAAATTACCATCTTGATCGACTATTTTAAGAAAAATTTCATCAATATATCTTGTGTTTATTGGTAAATAGATAACGTTTGAAGGAAGTTCAACAATTTTGTAGCCTGGAGGTACATTGGGATAGAAGATATGTAATGTGTGCATGCGTGTATTATTATTGTACGAATTTGAAACCAAATTACATTCAATGGATATTGCATTTACTTTATTGATATTTATCGGATATTCAGCAATGTGTATTTTTAATGGCACTAATTTTTTCTTCTCAAATCCCAATAATGTACCTATGGAATTTTCTTTTTCAAAATAAATGTATCACCTTATTACTTTTTATGGAACATTTTAGTGTGTTATTATTAAATTTCATTTCTATTGCTATTGGTTCATCTATCTGCTGATTACTAGTAGTAGCAGTTCCTAATGTTGTTGTTGTAGTTGCTGTTGGTAATTTTTCATCTTCTTTAGGTGGCGGTAGTTGTTTTAATTTGTTCAAATAATTAGATTCCTTTCTGTTGTTTTCCAATTCTCGTAGTTCAGATATGATATAATCAGAAATATCCTTAACTTCATATGAACCTTCTGGTATTTTAATTTTCTGATTTTGTATGTGGAAAAGGTTATTTGTCTCGTCTACATTAGGAATCGTATTATATGAGACGAAATCTATTAATCCAATTACGTACTCGGTGTTTTCATCCAAAATTATGGGAGGATAGATTTTCGTCGTTAGCATAGAACTTCTATCTGATAAAACAAAAGTGTAAGACATGTCGTTGATGTGGTTTTTATTGAAATGAGTAAAAGTAGTTTATGCAAAAACATTTATTTATTTTGTAAAAACTTTAAACATAAATGCCCGCAATTAATGCTATTATAATTTTGATAGATTGTATGATTATATAAAATTTTACAATTACCACTTGAATTAAAATATTTTATAACTTCCAATGGGGGTCTCAGATTACCAAAACTATGAAAGTAGATTATTCCAGATTTATTTTTTTTATATGCTGTCCAATGAGTTCCAGGACCATTTTGGCTGTCCAAATTTATGATGCCACTTTCGTTCATCTTAATTTTTTTAGGCAGATTATTTCTCATAAATACACCTCGGAAATAGGGTATTTTTAGAATGTTTGCATATTTTTCCAAATCTATGTTTGTTAATGGTCGTTTCGGCAATTCAAAGTTTTTCTTTGTCATAAAAAAAGACCCAATCCAGTTTTGTACGGTTTTAAATTAAATCCTTTACCCAATGCTATTGACTCCATTGTTTTATTATGGCGTTGAGATTCGGATAGTTGTTCTTTTGCATCATTCACTGCCTTTGCGATTCCTGCCGCTCCACCGCTCAGAGCACCGAGTGCACTTAATCCGGCAAAAATCGGAATTAGAGGAAGTATACCGCCAGTTTT
Source organism: Neocrepidodera transversa (assembly GCA_963243735.1). Classification (NCBI taxonomy): domain Eukaryota; kingdom Metazoa; phylum Arthropoda; class Insecta; order Coleoptera; family Chrysomelidae; genus Neocrepidodera; species Neocrepidodera transversa. Next base: position 22,110,248 of record OY725353.1, read on the forward strand.
TGGGACTTTAATAACACGAGGTTTTGATATTTTTTCATAAGACTTTGCTTTCTTTAACGCTAATTGAACAGCATCACCCAACGTTTTTGGCTGAAAGTTATAAAGCTCTTTTTTCACCTCCCTTGTAACTTTCGCTAACGATACTGCTTTTCGTTTTGTTTGTTTCTACTTTTTCCTATTTACTTTTGATACTGCTTTTCTTTTTGTTTGTTTTGACTTTTTCTTCACTAATTTTTTACTTTTCACATGCCGCTTTTTATTACGGGACATTTTACTTCGCTTGTACCCAAGAGACTAAATAATATTTTTTAAAAGTATGCTTTTATATTCATCGATGATTCTTCTTGTTCTTATCAATTTATGAATCTGGATGATGAGTACCGTAACTGGATGGGATATGTTTACTTCCATGTGTAATCTTAAAATATTCTTTGGTTGAGCAATTTAAACAAGTCGTATCTTCGTCTGTTTCTCCACCACATTTAGGGCATTTATCTTTGATTGGAACAGGCATCGTGTTAAATAAGAAATAAAGATTTTCTTTAATTCTATCTTTATATATTTATTAATGTTATTATTTTAATAAAGATAACCTATTGATCTACAAAATAGGGTGGCACTAGATTTAATACTTCTGGTCATTGCAAACTTCTTTAGCAAAAGAACTGCTGAAGAACTGAAATTTTTGCTGAAAAGCTTAAAGATTTGCTGAAGAATAACTTCTAGTCATTGGCTATTACTTATTGCCATCGAGTGTTACAGTACCCCGCTACCTCCACTACTATAAGCAACAAGTAGAACAAAATATTGATTTGGATAACTCAGATTCAGATAGCTCAGTCAGTTCAAACGAAGGAAAAATGGCCGAAAAATTTGACTTGAAAACTACTATATGTTTAATACCCAATATGAATGGTATTGAAAATGTTACCAAAAATCTTATTGATACCATTGAATTATATGACTCATTACTAGATAATGACGGTAAAAAGCTTTTCAACATGTATTTTAAAAACCCGCCTATCGGAAAATGCCCAAATTAGATTAGAACGTTCGTATAATACTAACGCGGATTTAATTAAGGATTTAAAAGAACAGTTTTTAACTAAAAAGTCAGTGCCCACATTGTCAAATCAATTACATAATGCAAAAGAAAACGATAACTCTATCGAAAATTTTGGAAAATCAGTAGAACTACTAGTAAATTTAACAATTAGTCAGGCCGACAGTAATGAACCCTCCAGTGCTACTTTGAGGACAGTAAACGAAAAAATAGCTATCCATGCATTTGCAAATGGATTACAAAATAGCGATTTAAGAACTATCATTAAAGCGAGAAATTATACAGAATTAAGTGAAGCCATTCAGGGCGCAAAAGACGAAGAATTACCGAAAACTAATGTATATTATATGAATAGATCATTTGGACGCGGCGGAAATAATAGATTTATTAGAATTAGGTATTTCAAAATAGAGACGCGAGGCATAAATAGGGGTAACTTTAATAATCGCTCTAATAATAATGTATATCAAAAAAACAATGAAAGAACTAACTACGTAAGTAATGCAGGTAACGAATTAGAAATTAACCAAAATATTCAATCGACAAGTAGTGATCCGTTTTTTCGGACCTAAAGAATTTAAAAATATTTCAGTTTTATGGATTAAATTATATTTATATGAATTACAAAGGTACTAAATTAACTTTTTTATTAGATACAGGTTCTTCACTCAGCATATTTTTTACAAAATACTTGGATAAAAATGAAATAGTAGATTATACACATAAACGGAATATTCGGGTCAACTGTCTCAAGTGGTTCTGTTAATATCACATTACAAGTAAATCAAAATAAATATGTAAATCATAAGTTTTTACTTTTAAAAGAATTTGATGGCTCGATGCAAGGAATAATTGGTTCTGATTTTTTTAACAAATATTTAGCTTCTATTGACTATGAAAAATTTTTATTTACATTACAGCTCAATGACTCTAAAATTTTGCTTCCTATGCATTCTACACAATTCATTCACACTGTAGTACAGCCAAGGTGCAAAATAATAAAATTTTGCCGTATGGACAACAATGAAGAAAGTTTAGTTTTACCGGAAGAATTATGCGATGGTGTTTTTGTTGCTGGAACTATAGTTAAACCAGATAATTGTAATATGATACCAGTAAAAATTTTAAATGTCAGGGATGAAAATATAAGTATTAGAAATTTTAAACCAAAAGTAGAAACATTAAATGATTATCATATTGGTGAAATTAAAAATTACGATAATTTATCCATTAGTTGTGCTGAATCATTATTAAATTCTTTAAAGTTAGATTATTTACAAGGCGAAGAAAAGCGAACAATAGAAAAACTTTGCGTGAAATATTCACATATTTTCCACTCGGAAAATGATTCCTTAAGTGTAACAAATATTTATAAAGAGAGTATAAGACTACAAAAGTCAGCTAAACCCATATATGTAAAACCTTATAGGTTACCTTATGCGCAAAAAGATGAAGTACATAAACAAATAGATATGAGTTACGCGACGGTATTATAGAGGAAACGAGATCTAAATTCTCGTCACCCCTACTCTTGGTTCCAAAATCTAATACAAACAATACTAAAAAATTTAGACTAGTTCTAGACTACCGGTTATTAAACAAACAAATCGAAGACGATAAATTTCACTTACTATGTATTACAGATATTTTAGATTCCTTGTCGGGTGCAATGTATTTTTCCCATCTTGACTTATTACACTGATACTATTAAATAGAATTAGATAAATCCAGTCGACCTTGTATAGCTTTTACCACCGATCGTGGTCAATATCAGATGACTAGACTTCCACAAGGATTAAAAATTAGTCCTAGTTCGTTTTCCCGTGCAATGACAATTGCAATGTCAGGATTAACGTACGATGCATGTTTCTTGTATTTGGATGATTTAATTATTTTTGGAAATAATTTAACTAATAATAAAAATCTAATAAAAGTTTTTCAAAGATTAAGGGATGTTAATTTAAAACTAAATCCGAATAAATGTGAATTCTTAAAAAAAGAAATTCTTTATCTGGGGCACGTAATTTCTAATGAAGGTGTTTTACCTGACCCCTCAAAAATTAGTGCAATTCAAAATTATCCAGTACCGAAAGATTCAATTCAAACTAAAAGATTTGTTGCTTTTGCAAATTATAATAGAAAATATGTAAAGAATTTCGCTGATATTGCAACACCTCTAAACAGATTAACTAGAAAAGGTATTCAATTTTCTTGGACCAAAGAATGTCAAAATTCTTTTGAAATTTTAAAACAATCACTTCAAAATCCCCCGATATTACAGTTTTACACTTTTAAGTATCTGTTGGGCAGTCAAACATTTTAGGCCATATCTCTCTACTTTACAAAATTTGTCATTTACACAGACCATCGTCCACTTTTATATCTTTTTGGCATGACAAACCCTTCGAGTAGACTAACAAAATTCAGGCAACTACTTGAAGAATATGACTATAAAATATATCAAAGGACAAAATAATGTTGTTGCGGACGCTTTGTCGCATATCGAATTATCCTTAGATGATTTAAAAAACATGACAAATTGAATCAGTGACACAGTATATGTTACTACTCGAGCACAAGCAAAAAAAGGCAGTTCAAATCATGAAGTTAGTTCTAATTCCGATTATGAAGAACGGACTGATCACCCGGGACTCGTAGAGCTATTAAAACGACCAAAAGATTCATTTCTTTTATGTTCTTTATTGCCACAAAAATTTGAGAAATTGGTGAAAAATAGAAAATATGATTTAAAAATTGGAAATTTACCACCAAATAATATCAAAAAATCTGACATCAAAATATCAGTTATTAAAAATAATATAAATATTAAAACCGTAGAAACTAGAAAGATTATATTGAACGATTATCATTTATTACCCACAGGAGGCCACGCGGGAATAAACCGTATGTTTAATAATTTAAAGAATTATTTTTGGCCAGGTATGCGAAAAGATGTTGAAAAATTCGTCACAAAATGCGATGATTGTCAACGCAATAAATTTTCAAAACCTAACATTCAATCTATGACAATCACTACTGCAGCTTCATCTGGATTTGAAAAAATCTATTTAGATTTAGTCGGTCCTTTAGAAGAAGATAGCGAAAATAAAAAATATATTTTAACCTTACAATGTGAATTAACTACATTTGTTGAATGTTATCCTATTAGTAATAAAGAATCTTATACTGTTGCTACTTTTGTTGATAATTTTATTTTACGTTACGGTATACCTAAAGAAATCGTCACAGATAAAGACACTGAGTTTTTGGCATCTACAATGTCAGAAACATGTAAACTTTTAGGCACTAAACAGTTGAATTTCACTGCATATCATGAGACGTTAGGTTCTTTGGAAAATTCACACAAAAATTTAGGAGCGTATTTGCGAATTCAGACAACAAAATATCCAAATGATGCTTGGAGTTCATGGGTTCCTTACTGGTGTTTTTCTCATAATAAAACAGTACATACAGAGACAAAATATACGCCATATGAACTTATTTTTGGAAAAACTGCTAAATTGCCATCAAACGTGAACGAACAAATAGATCCTATATATAATTTTGACAATTACCCTATAGAATTAAAATATAGACTACAAGTTGCTTGTAATGACGAAAAAAATAATCTAATGGTATCAAAAGATTAACGGAAACATAACTATGATATCAAAACAAATTATGTAAACTATAAAGTAGGTGAAAAAGTACTCTTAAGAAATACTATTATAAAACAAAATTCCCCTAATGTAATAATTATGGTAAATAATAAGTTAGTAGAAGTAGGGTCAGTTGTTCAACAGTGAACCACCCTTTTTTTATCGTTATTGTGTCTTTCCTACTGAAGCTAAATTAATGAGATGACCTGGAATGTAAAGTATGGCTTATATCCTTCAACTTGTTGTTAAATATAAAATTGTTTATACTATAAATAGTTTTAAAAAACGTTACCCTTGGTTCACTGTGGAACACCCGCGGTACACATTTAACCACATCTGTGTACACAGTGAATCAGGACATAGATTACCAAGGATAAAATATATAAACAACATCTAAGAAACTTTATCAACTTTTAATGCAAAAATAAAAAATATTTTTCTCAATAATAGGAAAAAAAATACAAAATACAAAACTTTTGGTAACTAATTGCACCTTTATTTAAAATCTATGAACGACGCCATAGTCAAACGCATATTAAGTGTATTGAAAGAAACATCAAATTTGCAATAAGATTGTTGTCGGATTGTTCCTTCGCTAATCTGGGGGCTTGGAAGAAGATATTTAATATCCTCTTCTTTAACAGCAGATCTATCTTCAATCGGAGGCAACTGGAATTGTTCACAATCCTTGGATTTCATCCTTAGAAAGCTAATATAATATTCTTCTTCCTCATTTTTAGATTCTATAACCTTTCCTACAAAATAGACAACTTGTTTTTTTGTTGCGAATTCAACCAGACATATTGTCCTTCCGCAGGTTTTTGCGTTAACGGTGTAAAAGAATCAGGAGTGAGTAGAGTCGGATAATCAGTATCATCGTCGATTTGATCACAGGATAAGTCATCTGTAGAGTGAGAAGAAAAACTTTCAATTGATCATCTGTCTCTTCCGCCTGGAATATTTGACGTTTAACTGTTTTCTTGTTTTTTAGTTCTTTTCTGCGTTTAGTTGCATTTCTTTCCTTTTCAATAAGATTCATTTCAGGGGTATCCGTTGCAATCTTACTTTTACCAGCTTTTCGTCTCTTTCTATTATTTTTACGAGGTCCTGCTCTAAAGTCTTCTGGTGATACAAAGGTGAACTGCTTTGTGGGGAGTTCTCTTACTTGTTCATTTTGAGTGCTGTAAGTGGCCTCGGTTTCGTCTTTATCTGTAGTGTTGGAAGGACCTGCACCTGTATCCATTGGGAGAACTTCTACGTCTGTTGGTTGAGGACATGGTCGATTAGTTACCTCACTTGCCTTAGAAATATTCGTTGGAGTCATTGCCCGACTATATGCAATTCCTATACATTCTGCTAAGTCATAAATCGTAATAGGATTTCCTGGATTCCTTAACAGCCACGAGTCTACGGCGCTATTGTAAAAGGTCTTAAAAGGTCCTAATACTCCCACATCAAGCGGTTGTAGCTTTGCAGAAGTGTGTGGGTGTAATGTCAGTATGGTTACACCATATTTCTTTGCCAAATGTAAAGCTTCTATCGAAAGGTGAGACTCGTGATTGTCAAAAATTAAAAGAGACGGGTTTTCAGCGGAACTATTGGTATGCTTCATAAAGTGTTTCATTACCTCTACGAATAGATCACTATTCATCCAACCGGTTGGGGCAGCCAATCCTAAAGATCCAGTAGGGGCTCCTTTCATCTTGTGGGTTTTGAAATTTTTTCTTGGAAAAATGATGGCCGGGGGTAAAGCTATACCAGATGCACCAATTATACAACAAGTAGTTACCAAGGTACCTTTTTCGCCACTGGTTACTTTTCCCAAACATTTTCTTCCCGTAGGTGCAATAAATTTTTGCGGCTTCTGCACAGTAGTCGTGACAGTCTCATCAAGATTGAAAATTCGAGTTCCATCTGCCAATGCAAGTGTTCGACTAAGAGAATCTTTCAGGTTGTCGAAGAAAGTTTTCACATTTTCTTTATTGAAGGATGTAGCGCGAGCTAGACTGCATGGTTCCGGTTTTCTCAGAGAGAGGTCAGGATGTCTCTTTCTAAACGAACGTAACCATTCTCTACCAGCAACTTTTTCTCGCTTCCAAGACTGATATTTTGATGTTATTCATACCTGCCATATCATATGACACCTTTCTTGTGTCTGTAGTGGTTAGTCCATAAAACATTAAAGCGCATTTCTTCAAATATTTTTTAAGAATTTATTCTTGTTCCAGTGTAAAAATTCTGTTTACTTCGTAGTTAGGTACTAATGCTCATTCCATGAGATACGAGGTTTAAAGCTTCTTGCATTGTTTCAGCCTTATGACCTCCTACACTTCGTACTGCTTTCTTTGATCGTACCATACTGAAATACAAAAATAACATTAAATAGAAACAAGTTTAGATGAATTTATCTATAGGTACACAGTGAACCACCGGTTCAGTGTGAGACATCCATAAGTGATTCAGTGTGTACTACTCCGACTTTTCGATAAAAAAAAATTATTAATCCAAAACGTTAATTAATATCATCAGTTTTTATAATCAAAAGCATCACCCATTCATCATTAATAACGATAAATTAGGAATAATAGCTGCTGTGTTGAAAACAAGGGAATTATGAAAAATATAACTTACCTTGAAAATTTTACTTTGGAGGCACAGAATCACGAAAATCTCTCTACAACAACACGTTCTCGGTGCCGATTACAAACTGAGGAGTGAGAAGGGATTGGGATGAGTGTCGTATGACACGTACGTTTTCAACTGTAATATTTTAAATTTGGTAGATGGAAGGGGTGGTTCACTGTATCTGTATGGTTCACTGTTGAACAACTGACCCTACATAAAAATAGAATTAAGCTCTATCACGAATAAAAGAAAAAAAAATATTTATAGACGTATAAACATTTTTTTCCCTTCCCGTGGGAGGTGTGATGTATTAATTTAATCAAATATTTAATGTCATTAATTTTATTATATTTAACCGTACTAATATGTTGGATTCGTATTGCTGACGACACATCTTATTGCCGATTCAGCAATACTCTAGTTTATAATTTGTATTATATTTTCTTTAGATATAGTTAAGTTATGATTGTTCTTTTTGTAACATGTAAACTGGTTGGGCCATCTTTTATAATAAAACTGTTATAAATATGGTTTGTTTAATTAATTCAAAACTATGAAAATATCGGTGTGGCATTATAAAATAACTATTTTTATAGGTATTGTAGTTAATTTTTAATTTTATTTGAATGAGTTGGTGAGGGGTCATTAATCTGATATTAATTACCGTTATTAATACGTTGATAGTCAAATGCATCACATATGATGCATGTTACAATCAGACTGGACATCTTTGAGACATATGTGATTCATTTTCCTGCTAAGGCAAACGAAACTCGTCATGCTGCACAATACGTTCCCGGTCCTTTATATTCAGTGGACGCCTAGTTAACATATGGTTGCTGTTATTGCTAATAACTGAATCAGATATGATTCACTGGACATCCGTAGATCAAAATTGTATGACACCTATATAGTAGTAGCCGATCCTAAAAGAACTAATATTTACTATATTTGTAACAGAAGTGCTATTAATAACAACTGTAAGAGTGACAAAAAGCCAAGGAAATTGTAAATTTTACTTTTTATGCGCCAGCCAAGTTATTGTCAAATAACTGGAGGTTATTTTCAATTTTATATTCTGCATGTCATATTTCATTAAAACTGACATTTGGGTTAAAATTTTAACCGCATAGTTGTAAATAGACCCCTAAATGCAATAATAAAATATGTGACAGATAAAACTATTTTACGTATAATTAAAAATAAAAAAGGAAAGACCATTTTTAATAAAAAAAGGAAAAGAGATGAACCTATAGAAATCAATAAAGATAATCGAGAAATGAATATACATATGGAAATTTTAAAAATGAATGTTAAAAATTCTTAACAGTCTGTCATGGAAATCAAGAGAAGTTACCAACAGTAATATTTTTTCACAATGTCGACAACAATTAAAAAAAGTTGATTTACTATTAAACAGTAAATAGTTGTTCATCAAAGGTTTCTCCAAATAAAAAAATGGAAAAACTGAAACGTTCCTACCTTAGGTCACTTAATCTCTTATTAATTTGAATTTTTAATTACTATTTTTCCTATATTTTTCTATTTCCGTAGAATTATTTTACTTATAAATTCTAATTTTATTTTTCCCTGTATAAAATTTACGCTTCAAATATTTCTCTTAAAATTCGTAAAAGACTCAAAATACCTAAAAAGTTGTCCTCTGGAATGCAGTTATCTACGATAACATAAACAAATTGGCGATTACGAGTCGCAAGAGGGTAGATTCTCACTACGCAGTTACAATGCCTACGTCACGAAATGAGATAATTTCTTTGTATAAAAAGGGCATAAAATGAGAAATAAAATCAGTCTGAAAATTTTTACCATCGCCTAAACTATCTAACAGTACCTACGCTTCGCTTCGAGAAAGAATAAATAAGAAACCAGCCAGAGAAAAAAAAAACAGTTCCTTTAAAAATACCCATCGACGAAAACAACAATTATTTTGTAGACCTCTGTCTACCGCCAACTTCGACCCCGTAATAATTATTTGTAGGCCTTTGCCTATATATATAGAAAACAACTGCCCATAAAACCAAAGAGAAAATAAGTAAAGAAAAATAATCCAAAATTCGTTACAAAATAAAAATATCTATCTAAATAAAATGTTTCAAAAAACACCCCCAATTCAAAATCCGGGGAAGAAAATTCATATTTAGTTTGCGTCCGGACAAGTAAACCATTTGTTTAATTGACCGTTCACAGCGGCGCGCCGTTGTGTGTTCGGAAGGGTTAAGTCAGGAGTCTCATTTACCAATTACAACAATACACAATACATTACACAGAAAATCTTGTGTTTTTATGAGTTGGTCAAGATTGTTACTATGTCTATTAAGGTACGGTCCCTTTTAAACAAAAAAAGAATTAATTATTTTGGGACGGTAGGAGGCAATCTGATCTCCCCTCCCCGTGAAATTTTTCCAATGAGGGATGTCGCAGACGGCAATAGACCCGCGGGCATTCCATCTTCCTACCTGAATGATTAGGACATTATTGACCATAGTAATTACACGTGATTTCAAATCACCAAAATAAAAAGGTTATAAAATAGAAACAAACAGAAATATAAAAATAATTACACAAACACAAAATACAAATTGGTAAAATGTGACAAATGTCTTCTCTTTCGTCCACCCAGTGGCGGGTCTCTGTGAGGGGTCCTCACATACAAATAGAGTAAAGAGTAAATAATGTCTCAAGGTTTTGATTTTTGTAATTATCATAAAAGGTTGAAATTACGGAATATACGATTTGAAGGTTTTTCAGTGTTTTATTTTTTTTACTTGCAGCAAACTTTACTATAACGAATAAAAATACAGCACAACTGGGTCCTTTAACAATACTAGACGATCAGGTATATTTTATGATAAATTTGAGTATAAAAGTTTCTTACCGAAATGGCCATCGGTTTGTTACTTTGTACCCGCCTTTTTCATGAGATAAATGGCCAGGGGGGTGGGAGGTTACAAAACAATTGTTTTTTTCTACTAATCAATCTCAAAGAGAGTTTTTAAATTGCATCAAGAGAATTTCAAGAGGGTTTTTCAACTGAACATGCAACAATTTATTTTTGACCATCTGAACCAAAATCTAATATTAATCCGAAAAAGCAGTGCTGTGGAAAATTATGGGCCAAATACACAAATACAAGAAAAATTTACAATTTATTGGAGAAACAGGTATGTCTCATATTGTTTGAAATTAATTTTTTTTAACTACTTTATTATATGTATTCTTCCTTAAAGGAACAGTAATAAATCCAATACAAGATGCAAACCAGTCTACAGTAACAAATTTCCTTAGATTATGTTAAAAATAGTCTGTCTCCATTTGAAGAAGTCTCTTCAAATTGGAGATTATCTTTTAATGGAGGAAGAAAGTTGCTGTATGAGAATAACCTTTACAATATATGTCAACGTTTCCCATTTAAACTGCCGGAGGGCTGTGAACTTCTCACGACTTTAATAAATTTTCTCCCAAAAATGATAAAAACATACTTAAAAAATAGAATTCTTTAAAGCAAAGCATATTAAAACTTCAGTTTTGTTCGTACACCTATGGCGACTATTGCGTTTGGACTTTTATGATGGGGATGATTTAAATACGTTGGGATTTATCTCAATAACTTATTGGTTTTCTTTGTGATTAATTAATTTTTCTTTTCTTAATTCAAAAGGTAGTTGACATTCTGTTAACCAATTGAACGGAACATTCTTCTCCGTCAATTGGTACAGTGATTTTAAGTCCCTACTCATGTGGGGCATAAATTTTAAGTAAAAATTTATCATACACGTATATGCTCTCACTTCCTTGACGTTTATGGGAGGTTTAGCATCTAAAATAACTTTTACTCCGAAATTCTTGGGGTGGTAACCGTCTTTGTCTAAAATATGCCCTAAATACTCTAGCGGTGGTTGAAACTAAATGCATTTACTTTCTTTAATCCGTATATTGTAACGATTCAACGTTTTAGAACTTCATGTTTTAATTTTACCCATTCATTTATGCTATTTGCTCCTATAATTATATTATCTAAATAACACCTAACCGGTGATAATCCTACAAGTATAATAATACTAATTGTTTCCTCTTTTAAGACCAACTTAGCTGTAAACCCTTCTATAGAGTTTCCTCGAAAACTGTTACTGTATAATTCTTTTATTTTCTGAATATTTGTATCAAGTATGTTTGACAAAGACATACTATTTATGGCATCATAAGATCTAGCTTGCTTTATTACTTTACTTACATTTCTCCAATTTCATCTAAACAATTCCTTCCCAATAAAGGTACAAACCTGTCCTCCCAACAAACTATAAGGGGAAAATTCCAAAGTTTGCCTTTTTGCTCACTTAACCCTACTTTTACTGTTATTTGACCCATTACTCTTATCTGACCGGAAACTGATGATAATCTATAAGCACTGCTTTCTAGGTTTTTATTTGGATATTTGAAATAATTTATGAGGAATTATATCAATTTCCATGTCGACACTTTTATCATCCATAGATATAGTTATTATTGAGTTTGCTCAAACTTTAATTAAATACGTTAATGTGAGAAGTTTTACTAACATTTGTATCTAATACCTTGTTTATTTTTGTTTTCACCGATATTTCTTTTCCAACTTTCAATGATTCTGGAATTTCCTTATATAACATATTTTGCGACCAAAAATAAAACAAATTAAAAATTATACATGTACTGAATATAAACTGTTAATTTTATATTGTAATAAAATATAAACTAAAAATGTCCAATAAATAAATATCAGATAAAACAAATTAAAAAATTAATAATGTAGTTCTATTTATATTTTAATAATTATGCGTAAGATATCATTTGCGTTAATATCGTAGAGAACAGCTGCACTTTATATTAGGCATCTGATAATTACAAACTTTTTTTTCGCGGCTTTACTTGCCGGAAGTTTACGGGGGGGGGGGGGGGGGGAATTCCAACTATTTAATTTATTTGATAAAATTTAAGGTTTTATTCCAAATCTCGATATTTTTACCTTATTAATAAATTTATATATAAAATGAACACTGCGGGCTAGAATATGAAATATACTTACATAAATCGACACCCCATCGAATAAGGTTGTAACTCATTTTTAGTGATTTTTCAGAAACAGGCATAATGTGAAAAAAAAAACATTTCCAATAAAATTTTTTTTTAGTGGTTAATTTTGATATGGTTTTATTACGGTCTTTTAAAACTAATACTATTGTGGTGTTGAATGCATTTATTAATTGGATTATTGATTGATTAATATAGAAACTGGAGTGAGTTACAACCCTGCATCTTTATGTGTTTTTTCATACAACAAGATTGTAACTCGTATATACGCCCTTTTCACAGACGTAAAACGCTTTTACATACTGAAGTAAGTAGATTGTTAACAACACCTTTGGTACCAAACAGTTTCAGTACCGCAAGCTGATAGGCTGGGAGGGCGGGGCAAGATGGCGCGAAATTTTGAATATGTATAGAGGGCTATTGAATTTAAAATCTTTTATCACGAGTAAAATTTTCTGTCAAATTAATCGTACCTACCTACTGAGGTGCTTTTAAATTTTTTAAATTGGTCAACATTGGGAAGTTTTGATAATTTACGGTCATTCTTTAATTTTTTTTCGGGAATTTTCAACCAAATTTACAAGCAGCCAAAGGTTAAAATGCTAAAAATGGAAAAAATAAATTAAAATACTAGGGGTATAATATTACAGAAGAAAAAATGCAAAAGCTAAAAATATTACAGAAGAATAATATAAAACAAGAAATGTAAAAATCGGAACAATCTCTAAAAATTGAGAGAGTTTATTTAGAGAAGGTGTTTCTCAACTATTCTTCAATATAAAATAGATAAAAGTAAAAAACCTGAAAGTGTACAGAGTGTTTACTTTTGAAAAATATATTAAAATAATTTGATGTAAAATCAATTTTATTATTATATTTTCGATAAATATAGATAAAAGTTATTGAAAAATATTCCTGAAAATATGGATAGTGGTTTACCTTATAGAAAAATAACATTATTTTTCAAAAAATATCGAGAAGCCGCGCCGATAAATTAAAAAGTTAGTGGCTTACCTTATAGAAAAATAACAGGTGTGACGTGATTTTTCGAAAACAAAAGACAAGTATAAAAAGGGAAGAAAATTTATTACCAATTTTATTTGGTGATAGAATCCTGGTAAGTTACATTATTATTATTATTTAATATTTATTGAAAATTCTTATTATTATTAATAATTATGATTATTTTCCTACTATTTTTACTAAATTATTTTTTAATTTTACAGAAACTGCTCGCTGAATATTTTTGGACCACAGCTTCTGAATATATTTGGACTGCCGCTTCTTTATTTTTGAAAGGTAAGAATTGTTATATCTTTTCCTACATGTTTTAAACTCTGGTAAATTTTTTTTATTAAGCTTAAAATCTATTTTTACTAATAATTTTCGTACTATTTTTTCATTGAGTAAAAACATCTTTTCTAATTTTTCCATTTAATAATTATAAATTTTTTCTGTCAAATTTTACAACTATTTTTTACTAAATTATTTTTTAATTTTACAGAAACTGCTCGCTGAATATTTTTGGACCACAGCTTCTGAATATTTTTGGACCACAGTTTCTGAATATATTTGGACTGCCGCTTCTTTATTTTTGAAAGGTAAGAATTGTTATATCTTTTCCTACATGTTTTAAACTCTGGTAAATTTTTATTATTAAGCTCAAAATCTATTTTTACTAATAATTTTCCTACTATTTTTTCATTGAGTAAAAACATCTTTTCTAATTTTTGCATTTAATAATTATAAATTTTTTCTGTCAAATTTTTACAACTATTTTTTATAATAAATTATTTTTTCATTGAGTAAAAATATCTTTTCTAATTTTTGTATTTAATAATTATAAATTTATTTAGTAAATATCTTTTCAAATTTTATTTACCAATTATAAATTTTTTCTGTAAAATTTTCCTATAAACAGTTTTATCAAAATTTTTACAACTATTTTTCTGTAAAATTTTTCAACTATTTTTCTACAGCCAAGTAGTTTTTTCAAGCTATTAAATAAAACAACGGAATTAATTATATTATTTTATTTATCTGTAAAAAAGAACAAAACATGAGTAAATATAAAAATGCACGAGAACTAGCGTATTACCTTAGGGCCCAGACAACGGTGGCCTGGCTCCCCCCCTCATAAAAGATGTGGTAGGGCCCTATAGTTCCAGCATTCTGTAACTCCTGGGGCGGTGCAACTCCCCGCACCCCCATCATAATGATGATGGGCTTAGTCTAAAAACAAAATAATTAAATGAGCATCTTTGTAATTTAATAATGGAGGCTATTTTTTAAATTTGGTAATTTTTGTTATTTTAATAATTTTTAGCTATTTTACTTTTTGACAATTTTTGCTATTTTAAACTTACTTTTTGATGCGAGGTCAGCGCCGCCCTCACAGGGTCGTATATTATTTTGTCGTTTATTTCTGGAATCAAAAAACATTTTTTTTAAATATACAGTGTTTATTTAAATATTAATAAATGCTTCGGCGCAAATTCAAAAATAGTTGGAAAATTTTACAGAAAAATAGTTGATAAAATAATTAAAATCAATTATTAAAAATATACAAGATGATGTCTCAAGATGAATACTCTAACATTCATAATTTGACAGAAAATTTTACGAATAGTTTTAACGAACTGTATTTATTTAAAATTTGAAAAGATATTTATTAAATAAATTTTAATTATTAAATGCAAAATTTTGAAAAAAAAAATTATTCATTTTAAAAATAGTTGGAAAATTTTCACGAAATTTATTTTGTTAATTTATTTAAATAGACCGAAAATAATTGATTTAAAATTTTTAAAATAAATTATAATGATTGGTACTCATTGGAAAATTTGAAAAAATATATGCAAAAATTAAAACTTTATTTATTAAATAAATTTTAATTATTAAATACAAAAATAGCTGGAAAATTTTATTCATTTTAAAAATAGTTGGAAAATTTTAACGAACTGTATTTATTTTTGAAAAAATATATGCAACAAATAATTCTTTCGTATTAAATTTTCATAGCTGCCTTTTATTTCAAAAGTTATCGAACTTTCAAAATATCGAAAGAAAAGGAGCTGATCTAATTTTTGAAAATTGTAATTTTTTATTTCGGATATCAAACAAGCATTTAAAAAAAAATAATTCTTTCGTATTCCATTTTCATAGCTGCCTTTTATTTCAAAAGTTATCGACTTTCAAAAAATCGAAAGAAAAGGAGCTGAGCTAAATTTTGAAAATTGTAATTTTTTATTTCGGATATCAAACAAGCATTTAAAAACAAATAATTCTTTCGTATTCCATTTTCATAGCTGCCTTTTATTTCAAAAGTTATAGAATTTTCAAAAAATGGAAAGAAAAGGAGCTGAGCTAAATTTTAAAAATTGTAATTTTTTATTTCGGATATCAAACAAGCATTTAAAAACAAATAATTCTTTCGTATTCCATTTTCATAGATGCCTTTTATTTCAAAAGTTATCGAACTTTCAAAAAATCGAAAGAAAAGGAGCTGAGCTAAATTTTGAAAATTGTAATTTTTTATTTCGGATATCAAACAAGCATTTAAAAACAAATAATTCTTTCGTATTCCATTTTCATAGCTGCCTTTTATTTCAAAAGTTATCGAACTTTCAAAAAATCGAAAAAAAGGAGCTGAGCTAAATTTTGAAAATTGTAATTTTTTATTTCGGATATCAAATAAGCATATAAAAACAAATAATTCTTTCGTATTCCATTTTCATAGCTGCCTTTTATTTCAAAAGTTATAGAACTTTCAAAAAATCGAAAGAAAAGGAGCTGAGCTAAATTTTGAAAATTGTAATTTTTTATTTTGTATATCAAATAAGCATATAAAAACAAATAATTCTTTCGTATTCCATTTTCATAGCTGCCTTTTATTTCAAAAGTTATAGAACTTTCAAAAAATCGAAAGAAAAGGAGCTGAGCTAAATTTTGAAAATTGTAATTTTTTATTTCGGATATCAAACAAGCATTTAAAAACACATAATTCTTTCGTATTCCATTTTCATAGCTGCCTTTTATTTCAAAAGTTATAGAACTTTCAAAAAATCGAAAAAAAAGGAGCTGAGCTAAATTTTAAAAATTGTAATTTTTTATTTCGGATATCAAACAAGCATTTAAAAACAAATAATTCTTTCGTATTCCATTTTCATAGCTGCCTTTTATTTCAAAAGTTATCGAACTTTCAAAAAATCGAAAGAAAAGGAGCTGAGCTAAATTTTGAAAATTGTAATTTTTTATTTCGGATATCAAACAAGCATATAAAAACATTTCCAAAGCTGCCTTTTACTTAAAAAAATGAGGATTTTGAAAAAGCATTTTTAAGGAAATTAAAAAATAAACTGGACAAAATACATAAACAAAGGTTTATTACCCAATAATAAATTGACAAAGAATGACACAATTTTTGGTTTAAAAACCATACAGTTGTAAAACAGGAATGCCCAGGATGTCACCATATGTTGTGACATGCGTATCTGCTAATATTTCCGTGAGCAAATTAGGATTTTGATATCTGTGTCGCGGAATATAAAAAATAGCATTTTTTGTATTACCTGCCAATTTTTGCGGTCTTTACCGCAAGCAATTTTTGGCAGGGCTATTTTTTTAATTCCGCGACACAGCATTTGCTCACGCATGTCTCGAATGGCCAGGAATATTTTCCTGTAGTTCGGTTTTTGAAAGTACAGGGATTTTGTGACAATATAGAATATTGTTCGTCCCTGAACTTTCAAAACCGCTACAGTTCCTGGTCTTTTATTTTGAGACATGAGGAACTGCACACATCCAAACTTCTTTCTGAAAAAAAAACTTTTTTTTAAACATACCTATGGATAAAATGAAATACCGTTATAAATAATACTATTACTTCTACTACGATTTTCGTTTTATTTAAATAACACATTAATTTAAAGAAAGAAAAAAACTTAATAAAACTTTTTATTGAAGGTCAAATAATGTTTAACATAGTGTATCAAATTATTTAAATCAACGTTTCGTCTTTGAAGGGCCACCCCCAACTATTTTTTTTAAATACGGACCTGTACTTTTATTTAATTTTTGTAATCCTCGTTTTTTTCTCCATTCAACTACTTCGAACATTTAATATTATAATTATGTTTTGACTATGAACTGTAGTCGAGGAATTTTGCTAAATACCGTCCTATCATTTTCACTGAAAATAATAATATTGTTTTGAATAAAATTAATTTTTTAATAAAATTAAATTTTTAATTAATTTTAATTTATTTCATTTTCACTAGTAATCTCCCTAGAGCTTGAATTATTACCGGAAATTTTTTTCGAGTACCCGATTTTTTGAAAATTATACCGAGGAAGCGACTCGGGATAATTTTCTTAAAAAATCGTGTACGAGGAAAAGTTTCCGGTTATTAATTCAAGATCGTGGGGGATTCGGTAAGAAAATTTCACACCTAAAATATTTAAAAGTAATTAATTATTAATTTGACATTAAGATTAAAAGGAAAGACTAGTTTAGGTCTAGTTAGTCTAGAGTGTTTGTTGGTATGTTAAAAGTTAAGTAGTAATTGTTTAATTTTGATTTGCATAAAAAGTAAACAAAAAGTCTTATATGAATCAAGCCCATTACAAGTGTCATTATTTTGACATAAAAATTTCCACTTATTAATTTCGTCCAGGGTACCCTGGAGGATGAAAATTTCCGGAAATTTTTTGGGTTACCATGGTAACCAAACAAAAAAATAGACTCTGATTGGCTTAAAAATCGCGATGTGAAATTTTCAATAAAATTTAAATTTTTAACTAATTTAATTCAAAAATATATTAATATTTTCTGTACTATGGCTAACTTATGATTTTTCAGAGTTAATAATTTCTGATATCTGATAACTTTAAATATCTCATAAATTGAATGATGTAAATAACTTGTTTTTTCACATAGGGATATCGAGAAAATTGCCTTCTTTCAAAATCGACAACAAAAAAATACAGCGTGGACACCTGGTATATACAGGCCGTTTCTCTTATCATGTGTTTCAAATGTAGCAACAAAAAAAATATTTTACATAGTCCAAGTGAATCATGCAAAATATATTTTTTTCATTTTTCAAAAAAAAAATACAGGTTATAATAGTAGCGGTAGATATCATTGTAAAAGCAGTATTGTTTCCAATAAATTACAAAAAATGCGTTAGTGCGATTTTAATTATTTAAAAAAAACGCAATTTTTGGACTTAAAGTATCTCGGAAATGGTTAGATTTATCGATTAAGTTCCAAGAATAAAATCTGCTTAAAAATGTATTTTCTACAAGATTTGCTATTAGAAGGGTCCTTTCAGAGAAAAAAAATGTTTTTGAGCGCAGCGCCATCTACATTTTGACATATTTAAAATCAATTTATATCCAAAACTGAAGCACTCGCAGTGCTCTGCAAACTGGCTTTTACAGAATTAAAATATCTCTATTCATTTTCAAAATATCCAGCCTGGTAGTGTTTATTGGTACACCCTGTATATATTTGGAAGAAAATGTTTATATATGTAAAAAGTAAGGGACACAAACGGCGGCCCATACTTATCCTTGATATGTTATTCATAATATTAATTTACCTGAATGTTGCAGCAATTCCTCTAGACATTTTCATGTCTGCAGATACACAATGTCCCAGCGCATAATCAGGTGACACTCCAAACAGGTCCTGTTCCACAACTTCCATGTTTTTATTCAAAATATTTCTGTGTAATTTGAAAAATTCCCACCACTCGTGCCATTCTTTGTCAAGATATTTATTTGGAATAAATCTTCTGTTCCTTTAATTGAAAAAAACGTAGATATAAATAACAGGAAAACAAAACAGTCACCAAATTACTAGTTAAAGACTTTGTAAGCTTTGTGCACAAAAAATATATAATCTTAAATTCAGAGCGGGTAAGCAAAATACAATCCATAAATTTTAATGTTAAATATTACTATAATAATAATTTTCACTCAGTAACTGGTACCTTGCTTATTATCTCAAACTTACATCGTGAAAGAAGTATTGTCTTGCCTTGCTTCAAACCGTACTAATACAAAGTGAAACACGTCACAAACACAACAACACAACACATTACCCAAGGGTTGGTGATCCAAGATCGATTAATCAGTGAATCGATTTTAACATTTTAACATCAGTTTAACATTATAAAGAGTAGTTGGAAAAAGGCTAGTAGGAACGAATTTACATAAAGATAAAGAAAAGCTTCGACAACAGATCGATCTTTTAAGTCCCGATTTTTTGCGAATCGATATTTTGCCTTCGGTTCGAATCGAACAATTGCGAAGAAAAATCCTGCCGCTAGTGATATAATATAACGGTATGTTTGTCGGCTTTTTCCTTTGGATAGATTTCTGGTTGTATTTTAGCCTGTTGTATTTTGGCTATATGGCTTTTTACAGATTCGGCGAGATCAGTACCGGCTTAAGAAGTATATTTTATTATAGTTAAAGACAATTTGATTATTTTTATGAAAATATGGGTAAATATTGTATTTGGCTAACACTTTGGTTGTTATCTTATCTAATTTCCCAATTTCCCAAGAGAGAATACGGGATTTTAAAGTCGTCATTTTGGAAATTTTTACATCTCTGTGAATATATCTATATTTATCTAGGAGATTTTCGTTGTATACTAAAAACAAAATTCTGACTTGGTTTAATAATACCATTCTTACTGTTATAAGGAGTTTAATGTTATAAAGAAATATTTGCCAAACGAAATCACCATCCACTTCATAGTGTCTAGTAAATATTATTTTTCCACTACTAGTATCATTATGCTGTGTTCGAGTCGAGAAGTTAAATTTCTCTCCTACAAGTAGATATTTTTTTATTATCTACTAGCAGTATGCAATGACACTTCGGTCGTTACGTGTCACTTTGGCGCCTTAGTCCAGGTTTCGGATTGCCTCGGGCGCCACCTTCCGTTTAGAGTGTGAAGGCCACTGCAAGGGCAGCGTCAGTGAAGAAAGAAAATACTCCAGGGGTCGTTATGTGGTGCATTCGAGATGACGCTCTTTTCACTCCGAGTTAACTCCATTTGCTGTTTCGTGTTCGATTTGAAGATCGGTGTAAACCGCGGTAGCATTCGAGTTGGACTAGGGTGAACAATAAGAGCAATCTCTTTTACTCCGGATATTCGGATAGGGAATAGTAGTTTGTGCCTACGGCGTCGTGCTCAAATTTCGTCCGCGTGCGATATGGCCAATCCACACGAGTTGAACAGTACATTTTTTCTACAACCCACTAAATTTTTTCTACGACCCACTAAAACTACAAAATATTATGAATTTTATTAAATGATATAATAACTTCATATTACCAATATTTAACGACACAAAAATTTTAACATTATATACTAATTTAAATTTAACTCTTTTGTAAATTAAATTGTACTAATTTACGACATTTTCTGTATATTAAATTGTACTAATTTACGACATTTTCTGTTATGTTTTTTATTCCGTTTACCAATGTCCAATCTATGAACTTTTTATAACAAAATTTATATTTACTCTTCGATTTTTCCGGCAATAGTGTGTTGTACGTTTCTTTTGCGACCAATCGAATTTCTGGTGGAGTACCGTTTAATGATTCTTCACTAAAATCGGTCATTTTTACAAATATTTCTATACAATTACAAAAATAAATTTGACAGTTCTTTTGACAAATTATTTAAAACTGAAAAACATAGGTGCCAGGTTACTAAATGTGAACTCTGATTGGTGGATTTTATATATGTTAATGATGAACTCTGATGATGAACTCTGATGATGAACTCTGATTGGTGGAAGTTCATATCTCATGCTAATGAAGAACTCTTGATTGGCGGCGTTCATATCTCACGCTAATGAAAGTAAATCCGTTCAGTAGACTGATATTGCCTACATATACATTCTGTAAAGTGTGCGTAGAATAGGCAATATCCATGTGGGTGTAGAAAAAATAATGTTCCATTAATGTTTGAATCAATAAAAGTTTGTTAATAAATTCCTAACAGTCGCGGGCAAAGTACAGTATTCTACTCGCATATAATGGCTATTATAATAATATACTATTCATATTGATTGGCGCTATTTTAGCAATAATACCTATTCTAAAATTAAAATAAAAATCAACTTAATAGTGTATCAAATCAAAATGTCAAATGAAACGAATTTTTCACACCCCTTCTTTGTTTACAAACCATATTATAGCAACGACCACAATTTCTCTATAACTGTTTTCATCGCTACTTGAAAGTTCTAAAATTCACAGTGCAATTAACATAATGAAATGTCACAAACTGCTTCTGTTCCGTTAAATTCTTTTCAAATATATACCCAAAAAATTCAAAAAAATTTCGTTGTAAAAATGATTAAATGATCTAGTAGTGGAAAAAATAGTATATATACCACGGTAGAGAAGATTTTTCTCAGCCTCGCAACTTATTATCCCGAGATGCGGTATAATAATAAAGCCCGGTTGAAAAAAATTACTTCTTGACCTTGGTGTATAATATACTATTATTTAATATTATTAAACGAGCAAATCTTGTATATGCCAGGTAATACATTTGACATGGAATTTTGTAATATATCTAAAAATACGTATCGTACATAAAAATTTGCCGAATGAAAACTTTAATATCTTCGAGGAAATACTTATTTGGTATTTTTCGATGGGCTATTCAATGATGTTATGGTTGCCCCACCCCCACCTCCTGTGGGTAGGGGTTTTATTGTCGGACTAGCTATGGAGCGCAATTTTTTGTCGGCCACTGAAATCACTAAACACTCTCACCTTCACATGTCATTTTTGTCCGACAACTTTCAGAGTGTCCGATTGAAAATATGGGCCACAAAATTTGTCGGACAATGTTACTTTCTAATTCTAAATATATTAATTTACCAAGTCCGAAAAACTCAGTTGGTTGGCAGTAAAATTATTATGTCATTATTTTGAAAAGTTATTGGCGGTGGATGTCTTTTGGCGCTTGTCATTTAATTTTTTTTTACAGACAAATACTCGAATCTGCAGCTTTATACTGTTTTCGTTATTGCATGCTTAAATCCATCTCTGTAAACGGTCTGGCTCTTCTGGTTCAGGAAACTTAAAAAATCTTAAAGTTTCTGATAAATTATTTGAGTACTTACTAGGACAACTCTGTACAAAACAAGTATATTTAGTTTTCCCCATTTTGAGACGAATCAGGAATATTTCTACTACTACTAACTACGAACACTTAACAGTTGTAGGATACGTTGGGAGGTTATATTCAACAAATCTTCATTTAAGCGGGGAAGGTATATTAAACACAGTTTTTAAAACGTAAATCAATAATACTGTTATAAAGTATTATACACAACAACAAATGTAGGTAAAATACAAAATCACTTTTTTAAAATCTCCAAAAATTCACTTCTTAAACATCGCAAGGCACAACAAAGCATAAAAATGCAAGCCGTATTTTACGCTTTTCTTGTTTACGATGACAGTAAAATCGTAAAATCTGTAAAAGATTTTGGCCAATTAGAACCAATTATTCAAATGGAAGGGCGGAGCCAAAATAAAAATTTAGCGGCAATTTCGAGGTCACAGATGTCAAAATCTCAGTTTGGTATCTACTCAATAGAGGAAATATCTAAGGTATTACATACATGTATTGTAACCTCCCACCCCCCTGGCCATTTATCTCATGAAAAAGCCGAGTACAAAGTAACAAACCGCTGGCCATTTCGGTAAGAAACTTTTATACTCAAATTTATCATAAAATATACCTGATCGTCTAGTATTGTTAAAGTACCCAGTTGTGCTGTATTTTTATTCGTTATAGTAAAGTTTGCTGCAAGTAAAAAAAAATAAAACACTGAAAAACCTTCAAATCGTATATTCCGTAATTTCAACCTTTTATGATAATTACAAAAATCAAAACCTTGAAACATTATTTACTCTTTACTCTATTTGTATGTGAGGACCCCTCACAGAGACCCGCCACTTTGTGGACGAAAGAGAAGACATTTGTCACATTTTACCAATTTGTATTTTGTGTTTGTGTAATTATTTTTATATTTCTGTTTGTTTCTATTTTATAACCTTTTTAATTGAGTGATTTGAAATCACGTGTATTTACTATGGTCAATAATGTCCTAATCATTCAGGTAGGAAGATGGAATGCCCGCGGGTCTATTGCCGTCTGCGACATCCCTCATTGGGAAAATTTCACGGGGAGGGGAGATCACATTGCCTCCTACCGTCCCAAAATAATTAATTCTTTTTTTTGTTTAAAAGGGACCGTACCTTAATAGACATAGTAACAATCTTGACCAACTCATAAAAACACAAGATTTTCTGTGTAATGTATTGTGTATTGTTGTAATTGGTAAATGAGACTCCTGACTTAACCCTTCCGAACACACAACGGCGCGCCGCTGTGAACGGTCAATTAAACAAATGGTTTACTTGTCCGGACGCAAATTAAATATGAATTTTCTTCCCCGGATTTTGAATTGGGGGTGTTTTTTGAAACATTTTATTTAGATATATGTTATTTAATAACCAGGAGGAGTAATTCAATAAACCTTACTTACACCACTAAAAGTTACTAGATTTTATATTATAAAGGACGTGTTCCGAAATCAGAAATAGTCGTGTTCACAATCTAGGAAATAAATAACAATTACTGTGATCATGTCTTTTAAAGGATATTAACTTATTAAATTTTGGAAATATTTTATTTTAATTGGAAAAAAAATTAAAAATCTTTTAGATACATTACAAGGGTTATATTTGCAAAGAAGAATAAATGGATTTGTTTTTTAATTTAAATGAAAGAAGTTATTATGTAAAATATGGTAATTAATCTTATTTTTAACTGGATAAATAAACACGAATTAACTTTAATTACAATTTTAATAAAACTTCCTTTATGTATATAAGAAACAAAATTAAAATTACAACATATGCAAATACAACAAAATATTTATATTTATATTAATCCACATCAGAAGATTCAGATTCATCCAAGCTTCCAGTGTTCGCAGATATTATTAATCGCTCTATCATGTCATCCATTAATCCATCAAGTGTAGACATTTAATTCACAGTGGTATGGTGGAAACAACACAACTTTATTGGCTTCTTTTGTCATTTCATCGAGAAACATACAACTTATGTTTACCTTCATGTTGCCGAATTAGGTGCAAAAGTTCACACCGCTTCATATTTATATCGAAGGCAATATTTTTAGTTTGTAACCACTTCTGCATTTCAGCTTTTCTTGATGACGAGGTAGGGATTTTTTCAACTTTTCGGCTATGATATGATGCATTATCCATCACAATCATAGCATCATTAAGTAACTGTCAAAAAAGGAGAAAATCAATTCTCGAATACTTCGGAATTCATCTCTTCATGGTAATCTCCTGTCTTTTTGCTTTCAAAAACCAATAATGCATTTTCTACAAAGCCTGCTTCGGAACCAGCATGTAAAATAATAAGACGTCTTCCCTTTCCAGTAGGGTTTTTCAGGCCCGTGGATAAACCTTCAGTAAATGCCTGATGTCTACTGCTTACACTTTGGTAGACCCATGTTTTTCCCTTGATATGTCCTTCATTAGTCCAAGTTTTATCTAAGTAAATGATTGGCCTGTTTTCATTTCTATATTTTTTATGGATCTTAAATATGTCAACCTCCATCTACATATATCATCACATTCTATTAATATACTTTGTCGATTTCTTTTCAAATATCTAAAAAAATATATAATAAATAAACAACAGGTACATTAACTCTTCAGAGTTACAAACTTACTTGAAGTTAATGTGTTTCAAGAAAGTATATAAAGATGACCGAGATATTTATGGCAAATCTAAATGTTTCTTCAAAGCTTGCAAAATTTTGTTCAATGTAGGTAACTCATTTTTAAAAAAGAAATCATGTACTATTCTCCGAACAGCATTTTGAAACCCCTCATCAAATGTTTTTAGATGTCCTGGTATTCCCCCAATATTTTTTGGACTAGAAATTGTTCCACTACTGCGGTATTCTTTTATTACTCGGTAAGTTGTTGACTTTGCAACCCCTGTAAGAAAAATGTTAAGCGCTAATGCAATTTTTAATTAGAAAGTAATTAATATAACCTACCGGCGACCTTAAAAATTTTGGATTTAACAGCAACAATTTTGGTTTTTGGTTTATCATCTAATACTTGTTTGTACATATTTAGTATGCACTGTTTTTCTGACTAACTTAAATCGCCTAAACTTAGCTGTTTTCGTTGTTTTGGTGGACAACGCAAAACGCAAGTGACTGCTGCCAGTAGGAGTAGAGGTATAAGGATCCATAATCGCAGAAATTGCTTACCGAGTTCTGAAAAGAACTATTTTTGTT
Organism: Neocrepidodera transversa; assembly: GCA_963243735.1. Lineage (NCBI taxonomy): Eukaryota > Metazoa > Arthropoda > Insecta > Coleoptera > Chrysomelidae > Neocrepidodera > Neocrepidodera transversa. Next base: position 22,136,085 of record OY725353.1, read on the forward strand.
TAACGAAATGGAGTGGAAAACTAACTAAAACTGATGAAATATCAAGAAGACAAAAGCAATAATAGAACTAAAAATAATAATAAATTATAAAATGTCAAAACTGTCAATGTCAATTATCAGCTGATGATAATTCTAAAATTTGCTGTGTGAAACTGACTGCAAACTGACCAATGAGAAGCCTACAGAATTGCCAACTTAAATTCAAATCGCTCCTCCTGGTTTTTAAATAGACCATAGATATTTTTATTTTGTAACGAATTTTGGATTATTTTTCTTTACTTATTTTCTCTTTGGTTTTATGGGCAGTTGTTTTCTATAGGATAGGCAAAGGCCTACAAATAATTATTACGGGGTCGAAGTTGGCGGTAGACACAGGTCTACAAAATAATTGTTGTTTTCGTCGATGGGTATTTTTAAAGGAACTGTTTTTTTTCTCTCTGGCTGGTTTTTTATTTATTCTTTCTCGAAGCGAAGCGAAGGTACTGTTAGATAGTTTAGGCGATGGTAAAAATTTTCAGACTGATTTTATTTCTCATTTTATGCCCTTTTTATACCCAGAAATTATCTGACGTAGGCATTGTAACTGCGTAGTGAGAATCTACCCTATTGCGACTCGTTATCGCCAATTTGTTTATGTTATCGTAGATAACTGCATTCCTGAGGACAACTTTTTAGCTATTTTGAGTCTTTTACGAATTTTAAGAGAAATATTTGAAGCGTAAATTTTATACAGGGAAAAATAAAATTAGAATTTATACGTAAAATAATTCTACGGAAATAGCAAAATATAGGAAAAATAATAATTAAAAATGGAAATTAATAAGAGATTAAGTGACCCAGGGTAGGAACGTTTCAGTATGAAACATCAATTGTGACGTATCAGATTTTGTCTTGATAGGTTTCACGTAAGATGTCTAAAAACCCTGGTGTATCCACTGATTAGATTTTGTTTCGAACTTTTTGGGAGTACCACCTGTTGCGTTCAATAGAACTTACCAGAACTTTGTAAGATAGCGCTGTTTATAATTGTTCGTGTCCTAGCTTAGTTTGTCACAGATCACTTAAATCAGATGAGATGTCAAATAAATTATTTTCTGTCAATGTCAATGCGGATTTTTTTATGTATGTGGTACTGGTATTTTCTATAATTGGTGTGTTTTTAAAGTACAACTTTTACCTGTCCTTAATTTCTTTGTTTGTAGTTTTTATTATAGATTCGTTCATCAGTTCTTAGTTATTTTAGTTTAGTTACATTTAGTCTAGTAATTAGTTCACAAGGAATAGTTCTAAATAGTGTATAGGTATGGATATTTTTCCTCAAATGGGGCCGTACTGTATTTTGTGTGGACAGTGTAAAGCTGCAGATTCGAGCATTTGTCTGTATTCAGTACCAGATTATAAATACACCCTATGTGATCTGTGATTACAGTTTACTATGAGCGATGTATGCGCCATCTAAAATTTTTAATCAGAAACTTTAGTAATCTCTCAAAAATCAGTCAAAATCAAGTAGGTAGAGATCTCCCAGTTTTGACCCAAACTTTGACAGGTATAAGTGGAAACACCATGATTTTTAGACATCTTAGTTTCACGGAGCAGAATATTATCAGTCATTTTTCTCTCCTCAGCTTTTTTTCTAGCAAATATCTCATACGAGAGTAGTAGTTCGACATGTGCTGCAAACGTACAAGCAAACCAAACTCTAAGTTAAATGGACATTTCATATGATATACAATCGACTTATATAAGTTTTGGAATTTATTTTTCGGAAATGAAAAGGTCCATGAAGAATTATATTCATATTGTAAATGATTTGTTCCCAATTCCTTTTTACCATTCTGTTGAAATTTGTAAAAACTAACATTCCCAAAATTTTTTTCTCGTTTTTAACTGGAAAATTTTGTATTGTATTTGGTAGCAATGACCCTAGTTTTCATATGGGAAATATCAATTCTTCATTGAGATTAGTATAGAACGGGCTCCGCTTTCTACATTATGATAGTCTCACCTCCCTAAGTTTCATTACGTATTGTTTTGACCACTCCAAATTTAGCAAAATGATTCGCTAATTTTCTGTTATTTAATTCCGGAGGAAAATCAAATTTTCTGATCCATATGTCATCTGTTTCTTCACCAATATAAATTTCGTATTCTTTTTCTTCATCTGCATGGAATAACTTTCTAGATTCATTCATATTTCTATAGTTGTTTTTAATAACACTTTGATACCAATTTAATAAATAATTTTCAACGAATATGATCTTTGGAAAATCCAAGTTTTTGTTCTAGCGACCGGTGAATATTAATGTTAGGTAATTTTTTCTGACATTTTTAAAGTCTACAGTTGTATTTTCACGTTCAATTGTCACTGATCAATTAGAAACAATTTATACACCTATTCGATGTAACGGCTGAATAGGCACTGATTGTCTTAATAGTGTTTCTTTTTGATGCATATCGAATGCATATCTAAATTTGTTGTCACTGATGATGTTAGTTATTTCAGAAAATGTTGTTAAAGTGACAAATGAGTCATATCTTTAAATTTGAATATTAACGGTTTATCAAGTTTTGTAATAAAAAAGACACGTCCTTATTTAAAAAAAATAACTTGATGATGGCCGTTAAGACACGAAACGTCGTCATGAAGATTTATTAGTACACTTTTGTAGAAAATTTGAGGTACAATAAAATTTTTCATTTCCATTTTTTGATATTTCCTTTAATAATTTTTTTTAACCATGTTAATGGCACTGGCAGAGCCAACAGGCCAATTTAAAAAAAAATCTATGCGTAAAAAATCAAAAATAGCATTTTTAGTTTTCCATGGATAACTCGAAAGGAGCAGTGGTCCCTGTAGATTTATTCGGACAATGTAATGTTCTCCAAAATAGTTAACTTTTTGCCCATTTAATAGTATTCGTATCTCTTGTGGTTTAGAATATATAACAATGTTAGCACATGATAAAAGAAACGGCCTGTATTTAATCACTTATATAATACACTTTATTGAAATTGTCTTTTAATAAAATAAAATATTCCTTATAAGCCGGCACTGATATCTCCTATGTTTGGCCGCGATTATCGAAACGCTGATCAAGTAAAATCAGTTTCGGCTGGATATCGAAATGTTTATAAACACGTCTCACTAAATGTGTGGCGTCGGAGTTATTGCATTTTATAATTCAATGATTTTGTCTATACATTTGCCGACTTTGTTCTCGCCTGTGTAAAAAATTGAAAATATTTTTCTTCTCTTTATCTCTTTCTAGTTTTAAGAACACACGTGACTAAAATCGTTATCCATAAAAATGAAAATAGAAATTTTTTAAATTAGTTGACTTTCAGTTGCTTTAAAGAGTTCACAGTTTCTTAATATCTGATAGTTATTAGATAAAAACATTTTATTTATAGTGCATGTTTAATACGTTATAAAGTAGGTGCCTAATTGTTGTGCTATATGCTTGGTAAGATTGCTTGCCTTACTTAAAATCCCAATAGTAATTTAGAAGTAGGTAGATAGGTACTGCTGGGAATTTTATTTTAAAGTTTAAAGTTTGAATAATTGAAGAAAAATCACTAAATATGAATTTAATTGGTAATCGTCAAAATAAAAAATGTGTGGATAAACGAGAATTGGCACATTATTTTAATAAATTATCAATCGGTTACAAGGAAGCATGTACATTAAACAATAAAGATAAAATAGTTTGTAGTGCAGCGTTTGAATTTTACGGGGAAAATTCTTATTTATATAGAGCAAATATTATAAGAATATTAAAAAATAACACTGATTGTATATCGAAGTTTTTTAAATTCTCATCTAATATTACTGAATTGTGCGGGAAATTGGATGATGTAGATTCTGTTTGCGTTGATAGTAAAATTAAATTAAATATTACCAATGAAGAGTCTTGTGTGACAGATGATGAATTGGAGGTAGACGAACCAATCAGAAATATTTTTGAAAGTAGTTTTAAGCAATCGCGATTAGAGACTAATTTACCAATTGGATGTAAAAATATATATGTACCGGAAAGCAATCATTATCTTATTAAAAATTGTTCTTATGTTTGTCCGATTTTTGAGGGAGAATTTTTTATTTCAAAGGAAGAGTGGGAATGTATTTACGAGGGTAATGCAAAATTAAAGGAAGGTGTTTACGTATATTTCATAAAGGAAAAAATGTTTCAATTTGTAAATAATGTATGCGTGAAAAATGTTAAAAAATATAAATTTTCGAAAAATTTATTAAATTTAAATCTTCACGTGTATTGTGCACACCTAGAGTGCAAAACATTTAAATTAAAAATGGAATTAAAAAATAGTTTAACTGAAAAATTGATTAAATGCGAAGTGTATAGTTCAAATTTTAATTATTGTCACCCAAAATTATTAACAAGACACGTCAAAGGTATAGAAAGGGTATTGTTAGGAAATAAATATATTGCTAAGAAACCTTTGCATATGTTTACTGATGCCATATTAAAGTCAAATATATCGCAATTAGAGGCTAAACATCTTCAGAAAATAAAATCACGCGGTGTTTTTAAAAATATCAGATCGGAAAGGTTGTCAAAGTTTGATCGTGATTCTGATGACGTTATCGATCTCATGTTAATGCAGCGAGAAAATGGGGGTTATGTTCAACAAGTCGGAGAACCACTATTTGTCTATATTTATAGTAAGGAACAAATGTTTTTAATAAAAAACGCGATTAAAATGGCGACACCATTAAAAAAAATTACGGCTTTTTTAGATGCTACAGGTTCAATTGTTAGAAAACCTAAAAGCGTAAAAACAAATAGAATTTTGTTATATAGTATAGTTATTCAATTAGAAGATACTTCGAGAAATAATGCAGATAGTCAAAATAATGGTAATAAAACAGTGTGTTCCGTTTCTGACTTTATATCAAGTAGGCATGATATCGTTGCAATTTCGGGTTGGCTTTCGCGTTTTAAATCGTTTTGGTTAGATTATAGTAAAGTTTGGCCAATTTTTGATAGAATAGTTTTTAGGATTTTAGTATGGCGGAGTTAAATTCTGTAAGTTTGTCTTTTAACGAAATGCCTTTTATTGAATATATAAATTGTTGTTTTAAAATTATGTATCAACAAGAAATTAACAATAATCTTACTCACCTCGCGTTGTGCTGTGCTCATTTAATGAAAATCTTTTCAACTTGCATTAATTCGTATTATACAGATAATCACGTAAAAATTACTTTAAAGGAAAGTTTGGCATCGGTTTCAAATTTAAAAACAGTCGAAGAAATAGACCAATGGTTTCATCATTTTATTACGTTAACTTGTTAAAAATTTGATAGCTTAGCTGTAAAATACGTCGAAACTAAAATTAGAGGTTTTAATATAGGACAATCATATATCGATGGGGATAGTATTGAACTAAGTGAGTCTAACGTAAGTCATAATAAATGCGATTCAATGTATAAAAGTTCTTTGTTTTATCTACGGTTCATGAGGATCAGGGAAGACATATTAAATAAAATAAATAATGATGGAAACGGAACATTAAATAACTTCTATAAGCCAGATTTTTGTAATGATATTTTAAATAGATATTTGACTTATTTGCCTTTATGGACTGGTTTACTTGTAGGGGAAAGATCATGTAATGCGCCAATCGAAAGTTATTTCGGAATTCTTAAAAATACCCTTTTGGGTAAAGATTTACCCCAAAAATGCTCGCGTGTAATAAGAGAAGTAAGAAAATATGTTTTAAGCATGTGTAAAGCTAATAAATTTAATATAAGTAAAAATCACTGCGCTACAAAAAAACGAAAACGCGAAATATGCGAAGAAGGATGGAAGAAGAAAACCAAAACGGCATTTTCTTATTACAAAGCCATATACTCCAAGAAAATGGAGAATACGGAATCGCGTAATATATTGGATAATTATGTCCCATTTCAATTTTATTCCAACGGTTTAATAAAGTTACCTAAATATTATTCGCAGGTTAGAACACATGAGTACGTTATTAGTTGCTACACTAATCCTTTATTTTATCAGGACAAATTATATTCTTCTTCTTTCCAATCTTTACGCACGTCGTGGATTACATCGTCGAATGAAATATGGTTGGATAATTTCACTATCGAATTTTGCATTTCTATCTTTTTGAATAATAGGCCCGATTTTGCACTTTTATCGTGTGAAATTAGCAAGGAAATCGATAAAGAAAAACGTGTAATTCCTAGTGAGATTTCATCATTACACCGCGGCGCTTCGAAAATTTTAATGATATTCAATGCAGGTGGGAATCATTGGATACTAACCTTTGTAGATTTAAAAACAAGACTTTTAGTTATCTTGATCCTTTCGGGCATAATTTAGGAACACATTTTTTTTCAAAGTTCGTAAGATTTTTCAATGCTTATAATTCCAAACATTTAAATTCAAAAGTTTGCACAGATTTACAAATAAAAAAATTTGATTATCCTTTACAAAATGATAATTTTAATTGCGGAGTGTATAGTACATATTTTGCTAGATGTATAATTAAAGACGAGGAATTTTCAAAACAATTTGATCCTGAGAGTTATCGGCTATTTTTACAGGAAACTTTAATTTCTTCGGCCAAGGATATGCGAGCTACTTGTTTATATTGCGGTACCGACGAAAGTTATCGGGAAATGATTTATTGTGAGATGTGCCAAAGATTTATCCACATTCGGTGTATTGAAAATAGGGACCCTTCTTTTAATAAACCTATCCAAGATGAATTTTTTACCTGTCAAATTTGTTTAGAATATCAAAAGTAAAAGTTTTACTTTGAAGTCTAAAAGTATATTTCTCCTATATATGTATAAATTTAACATATATGTCATATAGAACATTTATAATAATACTTTTCTATTATTTACATATTTCACTATCAAACTTATTAATTTTACTTTAAAAATGGGGATAAACGTTATAAACATTTAGTATTATAATTTTAAGATTTTTTGAACATATAGTAAGTAGATTTGCGCCGGAGGTTTAGGGTAAGGCTATAAGGGGAAGGAGGAGGCCTTTACTAATAAAATCTATTTACTATATACCCATTTTTTAAACTTTATCTCCCTATAGACATTTTTTATATGAAAAATTCAATTATTCAAACATTAACCTAACTACTGAGTGATATTTACCAAACAGTTTGTTTGAATTCTTCATGTATAACGATCGGTAAAAATTCGAATTAAATTTTGTGTTTCAATATTATTTATCAAGAAAATATTTAATCATAAACTGTTTCGGATATATTATTAGTGCTTTTGATATTATTAACCTAGTGGATTAGGCCTACTGGGGAAACCACTTAAAAAAAACGCACTATTTACTTCACCTCATGGGTTGTGTGGAAGTAAGTAAATCATTTTCCAAATTCAGTCCAGCTCCAAATAATAGGCAGCTATGAAAATGGAAGTAGAAAAAATTATTTGTTTTTATATGCTTGTTTGATATCCGAAATAAAAAATTATTATTTTCAAAATTCAACCCACCTCCTTTTTTTTAGATTTTTGATAATTCTATAACTTTTGAAATAAAACCAAATTTTAGACCGTACTATGTGGAAAAGTTATAATTGAGAAAAAGGATGACATGCGTTTGTTCTAAGACAATGATTTTACTTATTATTATATATATTTCAAATTTGAAACTATTACATACGAATATAGCTATTTAGTTTGTTATTATATATTTTTGTTATTTTACATGTCCGACCAATAATAAATTTTTAAGAAATTGTGGTTTTGTTTCATTGAAACCTACCTGTAAATTATTTTTTCGATTTTTTGATAATCCTATAACTTTTGAAATAAAAGGCAGCTATGAAAATGGAATACGAAAGAATTATTTGTTTTTATATGCTTTTTTTGTTATTTGAAATAAAAAATAAAGAATTTTCAAAATTTAGCTCGGCTGATTTTTTTCGATTTTTTGGTAAGTCTATAACATTTGAAATAAAAGGCAGCTATGAAAATGGAACTGGAAAAAATATTTGTTTTTATATGCTTTTTTGTTATTTGAAATAAAAAATAAAGAATTTTCAAAATTTAGCTCAGCTGATTTTTTTCGATTTTTTGGTAAGTCTATAACATTTGAAATAAAAGGCAGCTATGAAAATGGAATACGAAAGAATTATTTGTTTTTATATGCTTATTTGATATCGGAAATAAAAAATTACAATTTTCAAAATTTAGCCCAGCTCCTTTTCTTTCGATTTTTTGAAAGTTCAATAACTTTTGAAATAAAAGGCAGCTATGAAAATGGAATACGAAAGAATTATTTGTTTTTAAATGCTTGTTTGATATCCGAAATAAAAAATTACAATTTTCAAAATTTAGCTCAGCTCCTTTTCTTTCGATTTTTTGAAAGTTCGATAACTTTTGAAATAAAAGGCAGCTATGAAAATGGAATACGAAAGAATTATTTGTTTTTAAATGCTTGTTTGATATCCGAAATAAAAAATTACAATTTTCAAAATTTAGCTCAGCTCCTTTTCTTTCGTTTTTTTGAAAGTTCGATAAATTTTGAAATAAAAGGCAGCTATGAAAATGGAATACGAAAGAATTATTTGTTTTTAAATGCTTGTTTGATATCCGAAATAAAAAATTACAATTTTCAAAATTTAGCTCAGCTCCTTTTCTTTCGATTTTTTGAAAGTTCAATAACTTTTGAAATAAAAGGCAGCTATGAAAATGGAATACGAAAGAATTATTTGTTTTTAAATGCTTGTTTGATATCCGAAATAAAAAATTACAATTTTCAAAATTTAGCTCAGCTCCTTTTCTTTCGATTTTTTGAAAGTTCGATAACTTTTGAAATAAAAGGCAGCTATGAAAATGGAATACGAAAGAATTATTTGTTTTTAAATGCTTGTTTGATATCCGAAATAAAAAATTACAATTTTCAAAATTTAGCTCAGCTCCTTTTCTTTCGATTTTTTGAAAGTTCGATAACTTTTGAAATAAAAGGCAGCTATGAAAATGGAATACGAAAGAATTATTTGTTTTTAAATACTTGTTTGATATCCGAAATAAAAAATTACAATTTTCAAAATTTAGCTCAGCTCCTTTTTTTCGATTTTTTGAAAGTTCTATAACTTTTGAAATAAAAGGCAGCTATGAAAATGGAATACGAAAGAATTATTTGTTTTTATATGCTTATTTGATATACGAAATAAAAAATTACAATTTTCAAAATTTAGCTCAGCTCCTTTTTTTCGATTTTTTGAAAGTTCTATAACTTTTGAAATAAAAGGCAGCTATGAAAATGGAATACCAAAGAATTATTTGTTTTTATATGCTTATTTGATATACGAAATAAAAAATTACAATTTTCAAAATTTAGCTCAGCTCCTTTTTTTTTCGATTTTTTGAAAGTTCTATAACTTTTGAAATAAAAGGCAGCTATGAAAATGGATAACGAAAGAATTATTTGTTTTTGTATAGTTGTTTGATATCTCAAATAAAAAATTAATAATTTCCAAAACGAGAGAAATAAAATTAATTATTTTACAAATACAACCGGTGGCGCAGCGGCTGTCGCCGCGTTTGGTTGCCAGCATGCTGGGAGCCAACATGACCGACGTACATTCAGTGGCCAACTAAAACTGAACTCATTTCTATTGAAGAAGAATTTAGGCATCAACAAAATTATCCAGGTACAGAATTTGTCTTGTTGCAATTAAATATTAAATTTATTTATGCTTTCAGGAGTTATTGGTGCGATTGATGGCTGCAATGTTAAATTTAAGGCTCCGCTGTTACAGCAGGAAAGTTACATTGATAAGAATTCCAACCACAGCATAAAATTTCACAGCTAAAAATATTTTTACAAATGTATTTGTTGTTTTTCCTGGCTCTGCACATGACAGTAGGGTAACTATCAGTGTATATTTTTGTAATTCATTTAGTAAACACTGAATATTCCAGGTCTTCAGAAATTCCTCTATATTCACACAGTGTACAGATCCTGTCAGTAGAAAAAATTATTTTCCTCTGGAGGAATACCATTTATTAGGGGATAAAGCATATCCTCTTATCAACTGGCTAATTACCCCATACAAAGGTGAAGGTCGATTACAGGCGAGACAGAGAAGACACAACATGAAACATAGCCAAACAAGAATTTTTATTGAACATAGTTTTGGCATCTTAAAATCAAGATGGAGAATTTTAAAATATATAAACGTTAATTCTGTTAAAAAGGCAGTTAAAATTATAGCAGCCTGCTGCCTACTTCATAATTTTTGCATACTGAACACAGACCTGTGGGATTCTTTTGAACCAGGCGAGGATGACAATATTGAACAGATTAATAATGAAGACAATGAAGACCCAAGTGGCATTAAAAAAAGATACGAGATTTCGCTTCGTAGCTAATTTAATATAGAACTTAACGAGAAAATATACTCCTTATAAACTTTTCTATTTATTATAACTTATCTATTTTTATACTGAAAATTATTTTTAATAAACACGGTTTTTTAATTTTAATAAACAATGTTAACTATGTTATGAATAAATTAAGTACCAGCCCATTATTTTTTTAGTTTCAAAGCAACAAATGAATTGAACTTTTGATGAAATAAAACATTAAAAAAATCGCCCAAGCATTTTAATATAAACTGGCTAGTGACTGCGTCATAAAACATTAACGATATTACATTTTCTCCAAAAAACTTTATTACCAACAAAAAAAAATACTGATACATGAACTATGTTAAGAAAACAGAAACATAACTAAATACATTTAAACTACAAACATACTTTGACAAACTAAATATTTTTTTGTAATTTTAAATAATGTTGCAGATGTATGAATCTTAAAAACAAATTAACATGAAAGGTACCTAAATATTTTTACAATGAAACAAGTTTTTAAGATATGGATTTGAAAGCCTAAGGAATAAAGTGTTCTTCTGAATATCTAAGTAGCACTAAATTGAGCTAAAAGTACCAAGAAAAAGAAAAGTTTTGACTTTAGCAAATATAAGTGAATATCTCAAAAATTCACTTTATTCATTAGATTAATTATTCATATCTCAACACATTCTCTATAAAAAATACAAATTCTAAACTAGTGTTTTTCAAACTACTCTTTGACATTTTCTACGATATTGAAGATCATCTAGGATATCTTGGGAACACCTGACGCTTTTTAAAATGTCACAAACAGTAGTTTGAAAAACACTAATTTACAAGGGCGCATGCTTAAAGTTGTTGCAAATATTTCAAACAGCCTGTTGGAACAAAGCTAATATTGAAACTTTAGTTGTAAAAGACACCTTCCCAAAATATTTGAAAAAAAAAACAAAAAATATGTTATTTAACGGGTAACTCAAGTGTTTTGTAATTGTTTATTTTAAAGAGAGATGAGATGTGACAAAACAGAATACTGATTAAGGATATTTCTCACTCATCAGTCATCACTGTCACTATTTTCACGTTTTCTTTTCTTTATGCCTTTCATGTTCTTTTCGATTGCCATCATCTGTGCATGTCTATTATCAGTTTCTTTATTAAAAAAGTTTGTTAGAAATGCAAACTCTTCTTTTGTATCATCCCGTTTTTTTAACTTCTAGTGTATCAAATTTTTCTAATATATCTGTTTTAGTAGGTCGTTTAATACGTTCAAATCTACTGCTTGGCATTATTTTGGAGACTTTCTCTTCACCAATACCTTCTTCTGATTTTGTTATCTCGTCCTCTGCCTTTTTTATACCACTGGTACCTGGTTTGTTTAATGAATCTATTAATAAAATTGGAGTACATTTATGTTTATCCCCTAAAATTTCATCAAGTTCCTCATAAAATGGTGGAGGATCTATCTTTCCTTCACCTGTTTGCCGTTTCCTATCAATGTATTTTACATACGCTGTCTGTAAATTCGAAAATTTTTGACGGCATTTCTCTCTGCCGTCACTGCCTTCACCAACATAGAATCCCATATCATTTAGGTGTGTTGCAATTTCCAACCATACAACATTTTTACATTTTTTTTTGTCATTAAATTTGGAATTTAGGTTTTTCCTCATCTGCAATAAAGCAAGTGTTGCCGATCGATCCCTTCCGCTTTGCAACTTGGAACTCCACACTTTGTTTTCAATTTCTGATGACCTTTTCTTCTTATCAGTGGTATCACCATCTACACTATCTGTAAGCATTGTTCGTCTTATTTGTTGACAATAGACAGTTGCTAAGGCGGGATCTAAAAAAATACCAATTGAATTATATCCAAGATTAATGTAGAGCTACGCATATCATACCGTTCTGTAATTCAATAGCAGTCTTCTCATCCAGTGTTAGAATGAGATCTTCTATTTGTATTTTTACCATTTTTACGTCTTCCATTTGGATCCACCGATTAGAACCTAACGAGGCTGGCTGGGGTTGGATCTCACTTGATAACCTAACTTTCTTCCCTTCTGTCAGTATCAAACACACTCTGAGAACGTTTCAAAAACAAATTAACCAGAGAGATACGTGACGTCATCGTTAGATCGCCAAAATATAAATGTTTTAAACTGTTTAAAATTGGTTGATGGCCGGAAAACAGCTCAAAATGAAATGTTATGTTTCATTATGCACATGTATTTTATAGATGTCGCCGACTCCTGTAATATTCGCCAATGAGCGAATGTATCCGCCGAACATCTGCACGAAGGTTGCGGGCGGACAGCCCTTTGACCCTGCAAATATGCAGAGGGTTTATACAAAAGTCCCCTTAGAACAAATGCGGGAGGCTTATGAGAACCCCCCCGCGAGCCGTTTGCCCCTCAAAAGGACTTTCGTCCGTTACTTTGAGGCGGTTAAAAGGCAGAAAATGTCATAAACCCTCTGGCATATCTGGCCTTCAAGAATTCAACGGCCGATTAATTTTTTCAAAATTGTATTTTTCAAAATTATTTTTTATCGTCCAATTCTTTTTGAAAATTTTTCAAAAATTATTTTTTAACGTCCAATTATTTTTAAATTTTTTAATTATACACTAGCATTTATTTTTAGAATGGCGTGGACGTTGACAGTTCTTAACCAAAAATATATTAAAAAATTCGGCACATATCAAACAACTTTTCAATTAACTAGTGGTTCTGCTGTCGGGGGTTCTTTGAAAAACGATGGAATTAATTTAAAAAAAATTATTAGAGAGAAACTTGGCGGATGTAAAAGCACAAGCGGGCTATCATAAAGGCGATAAAATCAGAATTATTGCACAAAACCCCGATTTTAATAACCCAATTTCAACGGTTACGAGTGCTAACGTTTGTTTTGAAACGTTACTCGAGCAAATAGAAAACGTTGTGACATCTGGGGGCGTACAGATGCGTAACACAACGTTTGATATTCAGATATTTAAGCAAAATAATATGTAATTTTTGTTTTTTTCTTCTTGTAGCAACAAACTCAAAAATTTTAAAATGAGCTTCTCTCTAGAACAAACAGCCGCTGACTTAGCCTTTACTAGGCTGGAAAGTTTTAAGAACTGGCCTGGTCATTTAATTCAGAGGCCAATTCATTTAGCAAGTAGTGGATTTTTTTATACAGGACTCAGTGATAAGTGTGTTTGTCCGAACTGCGTTTTAACTGTACAGAATTGGAAACACGACGATGACCCCGTTAGAATGCACATCTCTAGGTCTTGCCCTTTTGTAAAGTATTTTAAGGACTTGCAGAAATTAAATTCTTATGCAGAGCATTTAAAAACTTTCAGCGGCGCTACTTTACAAAAGAATGTAGATCCAGAAATATTTGCACGCACAGGTTTCTACATTAGCGGATCTAATATGCGACATATCACTTCTAAGGATATATCGTCGTACAAAATTAGATTAGACACATTTAAAAGCCGCCCTAAACAAACAAAGCCTAGCAAAATAGTTAACAGCGGAAATGCTGCACGTAAAGGCTTTCTTTATTCGGGGGCAAACGATCGCCTCATCCACCAATCTTTGTGCGATTATATAATACCCGCAAAAGAGTTGGAACCTATTGATGAGGAACGTCTAATTTGCAAAATATGCATGGATGCCGAAATACAAACAGTGTGCCTACCTTGTGGGTATGCTGTCTATTGCCTCAAATGTGCAAATTCACAGTCCTGTCCTCTTTGCAGGCACAATATAGAAGCCATAAACAGACTTTATATTAGCGATCTTTCTTTTAGATGTCTTCTCGTAACCTCCTTCAAAAGGACACTTCTTATGCGGCTATTTTATGTAGCTCATGTGGTCAGCAGTCTGTAGTAAAACAAAAAGTCAGCAGACAGCTTATTAGTTACAGATGTCATGCGTGCCGTTATGGGGTGGCTGGTCAAAACCGCGCTGAAAAAGCTGTTTTGAAATTAAAAAAGAGAGCTGTTCAAAATGAGAGACAATATTTTTAAACCATATTTTTTACAAAATAATAGAGAGAGAATATTTTTCACTTAATATCAATTAACGTAATCTTTTGTAAACGACCTGACTTAGCAGCAGACATAGCTGCCTGACGTATCTGCCTGACTCAGCTGACGTATCTGACAGAGCAGAATAACGTTAAAAAACGTTGTAAATTCGACGTTTTTAACGCTTTTTCACGTTTGAAAATAATGAACGTTAAAAATCTTTGTAAAATGTGACGTTTCGAACGCTTTTTAACGTTCAGTATTTTTAATCGTTAAAAATCTTTGTGTCTGAGCTGACGTATCTGCTCTGTCTTATCTGACTAAGCAGAATAACGTTAAAAATCTTTGTAAACGATGTATTGTGACTTAGCTGAGGTATCTGCTCTGTCTTATCTGACTAAGCAGAATAACGTTAAAAATCTTTGTAAACGATGTATTCTGACTTAGCTGACGTATCTGACAGAGCAGAAGACGTTTAGGCAGTTGTAACCAGAAGTTCGGTTACTGTTCGTTTTCATTCCCCCCACCTCTCAATCTTCAAACTCTTTGCTTCCACAGTTTATTCTAATATTGTTTTAACAAACTGCTAATTTCTTTCTAGCCCCTCCTGTAAAAGAAATGGAGCCGCCAGCGAAAAAACTTAAAACTAGCTTAAATGAGTATAGTATTTTGTGTAATGACCCTAGTTATGCTCGGTTAGAGAGATTCAGCGATTGGCCGAAATATTTTAAACAACGGCCTATTAATTTAGTACGAGCCGGTTTCTGTTACATAAAGGTCGGCGATAAATGTATTTGTTATGCTTGTGGCCTCATAATTTCTAATTGGCGTGAAACAGATATCCCCATTCCAGGCATATGATCAGCAAAAACAAATGCACTTTCTTAAAAAGGTTTGAGCTGCTTCAAAAATTGGTGTCTACCGATGAACGGCTCAGTACGTTGGGGTGATAAACCAGATAATATTAATGCAGACGTTTATGCTAAAGCTGGTTTTTGGTGGAACGGTCACTGTCTGCGTTTCGTTACGTCGCAAGACGTGTCCTTATACCAGAATAGGATTTTCTCGTTTACGAGATCACACAAATGCAACAAGCCCTGTATAGCCGCTGCGGCTATGCAAGGATTTATTCACAGTGGCGTAGATGACGAACTGGTACATATATCTAATTGTGATTATATACCAGAAAATGACGAACCGGTACACGACTTACAGCACGATCGTCTGCGTTGTAAAGTTTGTTTGGATAATGAAGTTCAGACAGTGTTTTCACCCTGTAGGCACGCTGTCGCGTGTATAAATTGTAGCATGTTTTTAAAGACGTGCCCTGTTTGTAGGCGTACATTAGAGTCTGCCGTTAGAATTTACATTTAAAATTATTGAAAAATTTTATTCTAATTAAATATTTTTAGTCATTGCAGCTATGAACTGGCGTATTGAAACTGGATCCAAAAAATTTGTCAAAAAATTCAACGCCTATTTACATAGTATTAGAATTTTTCTTAAAGACTCTTCTGTGTGTAGTTTAGATTTAAAATTCTTACGGGGTCTTTTGCAGGATGGTTTAAATGCCGCGAAAACTAACTCCTCGTTTATTTATGGGGATAAACTCAGAATTATTGCTGAAAACCCCAATTTTAATCACGCTGTTTCTACACCTACAAGTACGGACTCATCAATTGATGTTTTACTTGACCTAATAGAAAATATTGTAACATCTGATCAGTCTGTTAATATTCACGAAACGACGTTTGACGTACAAATATTTAAATTGCCGCGTGGTTCAGGTCATAAGAAAATTTTAAATTTGGCCAAAAATCGACATACTAAAAAAAGTATTAATGTTATACGTAATAATGATTAACCTCTGCGGTGCTCGAGCTATTATTACTGCTTTAACATATCATTCCTTAAAGGAGATTTTAGGACAGGAATTAGATGTTAATATTATAAAATAAATTAGGATATGTAGGCCTATACAGGAAAAACTAGCACTTGAACTGTGTAATCGCATAGGTTTTGATATAAATGTAGAAATATTCTCGTTAGAGAATATATCACAAGTCGAAAAATTATTAGATGTGCAGATTAAAATTATATGTGCAGAGTCTTTTAATTCGGTAATATACCGTGGCCCCGAAAAACCAATAAAGCTACATCTTTACAAGGACAAAAACCATTTTGACGTTATTAACAATATGGCTGGTTTTTACGGTCGCCGCTATTATTGCAACGACTGTGAAAACTGTTACACCCTTAGAAACAGACACAAATGCAAAAATGCACCTAAATGTAAAATATGCAAACAAGCAAAACACACATCATTAAACGAAAATAAAGTTTATTGTGAAAAATGTAATCGCTACTGCTATAATCAAGACTGTTTGGCTAATCACGACCTTGTGTGTTCAGAACGTTTTAAATGTATAGGGTGTAGCTAGGTTCTTCTTAGAGATAAATTTCATAAATGCGGCGTTACATTTTGCAATAATTGTTCAAGGTTTGTAGAAACCAACACACATGAATGTTATATGGTTAAAAACACGCAAAAGGAGGCGTTTGTAACGTACCGTGTATTTGTAATAACGGTGATTACTTAAATAGGGGTTGTCTCCGTAAAAAGGACGTTGCAGAATCGCCTCTTTGTGTCGTACCTTGATCATGCAATGGACGTTCAGATATTAAACTTAAACGTTGCACCTTTAACGAGAAATATATATTTTTCGACTACGAAGCCATGCAAGACACCGGCGAGCATATTCCAAGCGTAGTAATTGCTCACGATTTTGAAGGAAATAAATTTTCGTTCAAAAATAACGACGAATTCTGTGAATGGTTGATATCTGACCAGCACAAAGGTTACACAGCTATAGCTCATCATACAAAGAGCTATGATTCGTATTTTATATTGAAATATTGTGTGGAAAATACTATCAAGCCATACACTATTTATAACGGTTCAAAAATTATGCTTTTGGAAATAACGAGTATCAAGTTAAAAATTATAGACAGTTCAAATTTTGTGGCTGGCCCTTTAGCTAACTTCCCTAAAACATTCGGCTTAAAGGAATTAAAAAAAGGTTATTTTCCACATTTTTTTAATACGCCAGAAAACCAAAATTATGTAGGGGTCGTTCCTGATGTAAAATTCTACGGTGCCCATACTATGAAGGCTAAACAAAGAACCGATTTTTTGGAATGGCATTCCAAACTTTCAAATGAAGAGTACGTTTTTGATTTTCAAAAAGAAATTAAAGATTATTGTGATTCAGACGTCGATATTTTACGGCGTGGGTGTTTAGATTTTCGTAAGGAATTTTTGGAAATTGTTGACCCGTTCCAATATTTGACAATAGCCAGTGTATGTATGGCTATTTATCGGTCAAAATATTTACCAAAAAAAACAATAGCTGTCTTAAACGCCGATAAAAAGGACGTTTACAGCAAATAGTCCATTAGCTGGCTTAGTCAATTTCCTGGGGTACAGCATGCATTAAACGGGGGTGATTTAGTAATTTGCTCTCAGAAGGTTGATGGATTTAACCTTGAAACGAACACCGTCTACCAATACCATGGCTGTTTTTGGCACGGATGCCCATCTTGTTATGAACCATCTACCTATATCAAGCTAGCTAACCAGACGATGACGAAACCGTACACAGAAGCCAGCAAATTAGAGATGCTGGATACAATTAAGTCGAGATGTGGGCTTGCGATTGGTCAACTTCTAAGGAATTTAAAGCAGCTCCCCCTCCGCTCGATATCTTAGAGCCGTTAAAACCACGAGATTTTTTTTTCGGCGGAAGGACCGGTGCCACCAAATTGAAAGTTTCTGGAAAAAAACTTAAATATATAGATGTGGTATCATTATATCCGGCTGTACAATACTTTGACCCGTATCCTATAGGGCATCCTATAAAAGTATTCAGTCCAGAAACGTACGATCCTTCATGGTTCGGCCTTATTAAATGTATGGTATCAGCTCCAAAAGGGTTGTATCAGCTCCAAAAGGGTTGTAACATCCGGTGCTTGCGGTAAAAACCACTAAATTAATGTTTGCGCTATGTCGTACATGCATGGACCAGGAGATAAGTGACTGCAATCATACTGTTTCTGAAAGATCGTTTACAGGAACGTGGACCACCCCTGAGATGGTTAAAGCGTTGGAAAAAGGCTACGAAATTCTAAAAATATACGAAGTGTGGAATTTTAAACAAAAATCAACTGATTTGTTTAAGGGATATATCAATGATTTTATGAAAATAAAATTAGAAACAACCCCGCATACGTACGAATCAAACGAATCCTACGCTTCAGCAATCAAAGAACAAATGTCTATCGATTTAGATATTGACAAAATAACACCTAATCCCGGTAAGAGAGCTGTCGCTAAAATCTGCCTCAACACGCTATGGGGTAAATTTAGTCAAAGATTAAACCTCGCTAGAAGTGAATTTGTTATCGATCCCGCTAGATGGTAGAATATTTTGTTGAATGATAAAATAGATATATCAAATTGTATATTTCTCACTGATGAAATGGTGCAAGTGACTTACAAATACAAAGATGTGTTTGTCGAAAACTCTACATCAACTAATATCTTCATAGCAACCTTTACCACTGCGCATGCCCGTTTAAGACTATACGAGATGTTGGATACTCTTGCCGATAACGTCGTTTATTACGACACGGACAGTGCCGTTTATATTGATGACGGTTTTAATACGGTACAAACAGGCTCTATGTTGGGTGAATGGTCAAACGAGATTGCTGATGATGATTATATAACCGAGTGGTTGTGTACAGGCCCTAAGAGTTATTACAAAATGCTGAAGGGCGTAGAGGTTACCAAAATCAAAGGTTTTACCCTGAACTACGAAAATAGCTTGTCACTTAATAGTCAAACAATGGAGGAAATTGTTGCCGGTACATCGTCGTCAGTACAATTAACATATGATCAGATAGCTAGAGATGTCAAAACTAAAAATATTCTTACTAAAAAACGCGTCTCAAAATCATTTAGAATAGATTTTAAAAAGCGCAGAGTTGTAAATAATGACAAAGAACGCGGCGTTGTAAATAGTGATCAAGAAATAATAGATTCGGTTCCTTGGGGTTTTTAAACAATAATTCTGATTTTAAACCAGTTATATCTGGTATTATTGTACTTTTATATGTTATATTGTACTCAAAATTTAACGATTAAAAATTAAAAATGTAGTAGTTTTGAAAAACTTGTAAAAATTAATTAATGTAGGGTTGTAAGCTAGAGAATATAATTATTGAATAATTTCATTCTATTTACCTTTTTAATACAGAAGTAGGTGACAGCCCCACCGCTAATGAACGCTATGTCGCTCCTTGGCACACATATACCTGTTAGTGCGGCAAACCTCCACATTGATAAGGGATGCGCCCCCTCAGGTATTTGCTGACAGTTGACAAAGAACGTTCTTTGTCGTAATATATCTCGTTGCTACAAAAAATTTAATTAATAAAATTTAATTAATAAAAATTAATTAATTAAAATTATTATTTACTCTTATGTCCTTACGACTCAAAAGGTTATATATTAAGAAAGGGTTTTTCATTTTTACTACGCGATCTAAAAATAAAGAAATTAAATGGAGACTACGAACTATTAAACGATATTTACCCATGGCTTGTTTGAAAATATTAATTTAATATAAAACAAAAAGCTAAAATATCGTCTGTCTTCTTGGTTAACCGCGATATGACGACGACGCCCATGCGCGTCTTTTAAATACTATTACCGCGTTTTGAAATTTAGCTCGTACTATTTAATTTCTTTATTTTTCTTTGTAATTTAAATTGTAATTTTATCTGTTGTATTAATATCTCTCTCTGTACAATTTGATTGAATATAGTACATTTGTTTTTAAATCTTAACCAGTATGTATTAGTTTTATAAATAATGTGCTTTATTTTTAGTTCGTTACTCGCTCAAATGTGTGTTTTTAAAATTATTATAAATTTTTTAATTGACCTGTTGTGTTTTATTTTCACCCTAATCATTCGTTCAAACGTTCATTAATGTCTTGGTATCTGGCGGACGTGACGTATCTGTTAGCTCTGAAGCCTGGCGCCTATATACTTCAGGTCTGTCAGGTACTTCTGCTCTGTCAGCACCCTCTAATAGTGCTGTATGCGTCTATGTGCTCGTTCGCCTTATTATAAAGTTGTAAAAGGCTTGGAGTAGTTTTTGTATAATAAAAATTTTTAAAAATCTGTATTTTTTTATTTCATAACATGTTAAAAACTTCAAAAAAACTGTAAATTGACGTTTCTAACTCATGTGTTTTCAGTTGCCTTAAATGCGTCGAAAAAACGAATTTAAATGCAACAATTTTCAACGGTTTTGACGCATGCGTTTTTAGGTGCGTTGAAAAACCGTCAAAATTATGTCATATGCCATCATTTTCTCAGCTGCCCATTTAGTTTTCGTGCAACCTGCCTTCGTTTTCCGACAGCCGCCATATTGTCATTCCGTTTTCGCGCCATATGCTCAGTCGTCCAGTTTCGCTAAAGGCCTGTCTCTCATCTCGCGCGCCATCTTGGAGCCGCCATATGCCCCAGCCTGTCATCCGCGCCGCATATTAATATATATTTTTAATCGACAATTTTTTCAAAATTTCGCGCCACATGCCCAGCCTCCCAGCCTCCTGTTATATCAACATTTATATTGAATAATAATATATATTTTTAATCGACAATTTTTTCATAGAGGTCATCTCGCGCCACATGCCCAGCCTCCCAGCCTCCTGTTTCATCAACATTTATATTGAATATATATTTTCAAAATTTCGCGCCATCTTGGAGCCGCCACATGCCCAGCCTCCCAGCCTCATCAACATTTATATTGAATTTTTAATCGACAATATAGAGGGCGCGCCACATGCCCAGCCTCCCAGCCTCCTGTTTCATCAACATTTGAATTTTTAATCGACAATTTTTTCAAAATTTCGCGCCACATGCCCCGCACTCCCAGCCTCCCCAGCCTATCAGCTTGCGGTACTGAAACTGTTTGGTACCAAAGGTGTTAACAATCTACTGAAGTAACTCGTATTATGTCTTTTTTACAGATGTAAAATATTTTTACATTCTGGATTATCTCGTGTCTATTTTTTTTATAGATAAAAAAATATTTAGTTTGACGCTTAACAGACGTCACGAGTTAAAGAATTATTTAAATTAGGAACACACATTTTTTAAGAAGAAATCCCCGCCGATATCATAAATAATTTACAACTAAAAGAAAAAATAATTGAACAAGAAACAGTATATTTTAATATACAAGAAGACAAACGTAAACATAAACAATATTCGTTATAAACAACATATTCATTTATTTATATTAAATAAGTAAATAGAAAGTACATATAGTGTTAGACACACAAGTATTATCTAATCCGAACCTGATTGATCTTGCACACCATGTTTCAGATTTTTGTAATAATTGCGATACAGCTCTGGTATTGCTTGAGAAGTACATAGGGAATTTAAATCTTTGTACTTTGTTGTTGAAATGGGAATGGGTCCATTGTAAGCTGGCACTATGATAGTGATAGTGTTATCACTGATTTCTGCCTTCGTTTTAGTTTTTCTTGACTTTCTGGTAGGTTTCTTTTTTTGTGCTAAATCAATGTAAAAGCTGTTCTGATAAAAAGTCATAGTTTAACTGAATAAGCTTTGGGTTACATCCTTTTATTTTTAAATGCCTAACTTTATTCCATTGGATTTTATTCTCATCAGTACCCTGTTCAAAATTAGATTGTTTATTCATCAAATCTTTAAAATTAAGTATTTTACTTTGATTAAGCTCAATGACAGTATACGGTTTACCTGACGTTTTTGCGCACCGTATTATTGTTATCCATTGTTCTGGAACATACACAACTTGGTATTTTTTACGACGTTCTATGAGTGCGTGCATGGAATCACCCTCATTTTAAGTGTGACCAACTTCGTGGAAAATATGAGAAATATTTATATTAAATTGTTCAGCTGCATAGGAGTACATAGCGAATACTATTCGATTTCTATTTTGTCCGCCACAATTATAGGAGTAAAAGAAAAAATCTTTACAACCTTCTTTTGCTTTCATTGCTAAAATAGGTATACAGCGCTACTTATCTCGTTCGATCCCTTTTTACCTATAGTTTCATCCCAAACGTAACAATAGCCGTCACTTTTTACCACGTCAAATATCGTTAAGTTATAAACAGCCAGCTTCCTTTTATAATAAAATACTGAAACTTCGGATGCAGGTGTAGTCAATATTTTCTGCAAATCGTATATAGCTAAAACAACAGAGTTGTTTTGCTGAGCAGTCTGTTTATGCTGTGATTTTAATTCCCGTGCAACAAATTTAGAAGCTTGATGTTCCGTATACGTTAACGCTAGAGATTTTTTTTCTTCAGACGAAGCTCTATTATAA
Organism: Neocrepidodera transversa; assembly: GCA_963243735.1. NCBI lineage: Eukaryota > Metazoa > Arthropoda > Insecta > Coleoptera > Chrysomelidae > Neocrepidodera > Neocrepidodera transversa. The sequence continues at coordinate 22,158,945 of OY725353.1, forward strand.
ATATCACAGGTCGGACATAAATCTTTCTTAGGCTTGAAAAAATCGATATTATATTCATTGTAAAATATTTCACGATATTGCCTTTCTGTGGCCGACACTTCATAATTGTTTTCAGATAGCCACTCTTTATAAAGTTTGTATAACTTTGGGAATGTTAAGGTTGCTTCTAAATACTTTTTTGAAGATCTTGCTCTTACATAATGCGAATCAACTAAGGGAATTTGGGAAATGTGAGTCCTCACTGTAGTTTTTACTTCTTCGGGTACTTCATTTTGACGGTTGTTATGACGTCCTCGCCGATCATCCGGCACAGCACAACTGGAAACGTTAACGTCAGTCTTCTTGAAAATAGTGGTAACCCACTTATCTGTGATATCCAAAGTATTCAAAAACATTTTTTTACATACTTGTATTTTTTTATCATCACTTATAGAAAAAAAGTACTGATAAGTCCAGTGGCGCCTAGAAGATTCAAGCGTTGCTAAGAATACTTGTTTTTTTGGTACCCGTTCAACACACTTGTTGACAAAATTCATTTGATTTCTATGATCTCCGAGAGACCAAAAGTCATTTAAATTTTTTTGTCTTTCGTCAGTAACTAGATTATCGAAACATTTTTTTCGACACTTCTCATCATATCCTGCTTTTATTGCTTTTTTTGTATTTGTTTCCCTCGATGATTAACAAATTCTTGACCTAATTTTTTTTTAATTTTATTTACATTATTCTTCCAATTTGTAGGATCTCGTTTTCTTTTACGCCCAGGATTTATTTTCCGAGGCATTTTTCTTTTCTGAAATTTTTATTTATTTCTTTGTCAATGGTGCATTTACTGGTACTTGGTTCACAATTCTCTTCTAACTTCTTATCGCTTAAACTGTCCCATTCCATATTGTTTGAGATCCTGTCTAAAATTGCATAAAGTAATTATTATTTCTCACTCTCTAAGAACCATACAAAAATAAATAACAAAATAGACCATCATACCTTTATAAATGGATGGTACATATTCCGAAACATCTGGGAAAAGGGTTCTGCCTCATGGGTAGTCTCTGAATTACTATAGATGGGTAATAATATATTATTTCGATGTCCTTGCAATATATTTTGTTTAAATTCCAATAAATCATTACCACATTGTAAAAAATGCGTATCAGGTAAAATAACGTCATTTAATATGGAAGTATTTTGATCACCACATTCTATAAGTGGTCCATTAATTAACTCAACGTAATTTAAAATGGTATATTGTGCCGTATCAATTTCTGCATTTAACTCATTGTCCGCTGATTCGCGTACAATCGGATAAGAAAGTGACTTTGCATCCATATTATTATCTAAAAAATTAAGATATTTTTGATTTAAAAGGAAAACTATAGTATGAAAGTAAAAATGATAGATTAGAAAACATTACATAGGGATATTTACCATTGTCGTCATCAGTTATTCCACTATTACTTAATGCTAACTTTAATATTTGTTGACTGCGATTCATTTTGCAGCTTTTTAACGTTATAAAACACTCACTGCATCGACACAAACATGTTCAAACAATGACTACTTCACCGCGCGTGGGCTTAAACAAAGTCGCAAATCTACTAGAAACCTATATATGCTTAACAAAACATTCCTACAACAAAGTTGTAACTCGTAATATGAGACGTATTTGCCTGAACTTTTGGTGGTAATAAATAAAAATAATCGGCCAACAAAGTTGTATGTCAATTAACGTCTCTATTAACAACAAATATATAAATTCGGAAGATTTTAAAACGACGTAAGCTAAAATACTTTGACAACCAAAAATACTTTGACAACCAAATTCAAAGTTACCGGCACTAGAAGTTACGCCGAAACATTCCTGGGAAAGAAACGCAATGCCAAGCGGTTTTTCTTAGAAAGCTGCCATCTCCAGAGCCGTCTAGACTCTTGGGTAACAGGTTGTAGCGTCCAGTGCTAGCATATAATAGATTGATGAGTCCTAGCAGCCTTGAATCGAAGCTGGTAAACCACCAGTCGAGTGAGAACTGCAGACGTCTCGTAACGAGTGCGTAGCGGTTGGAATTCCTTCCAGACAGGGTGCCTTGAATAGTAGTTGGGGTCAATTGTACTAGTGCTCTGACTGTAGTATTAGGCAATAGAAAGAACCCTATAAACGATAAATAGGTGTCAGCAACCTCGTGCTTGGATTATGAAAAACTGTGAAAATCAACTTACCCTGAACCAGGGGTTCTTTCCTTGAAAATAAACGACACAACCATCCCAACACGAGTAGTGTTAATAATAGTAAATACATCACTTGCCGTAAAGGCCACAGTAGGAGTATTAAATGACAATAATCGTGCACAATGGCGACTTCGAGTTCTCTTTTTCTTCCCCCTTCCCTCAAATCAACACAACCGACAAGAAGGAAGTCGCTGGACGGAAATACGACAGGTGGGGAAAAGAAAACGCGGTAATTTGAAAACGAGTTAGGAAAACGTTCCAGAAAAAGTGCAATAGGTATTGGAGCGAGATTTTATTTACTAATATATTGTATAAACACTGGCAGTTAAGGTTTAAGATAAAAATAATGATGCCTGTACTTGTTAGGAATTATTAACTATCCTTTGGTGCTATTTTCCTGACAAGTCAAAGGCCAGAATCTTACCCATCGTTGTAGGCACGATACGAATGACACTGTTACCAGTGGCGTGGTTAATATTTGAATGAAATCTAAAGTTGAGAATAAAATGTTTTTCAAATAATTAAATTAAATTAAATTATGAATTATTATAAACCATTTTTGTATATATATTTTTAAAGAAAATAAAAATGTTATAGTCAGCCTCCACAATAAATAAGGGCGAACCGTCTTAAAAAATTTCTTTTTTTAAAATTGTTCAGCTTCTATTACCACCGTACGATCCAAAGTTCTTATTATTTTTTTAAATTTGTAGGAATTCTCTAAGTGCACCATTTTAAAAGTTAATTTAAAAAATGTATTACCTTTAAGTGGGGTGGGGGGGATTAATAATTATTTGCCTAAAGTATAGGAAATATTTATAAAATGTATTTCAGCTTCTTATATGTCACATTTGATAAAAAATAAAAAGCATGGTTTCGTTTCTCAGGAATGATTAAATTTTGGAAATGATTGAAAAATAGTTCATAACTTTAATAGTAATAGAGTTTAAAAGTTTACTGTCAAAAAGTTTCATTTACTTACCTATATTTTAAATTTTTAAGTTTTCGTCAAATTAGCTGTATATTATTAAAATTAAAAAATCTTATATAGGAATTAAAATATTTTTATTTACTTATGTTCATGTTTATTCATTTTAAAAGAAACGAATACAAAAAATATACAAGTATAATATTTTGCGTGCAGTTACTATACAGCTTCTAATGCTCCTTATTAAAATAATTTAAATCAAAACTTTTGGCCATCGCTTCAGCAAATAAAATACAATTATTGATATTTTGATAAGTGTGACCAAACGTTTGAAGGGTTTTCTGACATGTATTGATTTCAATTAAAATTTCGTCGCGTTCCTTCATTTTTAGTTTAAAAAAATTGTTTTATAATGTAACTCACTAATCTCACTTAAATATGTCTTCGCCAAACTTCTCCCCAGGGGTCTTTTCGTTTTCAGCATCACTTATATTTTCATGGTTAGGATTCAAATATATCGGCAAAGGATCCGAACTCCAGTGTGCATCCAATGGAGCGATAAAATCCTGATTCGGTTGGTTAAAATGATTAAAAGATGAATATGTAGAGCCTTGGTCGCCAAAATCTTGCTTCGAAGATCCCGGTATCGGTTTGAAACATGAATAATTAGAGTCTTGACTCACCAATTATTGATTCTCAGATAGCTTCGATAATGTCGGCATAGGGTTGAAAGTCAAATAGTCTAGACTCACCATAGCTTGATTCTCAGACTATTCCGGCACTGGCTTAGTCGAATAGTCTTGACTGACCAGGTCTTGAATAGAAGTCGCGGGAATTTGCTCACTGGATAACCCATTTTTAAGTCACTCTTTACTTGGAAAAGAATCATCACATATCTGGATGACACTATCGGCGATATTAGACATTTTGTAAAAATGTTTTTGTTTGCCGGTTTTTTAAAATGAGACACAAGTTTAACACGATTTACTTTGTTACCCGTAGACTTGTTAGGTCCCATTATAAAAGCGATTCGGATTGAGCAAATTGAAATTAAAATGAACGAGGTGTTTTAAAACTAATTATTTTGAGCAACTGATCTAATCTATAATTCGCATGCACATATATCAAGAAATTATTTTTACTTATTGCTTTATTTCTTACTATATTCCCATTAAAATTCTGCATTATAGTTCGAATAGTCTACGCCTTTTCCTATTTTGGCCAATAAAATAGTTTCGCGCTCAAAGCTTATAAGCACCGTAGTGGGGTGCATCATTTTTATAATTTTTAAATTTCAATCGTGAGAGCCTGAAACTAGAATGCTCTCATGTCTTTATTTTTATTTTAATATAGCTCAGTTTGTTTTTGTCATATACTTCGCTTAGTTTTATTACAAATATATCGGGGCAATTCCGGATATAAAGTATTACGACCCTAATAATATGAATCCTGACAAAATAAAAGAATTTTTAGAATGGTATCAAAAAGACGTTGATGAAAACTTCATTTTCGATTTTCAAAAAGAAATCACTAATTATTGTTTGTTAGATGTACAAAGTTTGAAAGAAGCATGTAAAAAATTCCGAGCAGAAATACTCAAAACTTGTAATGTATGTCCCTTTACAGAATCAATAACAATCGCAGAACATGAAATAAAATAAAATATTTAGAAGAAATTTTCTGAAACCCAAAACTATAGGTAAATTACAAAAACATGGATACCGTTACAGAGATAAGCAGTCAAAAATTGCTTTACAGTGGTTGATATGGGAAGATAAACAACGAAACATTAACTTAATTCACGCGGCAAAGCAAAAAGAAAGTGTGGTAAAAGGAAGAAACAAAAGAAATATTTCAGTTTCATGGTTGTTACTATCACGGTCATTATTGCTTTCCCTGTAATCGGGACAAACCTATATATGAAAATTCTTTAAAAACTTTAAACAGTCGCTTCGAGCATACTACCGAAACACTGGGGCGTTTACGGAGTTTTGAGTATATTGTAACAGAAATGTGGGAATGTGATTTTAGAAATCAAATGAAAGAAAATAAAGAAATAAAAGCGTATACGGAAAACCATCTCTTAATTGTGAACACCCCTTTATTAGCAAGGGACGCTTTCACTGGTGGTCGTACTGAAAATTTTGTAACACATGCACAACTTGAAAATAATCAAATAATAAAATTCGTGGACATAATAAGTCTTTATCCCGGCGGCTTGCAAAAACGGGGTATTTCCAGTTGGTCATCCTACAGTTTTAGTTGGAAAAGAGTGCCCTAAAGATATTACAAATATACATGGGCTTATAAAATGTAAAATATTGCCCCAAGCGATTTATTTATCCCTGTTGTACCTTTAAAGGTTAATAATAAGTTAATGTTTACATTATGCCGCTGTTGTGGAGAGACTTTTAATTGTGGAACATGTACCCATAGTGATGAAGAGCGAGCTTTTATCGGCACATCCCTAATAGCTCAAAAGGTCCGATTGACGTTTTTTTATGGTCCATTTAACGTCAGAACGTCCGAGGACCAAAATAAAACGTTTTATAAACGTTTGTGCAAGAACGTTTTTAAAATGAACCTAAAGAAACATCCAAAATATGTCGTCAAAACGTCCGAAGTGATAAATAAAAAAAAACGTTGTCTAAGCTCCACTACTCAGACGTTTTTAAAACCTACGATAAAAAAATACCTAGTACTTAAATGGTTTTTTAACGTTCATATCAAAAGGTTTTTTATAAAGTCGCAATAGGGACGCTTTTAAAACGTTTTATATGAGTCGTTTTTAAAACCACCCGTAAAAACGTTCAAAAAACGTTTTGTTTAGCTCCTCAAAAGCATGTTTTGAGAAAAAGGTAAAAAGTTACGTTTTTTAGACGTTTTTGTAAGTTGTTTTTATAACTACTATAAAAAACGTCCAAAAAACGTTGTTTTTAGGTCTGCAAAAGTATGTTTTGAGAAAAAATCATAAAAGGGACGTTTTTTAAACGTTTCGTTTCAGTAGTTTTTAAAACGATCAGTAAAAATGTCCAGAAAACGTTTTATTTCGGTCCTCAAAAGAATGTTTTGAAAAAAGACAGAAATTTACGTTTTTTAAACGTTTTTGTAAGTTGTTTTTATAACCACTGTAAAAAAAACGTCCAAAAAACGTTGTTTTTAGGTCTTCAAAAGTATGTTTTGAGAAAAAATCATAAATGGGACATTTTTTAAACGATTTATTTTAGTCGTTTTTAAAACCACCAGTATAAACGTTCATAAAACTTTTTGTTTGGGTCCTCAAAAGAATTTTTTGAGAAAAGTCAGAAAGTTACGTTTTTGTAAGTTGTTTTTATTACCACACATCCAAAAGACGTTGATTTTCGGTCTGCTAAAGTATGTTATTTTGGGAAATAATCATAAAAGGGACGTTTTCTAAACGTTTTATTTTAGTCGTTTTTACAACCACAAGTAAAAACGTTTTCGTTGGGTTCCCAAAAGTATGTTTCCATAAAAAGTCATAAAAAGGACGTTTTTTAAACGTCTTTGTTAGTCGTTTTCATAACTAGTGTAAAAAAACGTTCAAAAGACGTTTTGTTTGCTCTCTCTGTCTGTGTCTGATTCCAACCAATCACGAATTTAGCTCGCTAACGGTCGGTTTGGGAGAGAGACCGCGCACTCGCACTTCGCACTGCGTGGCTGTTGTCTACAGTTGTTGCATAGTGGACGATAAAAACATGGCGTAACTCTCGGTAATTTCATGTTTATTTTCTCTGCAACTAGTGAAGATAAACCTAGCAAATCTTATATCTCTAAAATTATCATCTATTTTGTTATACTTATTTTGTTTCTTTTGTTTTTCGGTTTCCGAGGAGTGATATATTAAGTGAATTGTGTTTGTGTTTATGTCTTATAGCTGTGGTTGAACATTTAACATGTATATTAGGTAGGTACTTTAAACCCTGATATAGGTATATTTTGTGATTCATTTTTGTCATGATAGTGATTTTTCAAGATTTTTGACTCTGTAAATCTACTTGTTTGTTGTGAAATGTATAAAGAAAAGAAAGTTTCGAAGCATCAAAAGTACAGGTATATCAACAAGACTTAGAATTTATCAAAGGATTTATTTGAAAATGTCGAAAATCATGTGTTCAACATAATTATTCTAGTTCCTCCAATTCTGATGATTCCAGTCTCATAAGCATACAAGAAATACTCCTACATATTTCGTTGAAGACACCTGCTCATCACCAACCGAAATGATGGCTAACTTGTTTATGTGTGACCAACTGTATTTTAGTTACAGAAATGAATATTATTTTATTTTTGGTATATATTTTCATACTTAAAAAATAATTTTTTTTTACTTGACTTATTGTGTAAATGAAAATTATTTTATTGTACAGATTGTATATAAGTATCAATATTTTATTAACAAATATGTATTTTTTTTGCTTGTATGAACGTCTTTTGTCGAACAATTTATTTAGTCCATTTTGAAACGTTTTTAAAACATCCTTTTTCGACGTCTATATGACGTTAGAAGTTGTGACATTTGCACTATAAAAAAACGTTTTATAAACGTTCTTAGGTACTTTAAAGGACGTCCAGTGGACGTTTTAAAAGACGTCCAAAAAACGTCCTTTGTCGAACCATTTATTTAGTGAAACGTCTTTAAAACGTCCTTTTTCGACGTCTGTATGACGTTGGAAGTTGTGACATTTGCACTATAGAAAAACGTCTTATAAACGTTTTCGTTTACTTTAAAGGACGTCCAGTGAACGTTTTAAAAGACGTCCAAGAAACGTCCTTTGTCGAACCATTTATTTAGTGAAACGTCTTTAAAACGTCCTTTTTCGACGTCTGTATGACGTTGGAAGTTGTGACATTTGCACTATAGAAAAACGCCTTATAAACGTTCTCGGATACTTTAACGAACGTTTTTAAAACGACCCGATGGTCGGTCGTGTACGTTTTTAAGATGTTTTTTAAACGTCTTTTTGCTATTAGGGATGGACCATACCTGAAGTAATTTTAGCAATCAATACTGGTTATCAAATTCGGGAAATTTACGAAATATGGGAAATATGATAATGTTATACAATTTGACAAAAATAATGATGGATTATTTACTAAAATGATGAATAAATTTATAAAAATTAAACAAGAAGCTTCCGGATGGCCTCTGTAAAACTGTAGAGGAGAAAGAGCGTTAAATTGAAGAATTTTTAAAACAAGAAGCTGTGTTGTTAGAATTTGGTAAAATTGTTAAAAATCCAGGTCTTCGGTCAATTGCAAAGACAATATTAAACTCGTTTTGGGGAAAGTTTGGTCAAAGAGAAAACCAAGTAAAAACTAAAATTATAGATGACCCCTCAGAATTGTATGTCTTGCTTAATAACTCATCTATACATGTTAATTCATGCTTTCCTATCAATGAAAAAGTGCTAATTGTTAATTATGAGTTTATAGAGGAAGCTTTTCAGAACTTATCTACGGTAAACGTAGTAATTGCATCCTACGTGACAGCTCAAGTCAGAATTATGCTATATAATTTCATGGACCAAATAAAAGAATGAGTACTGTATTGTGACACAGACAGTATTGTGTACATATCGGATCCTGAACTAGCTGATATACCTATTTTAACCTGCGTCGGGGATATGTCAGATGAGTTAGAACAATACGGTGTGGCAGTTACATTACTGATTTTGTTTCTGGAGGACCTAAAAACTATGCGTATAAATGAGCACAAATGATCAAAAATATAAGTTTGTGTGTAAAGTAAAAGGTATATCGTTAACACAAGCAGCAAGTGAAATACTTAATTTTTGAGACAATGAAAAATATGGTGTTAGATCAAAATATAAAACCCGTTCCTATTATTTCGAAGAAAATAAGAAGAACTTTGGACCATATGGTGGTAACAAAAGAAGAAACTAAATTATACAAGACAGTTTCATTAAAACGAAATTTTTTTGAAGATGGCTCATCTCTTCCATACTTAAAAAGACAAGATTAGAATAAATTTACTTACTTAATATGTTAATATTTTAAAAGTTTTATTATAGTTTTAATTTAGATTAATATTTCTTGATTTAATTCAAATAATAATGTTACATCTTAAATTGTATTAAACTGAAACATTATTCCCACCCTTCTTACCATCCCCTATATCCTTACTTTATTGTGGAGATTCTGACTTGTTCTCGATAGTCAGGGGTGAGTGGTGGGTTCTCCTATCTCCTTTCCCCCTTTAGAATTTGTAAACTATAATATAATTTTTATTAAATATTTGTGTAATCACCTGTAAAAATATTTTCATGAATTTCAGATCATCTTTCATTTAAGAGCAATTGCTTCGCGCTCCAACACCGTCAAAACCTTTAAATTTCATGCATTTCGTTTTAGTGATAGAGAATACAATACTGAATAAATTTCACTACTTTTTGTTTTGTAAAAAATAAAAAGGGTTAATCTACAATTTCGTCGAATTTTTTTTTTTGAAAAAACCAACCATTCCGCCTGGAAAAAAATGTAAGGTTTGGTGAAATTATTAAAAATAATAAAACTTTACCTTACAATTACTATATTAAAAATGTATTATTAAAAAAAAAGAATTCGAGCAATCTGCAGACTCATCTTTGCGTAATATAATGCAAAAAACAAATTAAATATTCAATTCGACATGAGCTTCTAATCACTAAAATACTAGATATCGTTCTGTCTCTAAAATAATTATAAATAAGGCAAATATTATCCCTACTACTTAATTTGCAATTCTTTTGTTAGCCGACGTTCGTAGAGTCTCGGTTTCGATCGGTTTGTCGGGGACGTTATTTAAAGAACAGAGTCGGACTCCAAATATTTTAATTCAAACCAAACGAAGTAATTTTTAGAATTAGTTGTAAATTTTGAAATGCATACAGTGTGTCCCAAAAATAAAATTATTGTAAGATGTATACGGTATGTCTCAAACCGGTTTTTTTAGGAATACATTTCCTAAATAGATGGTATATAATATTTGTCTTTAAAACATTTTTTGTTTTCAGAAAATCTCTTAGTTTATACCAGTAAATGTCAAAAAAAACTTCTTGTAAGATATATACAGTATGTCCCAAAAATGAAAATTCTTCAAAGTTGTATACAGTATGTCACAAAAATGAAAATTCTTATAACAGCATGTCAAAAAAATACAAGTTCTTGTAAAATGTATATAGTATGTCCCAAAAACGAAAATTCTTATGACAGCATGTCAAAAAAATACAAGTTCTTGTAAAATGTATATAGTATGTCCCAAAAACGAAAATTCTTATGACAGCATGTCAAAAAAATACAAGTTCTTGTAAAATGTATATAGTATGTCCCAAAAACGAAAATTCTTATGACAGCATGTCCCAAAAACAGAAATTTTTGTAAGATGTATACAATATGTCCCAAAAATAAAAATTGTAAGATAAATACAGTATGTCCCAAAAATTAAAAATCTTATAACAGCATGTCCCAAAATTAAAAATTCTTGAATGATGCATACAGCATGTCCCAAAAATGAAAATTATTGAAAGGATGAAACAAAAATAAAAATTTTTATAACAGCATGTCCCAAAAATAACAATTTTTGTAAGATGCGTACAGTATGTCCGAAAAATGAAATTATTGTAAGATGTATACGGTATGTCTCAAACCGGTTTTTTTAGGAATACATTTCCTATATAGATGGTATATAATATTTGTCTTTAAAACATTTTTTGTTTTCAGAAAATCTCTTAGTTTATACCAGTAAATGTCAAAATAAACTTCTTGTAAGATATATACAGTATGTCCCAAAAATGAAAATTCTTCAAAGTTGTATACAGTATGTCACAAAAATGAAAATTCTTATAACAGCATGTCAAAAAAATACAAGTTCTTGTAAAATGTATATAGTATGTCCCAAAAACGAAAATTCTTATGACAGCATGTCCCAAAAACAGAAATTTTTGTAAGATGTATACAATATGTCCCAAAAATAAAAATTGTCGTAAGATAAATACAGTATGTCCCAAAAATTAAAAATCTTATAACAGCATGTCCCAAAAATAAAAATTCATGAATGATGTATACAGCATGTCCCAAAAATGAAAATTATTGAAAGGATGAAACAAAAATAAAAATTCTTATAACAGCATGTCCCAAAAATAACAATTTTTGTAAGATGCGTACAGTATGTCCGAAAAATGAAATTATTGTAAGATGTATACGGTATGTCTCAAACCGGTTTTTTTAGGAATACATTTCCTATATAGATGGTATATAATATTTGTCTTTAAAACATTTTTTGTTTTCAGAAAATCTCTTAGTTTATACCAGTAAATGTCAAAAAAAACTTCTTGTAAGATATTGTAATGATATTTACAATTTGTCTCAGAAATTTGGCTGGGTCCTAGTACAAAAAATAATAAACATTACAAACAAAAAAATTAAGACAAAATATAATTTTGACCGCCTAAACAAAATTCCTTTTTTTAGTTCTTCCTTTTTCTTTTCTACTCTATATCCTGTCTACTTTGTCTTCACCCCTCCAACAAATCCAACTTCAAACCTTACAATCTTCGAATCAGTTTCGTCAATTTATTTCTTCAACCTTTATCCTATATCTTGGCTCTTCAAAATTCCTCCCAAATTGCTTTCCTTGACACTACTTTATTTTTAAACCATCTCCATCATATCAATCAGTCTTGTTTACCTTTTCCAATAAAAAAATCTTCTTTCAAACTTTTGAACCTTTTTTATTCTTAAACCTTTTTCTTTTATTTTAACATTTACAATAGTTTTCGTTATTGGTATAATTTCTATTTTTACAGTTTTTTTTTTATAATTAACAACTGTCGTAAAATACTTGTGACATTTTTTTTAAAAGATTTCTGACATCTCCCAAAAAAATTATCCATCAATAATCTTTTTTTTTTGTTTATTATTTTTCTTTACCACTAGATTTTTTTTTTTTTTAAAACTACCTCAGCCTTATTTTAGATTATTAACCTTATATTCCCTTTTTACTATCTGACTTAAATTTCATGTATTACAATTCCAAAATTTCGATTTTATTATAACATCTTTCATTATTTTAATAACTTTTAAGATTCTTTCACTTTTCTTCAATTTATTGCCAATCTATCTATAATACCTTTCGTTTCCTATTCTTCACCTGCATATCAACTCTCCTATCTTATTTAATAAACATAACAATTAACTTTAAATAATCTTTTAATAAATTAACTTTTAAAAAAATATTAATTTCAAAAATTCCCTATACAGGGTGAACAATTTCATAACAATATATACAGTATGTCCCAAAAATGAAAATTCTTCAAAGTTGTATACAGTATGTCACAAAAATGAAAATTCTTATAACAGCATGTCAAAAAAATACAAGTTCTTGTAAAATGTATATAGTATGTCCCAAAAACAGAAATTTTGTAAGATGTATACAATATGTCCCAAAAATAAAAATTCTTGTAAGATATATACAGTATGTCCCAAAAATTAAAATTCTTATAACAGCATGTCCCAAAAATAAAAATCCTTGTATGATGTATACAGCATGTCCCAAAAATGAAAATTATTGAAAGTTGTATACAGGATGCCACAAAAATAAAAATTCTTATAACAGCATGTCCCAAAAATAACAATTTTTGTAAGATGCGTACAGTATGTCCCAAAAATGAAAATTATTGAAAGTTGTATACAGTATGCCCCAAAATTGAAAATTCTTATAACAGCATGTCAAAAAAACAGAAATTTTTGTAAGATGTATACAATATGTCCCAAAAATAAAAATTGTAAGATAAATACAGTATGTCCAAAAAATAAAACTTCATGTATGATGTATACAGCATGTCCCAAAAATGAAAATTATTGAAAGTTGTATACAGGATGGCACAAAAATAAAAATTCTTATAACAGCATGTCCCAAAAATAACAATTTTTGTAAGATGCGTACATTATGTCCCAAAAATGAAAATTATTGAAAGTTGTATACAGTATACCACAAAAATGAAAATTCTTATAACAGCATGTCTCAAAAATAAAAATTCTTGAATGATGTATACAGCATGTCCCAAAAATGAAAATTATTGTAAGTTGTATACAGGATGCCACAAAAATGAAAATTCTTATAACAGCATGTCCCAAAAATAACAATTTTTGTAAGATGCGTACAGTATGTCCCAAAAATGAAGATTCTTGTAAGTTGTATACAGGTATGCCACAAAAATGAAAATTCCTATAAAAGCATGTCCCAAAAATAAAAATTCTTGTAAAATGTATACAGCATGTCACAAAAATGAAAATTAGTGTAAGTTGTATACAGTATGCCACAAAAATGAAAATTCTTATAACAGCATGTCCCAAAAATAACATTTTTTGTAAGATGCGTACAGTATGTCCCAAAAATAAATATTCTTGTAAGTTGTATACAGTATGCCACAAAAATGAAAATTCTTATAACAGCGTGTCCCAAAAATAAAAATTCTTATATACAGAATGTCCTAAAAATAAAAAGTCTTGTAAGATCTATACAGTGTGTCTGCAGTTGAGTTTTTTAGGAATACATATTCTAAATAGTAGGTATATATTATTTGTCGTTAAAAGATTTTTCCTTTTCAAAAATCTTTTGATATTTTTACCTACAGTATGTCCGAAAAAAATTATTGTCAAATGTATACAGTTTGTCTCACAAAAGAAAATTCTTGCAAGTTGTATACAGTATGCCGCAAAAAATTAAAAATTGTTCGATTTTTATTCGTCATTTATATTCTTCCCTCTTTTCTTAAGAAAATATCGTTTATTCCTTAGCCCCATACTTTCCGATAAAAAGAAAATTTTTAAAAAATCCACAAATAACACCGCGAAACTAATGGCACTAAAAATAATCTCAACAATACTGGGCTTGAAAATTTCTTGAGTCCGTATTTTAAAAGTCGACACAAAACACCGTGGTTGAAGCGCTGTTAAATAAAATGTTTACGTGAATCGCCTCGGTCGCTTAAAAATTTGTGGTGGGGGTCTCACAGGAGAAATTTCCCCTTTATCTGAGATACGGTGCACGAAGCAATTGCTCTTAAAAGTTAAGCTCGTTACTATAATCATCTGTTTTGAACATTTAATAAATTGAAATATAAAATTATTTTATTATGTAGAATTGGCCAGGAGTGAGAGGAAGTTCTCCTATTTCCTTTTCCTGTTATAACAATTGGAGTATCCTAACTTATATAATAGATGTTGGACGGTGCGAATGATTCACGATGATTTATCACGGTATCGGAGAAATATGGAATTCAGTGTTATACTGACTATGAAAGTGAATAAATGCATGTGCTTAAGCGACGACCTGTTTCATTTACTACCCTTACAATAAGCGTATAAACAATACAATAATAATTAAAAGTTTTTATTAACTTTTACTCATCTGTTTAATATCTCCGTTATGCGAATTTCAGGTCATGTTTCGTTTAAAGGTTCACTACTTTGCGCATATGTTCCAAATATTTATGTAAGTATATTTCATATTCTAGCCTGCAGTGCTCATTTTTATAAATAAATTTATTAATAAGGTAAAAATATCGAGATTTGGAATAATAAAACCTTAAATTTTATTAATTAAATTAAATAGTTGGAATTTCCCCGGCGTAAACTGCCGGAAAGTAAATCCGCGAAAAAAGATTCCGACATGGTTGTGAAACCCGATGCCTAATATAAAGTGCATCTTTTTGCGATTAAAAAAGTTCAAGTTCAGTGCTTTTGCTCAGCTGTTCTCTACGTTATGAATAAGAGGCGTGTTGCGGGAATAAAAAGTATTGAAATTTTCGTTACGCATAATTATTAAAATATAAATAGAACTACACTATTAATTTTTTAATTTGTTTTATCTTTGATATTTATTTATTGGACATTTTTGGTTTATATTTTATTATAATATAAAATTACACAGTTTATATTCAGTACATGTATAATTTTTAATTTGTTTTATCTACCCGCAGTATTGAGATCCTACTAAAAAATCACAACTTGGCATATTAAATTAGACCCGGTGAAGACCCTGTTTAATATTGTTTAATATATATCAAAGGTTTATTCATATTACTTGCGGTTCTAGCAGCTATATGATTGCAGCGCCATCTGTTGTATTTATAAAAATATTTCATAAATATTATTTTATATTTTTCTTCTTCGACAACATATCACTCCGTAATAGGTTATTATTACGATATTTAAACATAACCCTCATAAGACCTCCGCAAATGCTAATATCTATTTATAGACGCGCGCGTGAGCGGTTCCGCTACTCCAGCAGAGGCCGGCGACTACCCTGAACTTAGGTACCTATGTCGTCATCGACTAACGTGAAGTTAGGTACATATGTCGTACATATGTCGTCTACTAAGAAATTTTTTCAATATGCCGAACAGACCAACACATAGAAATTCAATCTCCAACTATAATAAAAATTCCAGAAAAATGTCAAATAAAAACTAAAAATAAAATATTTTGTAATGATGTTAAAATACGACAAGGGAAACCACTTATATTACCGGAACTTAGCTTAGAAAATATGGAAACTGCTCCCGACTACGTAACTCCAAAAATCACGAAAATCAATTTGGAAGAAATTTACAAGATAAATGACATGGCTAAACAATTAACCCCAATAAAATTTATTCAACCCAAATCATACCAACCAATTCTCGGAGGACTGTCCGTAACTATCATCATTATACTTTTAATTATAATATGGAAGAAAATAGGACACATTTGGAAATCAACAAAATTTTGCAGAAAAGAAAACCAACAGGAAACAACACCAGATGACCATTCAAAAGTCGAACATAATTCCATGATGTTCTAAGCTTAAGGAGGGATGAGTTATGTGGTCACCATGTATAGATAAATGCAAACGTTGCATTTATTTAATCAAGAGTCGTTTACTTCATTATGCATTTTTATTCATTCTCTGTTTTAATTTCAAGTAATAAAGTTCTGTTCCAAAAAGTATTCAAAATTTATTTTTAAATTTATTTTTAAAAAACATGTTTTTAGTTAAAGATACTTAATTAGCGTAAATGCTTAACCAAATTTAATCCACATGGAACCACTGATACTGAGTGTCAAGAGTATCATTCTGAATTTATTAAATTATATAACGAAAGTAAAGCATTATATGCAACAGCAAAACCTTTTCCCAGTTCAGGTTTAGCTTCCGTACGGATAGGAGCGCAAACGTAGCGACTATTGTTCGAAAAGAAAACCGGTAAAAACTAAATAAGATAAATAGTTAAGTGCAATCAAAAAAACTCGTAAAGTACGGTAAATGAGTGATAACAGCGGGGGCGAACCCCCCTACAATGAGTATACACAAGAAAAAACATTTTACACATGGAATACAAATCCATTAGGATTAAATATGGATGAGGACTCAGCAATACAGGATTGTTCAACTGGTGGTAAAAATGAAAAAGAAAATAGTAATCAAAATGAAAATACACACAACCCAAAAATTGTAAGTAAAAATCAAATGAATAATATCGAAGACAACACAACCAATGAAAAAACGAATGAAAAAACTAGACCAACATTTACTTATCTGTTAACCGATACGGGGCCATTTCATGTATATTATATTAGACTAGCTATCATGAAAATCTTTTTCCCTCTTAGGTTGGGTTCCTTAAAAAAAATAATGAACCTTACAAAAAAAATAAATAAAAAAAAACTATAATTTTGGGTGCCTTAAATACTTCTGGTATGGATCTTCTCTCTCCTGTGTCTTCTTTAGATCTCACCGACAAATCCACCTTCTTCAAATCTTGTAACACTCTTCCTTTATTTAAACCAGCTTCGTCTATTTATTTCTTCAACCTTTATTATATCTTCCTTCTTCGAAATTCTTCCAAAACTACTCCATTTTAAATCATCTCCAACATATCAATTACCCTTTCAAAAAAAAAATTCCCTCAAAACTTTTGAATTTTTTTTTATTTTTAAACTTTTTCCTTATTTCAACATTAACAATATCCTTTGATGGACATAACTTCGTTTTTTTGCAATTTTTTTATAAATAACAATTTTTGAACAATTCTTTAAATTCTTGTGACATTAATTTTTTTTATCTGACATCTTTTTTTATAATTTTTTATCCATTAATCAAAAACCAACAAACTGTTTATTATCTTTTTTCATTTGTTTTTTTTTCCTCCCAACTAGAAATTTTTTTTATCTGTAAATTTAAATGACTAACAACACTAAGATTTTTCCTTTTACTTGTAACACAATTGTTGTGAACTCATTATTAAATCAAATAAAAAATAATCCTCTAAACACAAACATTCTTAAATAAATCTTAACACATTTAAATACATTCACACGCACCTTAAACTTCCTATCATAACCTTATTTTCATTGTCAAACTTACATTTGACAATAACCTTCTACCTTTCAATCACAGTCAACCACAATACATACAAAAACAGAACTAAAACTACGCATATAACTAAAAAAACCATATCAAATCCCCCATTATGAATTTGAAACGAATTACATAAATTCTTTAAAATGAATTATGTAAACTATTAACAACTACTACAAAGTTAAATAATAACAAATAACATTAAACATACTAATTTCAATTTGATAGTCTGTCACTTTGAATTTATATCTTCTCATCTTCAAATTCACTTTTCCCACTAAATTTTCTATAACTAATTATTATTTTACATTCATCCTTCACTTCCTGTATTGTTATTCCTTAGTCCTTGTCCTTGCTCCGGTTTTATTCATTTTAGCCATTAATTTGTTTCCTTTCTATTCTTAAATTTTACTTTACGTCTTTTATATCTTTTTTCCATTCGCTTTTTATTTATTTTATAACATATTAGTGTCCTTCCTTTTATTTTTGTTGCAATTTCTTTATCTCTTACTTTATTTTTCTTACTTTGCTTATTATTATTAATTTTATCATTATTAATCTTTTTAAAGTTTCTGTTTTCTTTTTCATTTTTTTGTTTTATGTTTTGTTGTATGTTCCATGGTCTTTCTTTTTTCTATTAGAAATATTTTTCATATTCACTTGTGGTTTTATTTTATTTATTTCTCCACATAACTTTATTTCATTTTTAAACTTTTCTATATTTTTCCCAATCTTTTGTTCAATATTTTCCATAATCCTTTCTTCTACTTCCTTTATATTCTGTTCCACTTGCTTAGCTATTCCTGCAGTAGGATTTAACCATTTATTTTTCAAAATTGCATTATCTTGTTGTCCTAATTTTACTTTCTCTATTTCTTCTTCTATTTTATTATCCGTATAATTCTTTAATTCTTCAATTTTTTTGTTTATGCCTTCATTATTTTGTTTAATTTCTTGACTCTCTTGCTTTGTTTTTTCTAAATTCTTATTCATATTTTCATCCAATTTCTTAATGTTTTTATCCATTTTCTTAATATTCTCGTCCGTTTTCTTCATATTTTATTCTCTATGTTGTGTTTCTTGATTTAAATTTGATTTGACTTCTTCCTTCACTTTTTCTATTTCCTTAGTAACTGACATAATTTCTTGTTTATATTCTTCTCTATACTTTAATATTTCGTCTCTGAATTTTTTTCTTAATTCTTCGTTTGTTTTCTTTATTTCATTTTTTAAAACCTTCATATTTTCTTCTGATTTCTTAATTGCTTCCTGTATACTATTTTGTAATTTTTCTTCTGATTTCTTACTTGCTTCCTGTATACTTTTTTGTAATTTCTCTTCTGATTTCTTACTTGCTTCTTCTGATTTCTTACCTGCTTCCTGTATACTATTTTGTAATTTCTCTTCTGATTTCTTACTTGCTTCTTCTGATTTCTTACTTGCTTCCTGTATACTATTTTGTAATTTTTTTTCTGTTTTCTTACTTGCTTAATGATGTGGAATTCAAAAAAAACCTGGCCCCACGTTGGCTGGCGACAATTTATATTAGACTAGCTATCATGAAACTCTTTTTCCCTCTTAGGTTGGGTTCCTTAAAAAAAATAATAAACCTTACAAAAAAAAATAAATAAAAAAAAAACTATAATTTTGGGCGCCTTAAATACTTCTGGTTGGGATCTTCTCTCTCCTGTGTCTTCCTCTTCTTTAGGTCCCACCGACAAATCCACCTTCTTCAAATTTTGTAACACTCTTCCTTTATTTAAACCAGCTTCGTCTATTTCTTCAACCTTTATTATATCTTCCTTCTTCGAAATTCTTTTAAAACTACTCCATTTTAAATCATCTCCAACATATCAATTACCTTTTCAAAAAAAAAATTCCCTTAAAACTTTTGAATTTTTTTTTTATTTTTAAATTTTTTCCTTATTTCAACATTAACAATATCCTTTGATGGACATCACTTCGTTTTTTACAATTTTTTTATAAATAACAATTTTTGAACAATTCTTTAAATTAATTTTTTTTATCTGACATCTTTTTTATAATTTTTTATCCATTAATCAAAAACCAACAAATTGTTTATTATCTTTTTTCATTTGTTTTTTTTTTCCTCCCAACTAGATATTTTTTTTATCTGTAAATTTAAATGACTAACAACACTAAGATTTTTCCTTTTACTTGTAACACAATTGTTGTGAACTCATTATTAAATCAAATAAAAAATAATCCTCTAAACACAAACATTCTTAAATAAATCTGAACACATTTAAATACATTCACACGCACCTTAAACTTCCTATCGTAACCTTATTTTCATTGTCAAACTTACATTTGACAATAACTTTCTACCTTTCAATCACAGTCAACCACAATACATACAAAAACAGAACTAAAACTACGCATATAACTAAAAAAACCATATCAATATATAGAAAACAATAGCGAAGGATTCACAGGTAAATTAAATCCAATCAAAGTAGGCGAAATTATTTTTCATAATCATAAAGAAATAAATAATAAAATTAAACAAATACAATCAATCGGCAAAAATAGAATTAGAGTGATACTTAAAGATTACAAAAGTGCTAATATCAGTAGGTATACAACACGGGAACCAGGGCACGTTTCGAACTGGCACACTTTGGTGTGACATGAACACTCTGTATATGAGTCGACGTGGGTGGCAGTGACGTAACCTAACCTATGTTTTTTTTTTTTTTTTTTTTTTTTTTTTTTTTTTTTTTTTTTTTTTTTTTTTTTTTTACTTTCGCGCTACTTGTATGAATATTTAATTTTGCGCTTGGTGTTATTCGGGGACGTGTCCTGTATCTTGGATAGTGTTCTGTAACCTAACCTAAGCCATAATTTCACGCAATCTACATTTTTTTATTTTTTAATAATTTTGAATGACCCTGTATGGTATTTATTTATAATAATTGGTATTCATTTATTCGTGAGGGATAGGCTTGAAATGTAAGGCAATAAATATTTTCTTAACTGCAATAAACATGTCCTAATTAATAACCAATTGTATGTAAATCATTATAATAAAATTCTATGAGTTTGATGTAAAACGCACTAGGATGCTATTTTTTTTTTTAATAATTTATCACATCGTGATCTGAATTGAATAGATTAATTAAAGATTATTGAACAGGATTGAATTTAGTTGTATATTCATTGAAAAATGTATGATTTAAAATATTTCATGTACTTATCAGAATACGTCTCTGAAAAAAAATACCGTCCAAGTTTATAAATATGAAGAATTTTCTATTTGTAATCAAAGCAAAGTTTGAAGTGAAAAAGAAAAAAATATGGGTAAGTTTGATATTCTAAGTTTTTTATTTAATTAAAACACTTTTTGAAAAAATCTTTTTACTATTTTCCAATCATTAAGTGTATAATTTCCATAAAAAAAAAACATTTTGCTAAGATTAACAAAAATTAAATGTGTAAAATATGGGAGAAAATGAATTTAAACTTTTAGAAAAGAATTAAAAACATTTTTTATTCAATTAAAAATAAGTAAATAACACTTTTGAAAAAAACCTTTTTAACTATTTTCCAATCGTTAAAAGTGTATAATTTTTATTCGATTTATGAATTTTGAATGAAGGAAATTAAAATATGGGAGAAAATGAATTTAAACTTTTAGAAAAGAATTAAAAACATTTTTTATTTAATTAAAAATAAGTAAATAACACTTTTTGAAAAAAACCTTTTTAACTATTTTCCAATCGTTAAAAGTGTTATAATTTTTCATAAAAAAATTTTTTTTGATAAGATTAATTGTTTACTTTTCAATTCGATTTATGAATTTTGAATTAAGGAAATTAAAATATGGAAGAAAATGAATTTAAACTTTTAGAAAAGAATTAAAAACATTTTTTATTCAATTAAAAATAAGTAAATAACACTTTTGAAAAAAAACCTTTTTAACTATTTTCCAATCGTTAAAAGTGTATAATTTTTATTCGATTTATGAATTTTGAATGAAGGAAATTAAAATATGGGAGAAAATGAATTTAAACTTTTAGAAAAGAATTAAAAACATTTTTTATTTAATTAAAAATAAGTAAATCGAATTGAAAAGTAAACAATTAATTTTTCATAAAAAAAATTTTTTTGATAAGATTAACAAAAATTAATTGTTTACTTTTCAATTCAATTTATGAATTTTGAATTAAGGAAATTAAAATATGGAAGAAAATGAATTTAAACTTTTAGAAAAGAATTAAAAACATTTTTTATTCAATTAAAAATAAGTAAATAACACTTTTGAAAAAAACCTTTTTAACTATTTTCCAATCGTTAAAAGTATAATTTTTATTCGATTTATGAATTTTGAATGAAGGAAATTAAAATATGGGAGAAAATGAATTTAAACTTTTAGAAAAGAATTAAAAACATTTTTTATTTAATTAAAAATAAGTAAATAACACTTTTTGAAAAAAACCTTTTTAACTATTTTCCAATCGTTAAAAGTGTTATAATTTTTCATAAAAAAATTTTTTTTTGATAAGATTAACAAAAATTAATTGTTTACTTTTCAATTCGATTTATGAATTTTGAATTAAGGAAATTAAAATAAGGAAGAAAATGAATTTAAACTTTTAGAAAAGAATTAAAAACAATTTTTATTTAATTAAAAATAAGTAAATAACACTTTTTGAAAAAAACCTTTTTAACTATTTTCCAATCGTTAAAAGTGTTATAATTTTTCATAAAAAAATTTTTTTTGATAAGATTAACAAAAATTAATTGTTTACTTTTCAATTCGATTAAGAATTTTGAATTAAGGAAATTAAAATATGGAAGAAAATGAATTTAAACTTTTAGAAAAGAATTAAAAACATTTTTTATTCAATTAAAAATAAGTAAATAACACTTTTTGAAAAAAACCTTTTAACTATTTTCCAACCATTAATTGTATAATTTCCATAAAAAAAAACATTTTGCGAAGATTAACAAAAATTAAATGTGTACTTTTCAATTCGATTTATGAATTTTTAATTAAGGGAATTAAAATATGGGGAAAAATGAATTAAAACTTTCAGAAAAGAATTAAAAACATTTTTTATTCAATTAAAAATAAGTAAATAACACTTTTTGAAAAAACCTTTTAACTATTTTCCAACCATTAATTGTATAATTTCCATAAAAAAACATTAACAAAAATTAAATGTTTATGCTTTTCTTAAGTTCAATGAAATTAAAACATTAAAGAAAATAGGAAAAATATTCTTCAATTATTTTCTTATTAAAATAAACGTTTTTTATAAATATTTTAATTATTATGTTTCTTTTAACAGCATTAGACGATCAAATTGTTAACTTCTTGAGGGAGAGGTTACCCAATTTTTTGTTGGTAAGTTCATTTAAGGATTTTCGAATAAATGATTATATGGCTTATTTTGATAGGCATTGCCAGCGACGATATTGGTGGGAGAAATGATGATCCCATACGTGCCGGGGATACTATTGGGGGAAGTAGCAGGGCACAGAATATACCTGATTGAACAGGAACCAGTGGTGCTTGTCTGGGCCCTTAGACTGACTCGTAAGTTTTTTTTTTTTTTTTTTTTTTTTTTTTTTTTTTTTTTTTTTTTTTTTAATTCAAAGATTTTAAACAATAATAGCACTCATTTTGAGATGACACAGGTCCATAGAATATGTTTGGATTATGTATTTCATTTTTATGATGGATAAAACATGGTAGACGGATTTGTAGATTAAATGTGGTTTTATAACTCTGTGGTAATTTATGCCATATATCAAGCAGTTCCCATGGGAGAGCTTTTTCTGATAAATATTCTACAGTTAAAGATTTTAATTCTTCATCAGAGTAATCTCTTAAACTCTTATACATGGAATCCATTATTATTTTATTGAGTAGAAACTATATAAGCAGAGGTTTTCATTGTTATTTGCTTTTTATAGAAAATTCTTGACCCCCACTCGGTTATCTGAAACTACCAATTAAACTACTGTACCCATAATATAAATTTACATTTAACTTAAAATTTATTAATAGTATGAAATTGTCTTCAACTGACTCAACAAGCAATTTTAAAACATTTTTGTGAAAATAAACATCCATCCAGACGTATTTAGGTCCAAAATATGGTAATACTGACAACAAATTTTATAATTCTCACAGCTGTATTGAACAATACATTCTATGCCAATGTACCATATGGTGTTAGGAATGTAGCTGTCTGTTTTGATATGAGTGATATCAAGGGAGACTGTTCAAGAACATCATGGATAATGATGAGACAGTCTTCAGTCAATGATTTGCGACTACCAGTATTTTCCTGTGAACTACCTCAAACAAACAAATTTTATTTTAATTACAAAATTCTTTTGTTGTTTATCAATAACACAGAAGGTCAAACACAAAAATGGCGACAACTGATACTAAAACCCCCACCCAATGAAGAAGTAAATATTGGATTAGAAATTCATAAGGTTCTTGTAATAACATGTTTGGTTTTGATTTGTATTTTATTTCTAATATTACTAGTTTTAAGAAACTGTTTAAAATATACATGTCGAAATAAAACTCCTAAAATATAAATATGTATATGTGATTTTTTATTAGTAAAACATTACAAAATACTACATTTTAACTGGGCAAAATAACATTAGTTAACCAGTGGTGTAGAGCAATCACATTTTTTTGGGAGCACATGTACTTTCCAGTTGTATGCAAGAAACAGGGCTCTGTAGATGGTTCAAATACTTGCGTTCTACAAAGGAAATCATCATAGTTGGCTAAGTCAATAACACGAGGAAAACAATTGAAATCCTTGCATTTCTCCATCAAAAAGTCAGCTTTTTGATTCCCTCTGACATATATGTAGTCTGCATTTTGGAATAGATACGTCTCCAATATATTATCCACTTCGGAATAATCAATTAAACCAGAAGAGTATTTTATTCCATGAATGTACTTCTCCAAGTAATTGACAGTTTTTCGGTCCCGGTCATTAAGTTCACTATACCCTTGAGGTGGTTTAAAAAAAAATGAAATTTTTTTGTACCGATTTCGAAAGCAATTTCCTTTGGATGGAAAGCTCCCTCAATCACATAACCTTGTATGTCAACCAGAGCGATCCTCATCATGAATAAAATTGGACTGAAGACTTGTTTCGAGGCATAGGCATTTATATAATATATTGGGGTATGAAGTAATTAATTATTCGAATCGCGAACATTATATTAAATATCGTTATGAAGTTATCAATATATGCTTTGACTTTCGATTTTTCTTTTTCATTTTCAAAATTCATGATAATATTATTACTTCCTCTCTGTAGGAGGTGTGAATACATCATTTTAGCATATCTGCAAGTAGGGCTGAATTTTAGGTGTTCGATGATAGGAATATCATTAGATTGCCACTTGTGGATTTTAATCTTGCAACTGTAGCATTGAGTCACATCCTCTAAATGAATATAATAGAATCCTGCTAACGCTAACTCTATATGAGATAAGAATCCTTTCCAATCTCCAAACGTTTTCACTCTGAATTCAAATAATTCCAACGGACCCGTGAAATCTTCAGCACACATTTTTGACTTATCTTCATCACACATCTTTGAATAATAATAAAGGATTTCCACTTTATAAGTATATATTCATGGTACAGAGGAGTAGGGGTATTAAGGAAACAGATACTTTTCAATCTATATTTTTTATTCATTTCATTATATAATTATCATACAAAAATAATACATTTGATAGAGCACAAAAACATTTGGTAATCGTATGGTAGGGGCATCTTGGTTCAGACCAACTTAGAGGTTGATGTTCATCAAATTCGAAAATTGGTACTTTACAAAATTTCTTTATATAATTTAATTTTTCTTTTTCTTTAATATACACCATATCGACAGCTCTGGTTAAATCTTCTAAAATATTTCTAAATTGATGTACAGGTGTAAAACCACTATTCCAATCTATTCCATGATGATAGTTCCTAATCACCTCTTTGTAATAATCAGCGGGAAGCAATTTAATACCGAATGGAGGTTTGAAAACATAATGGCTTAGTCGAGTTCCATCATAGCTGGCAAATTCTTTGACTATAAATTTATTATTTTCTATTTTGAATCCCTGGATATCAACTACGAGCCTCATATTTACAAATTTGAAATGAGTTCCTGAATTTGTTGATAGAATTTAAACAAGTGTCTCTTTATAATCAATAATCATATTTGATCAAATTTCTATATTTACATCAGTTTTATGACTGGTTTCAGATTAGTATTGTTTTACAATTTTTGTAGTGGGATTGTAGGAAAATTCCTTTTCATGTAATATGAGGCAATATGCAGAGGTATCTACTGAAGTAGCGTCATCAGTTTCAAATTCAATTCTAAGAACAACAGATCCTTGTTGAAGAATCTCTCGTTGCCTGGAACAGTCAATGTGTATCAATGGAGCGTTCTCTTTAAAATCCTTAGGATTGAATATTGGTTGATTCATTCGAAGGTGATAATAGTTTTCTTGGAAATTTGCAAACATTTCATATAAAGTTGCAAATCTATTATTTTTAAAATCTAGATGTAAATCATTGTAAGGATATCGTTCTGAATTTAAAAAAATCCTGATATTAGTCAGGGTACAGTGATCAAATTTACTCATATCCTTAGTAATCTTACCCTTCTTGTCTTTCTGAAAACCAATAATTATATGACGAGGTGTTTCTAATTTTGAACTAGTTTTTACAGCCCATGTGTGTCTGGTAGTGGCATTTAACGAGGGGTATTCAATCATTTGCCATGATCGAAATTTTATTGGAAGTTCTTTATTACCTTTGGCGATATTAGTTAGACGAAGTTGTTGACTTAAACTTGGTTTAATATGAGGTACATTCCATAAAAGTTTTGTTAACTCTATTTTGGGGTGTTCAGTTTCATCTTCAGAAGTTATTGCATCATTATCATCACTAGAACGAATTAACACTAATTCTTGTCTCATATTCATAATAATTTTTTTAAAATCCTCAAAGAATCCAGACAGTAAACTTAAAGGAATGCATACATTAAAGTTGCCATGTGCATCAACTAGAATTTTTTCGTTTCTGTCTTTTGGATTGTATTTTGGAAACCAGCCAGCATTTTGCATTAGAACACTCTCATTTTCATTAAGAGATAAATAATTTTTAATTGTTGATACTAGACCCACATCTCGAACTGAATCGATTACAACTCCATTTAGTTCATATCTTAATTCACGAAACAGGAATGCTATTCCATTATTAATAAATTTTAGTTTAGTTGGCACAGTTCCTGCAGTTGTAAGCAGTTTGCGCTCAATATACAAATAACTGTTTGCTGGTAATGTATAAGCATCCAAATCTTGAATAGAAATACGTAACTCATCATTATAATTTATGTTTCCGGTATTGTTCGGTTGATATGCGTGGATTTCAAAATTTTCAATTGAACTGTCATTAAAAGGTTGCCCCGTTACGTGAAGCACTTCCATTATACTAAAACTTTAAATCCTTGTGATTTTAAAAACTGTTTATTTTTATGTGTTATTCCTACAGTTGTTTTTGCAGAAGTAACTGGCTTTCTTGCGGTAGATAATCTTTTATAGTTTTTAATTTCCAAATACGGGTGAAAGAATTTCAAAACCATATTTATTAATTAATTCTTCTAATGTGTAAAGTGACAGTAACTTCTTCTTCTCGAAAATTGATAAGATTGCAATTTTGATCAATAATTTTTACTGTGATTGTATTGATAGTCTTGACACTTACAGGATAATATAAAATATTTTGTGGTGATTCCACTATTTTATACCCCGTCGGGACGGTTGGGAAAAACTGATGAATAACATGCATTGGGTTTCCGTTTAAATATGACCCGGTTGCAACATTACAATCAATTCCTATACTATTGACTTTTAAAATTTTAACGGGATGGTTAGAAATATATGTTTGATTTGGATTAATTCTTTTAATGTCAAAACCAAATTCTTTAGCTACCGAATTAACATTATTAAATGAAATTATACGATTACTTGTAATCGATACCTTCGAGGTATTGATGTCAGGAACAATATCTATTTTAGCATCCTTGTCCATTTGAGTCATGTGTTCTTTCAAAATACGTATAAGGTCATCTAATTCGTAGGCTCCCACAGGAATTTCAAATGTGTGAACATTTACTACATCCTTACCCCAAATAAATACGTTATTAGTTTCATCTATATTAGGTATCGTATTAAAGCTATTAAAATTAACCAACCCAATTTCATACTCAATGTCATCTTCTAAATATATAGGAGGACTAAAATTAAAAGTCAAAATTGATGAATTTCCACTTAATGTAAAACTAAGGGACATATTTACTGATCAAAAGTACATTTAATAATAAAGTAAACTTTTATTGATAGTGATTATATAAGAAATTAAGTGCATGATGACCGCACTTGTATGAATTAAAAGCTTGAATCCTATCGTAATTATAATGTATAGTTACATCTCCATTGCTATAAAAATATTTGATTGATTCTAATGGTGGTGGTAAGTTTCCATAACTATCGAAATATACCACTTTATTATTTTCTTTTGTATACGCTGTCCAGTGTGTTCCTTCACCACTTGTAGAATCCATATTTAAAATGCCACATTCATATTTATGAATTTTTTTTGGTAATGCGTCTCTCATAAAAATTCCTCTAAAATTAGGTATTTGTAGTTTTTTAACAATTTTTTTTAAATCAACATCAGTTAGTGCTCTATGTGGGATTATTAGTTTTTTGACTTTAATCCATATCCTTTATACGGTCTCAAATATAGACCTTTTCCACCCTTTGATTCCATCTGTAAATTATGGCGTTTCTGTTCTTCCAGTTGTAGTTGGTTTGCTTTTGCATCATTCACAGCTTTGGCAATTCCAGCTGCACCGCCTCCAAGAGCTCCCAAAGCCCCTAAAAGTGGTAGGAGTAAAGGTAGAAAACCACCTTTTTTTGGAGCTCGAATTATACGTTTCTTAACCTTCCTGCGTTTTTTCAGAGAGCCACCTTTTTTAGGCTTGTACTTCAAACCCATACCAAGTTTACGTTTTCCTTTCATGCCTGTAGTTACTACCCAAGCAGCTGCTTTCTCTCCAAATTTAGCGTCTTTAGCTTTCACTCGCTCCCAAGCTTTGTTTTCCAAAATCTTATCTGCAACGTGTCTATCAGCTAGTTCTTTACTTTGCGAATATTTGATATCGTGTTCTCTACACGCCTCGTCTAGTGGGTTAATACCTTTATCCCCTCGCTCTAATCTCTTCTCTAAATGTGTGCCTGGTCCACAGAATTTATAGCCAGGTAAATGAAGTTCAAATGGTAGTTTGTTTATTAAAGAATTTAGCAAACCACTGCCTCGATGTGAACGTTGTCGTTTACGTTTAACCATTGTGTGCTTATATACATGTGACAAGGTTTATATACTTACATCATGACTTAAATATTTTTAGTATTCTCTGACTTATTCAGACATGAAGATTGAAAAGCAAAGTATTTCTTTACCAATAAAAAATCATGATAGTATTGCTGAAGATAAAAAAATAGGAAAACATGGTTATTTGTTTGGTCCCAATCCCAAACGAGGATTAATTGTAGGTTCAAGTGGATGTGGAAAAACAAACGTAATGTTATCGTTAATCGAACACCCAAATGGATTAAGATTTGAAAATGTTTATGTTTATTCGAAATCATTATATCAACCAAAATATACCTACCTTAGAAACCTACTTCAGCCGATGAAAGAAATTGGGTATGAGGAATACAGCGACTCAAAAGATATAGCTTCTCCAGAAAATATTAAAGAACATTCAGTTATAATATTTGATGATGTAGCGTCTTGCGACCAAAGTATTATCCAGGGTTATTTTTGTTTCGGTCGACACAAACATACTGACTGTTTTTATTTATGTCAAACTTACTCATCGATACCTAAACAGCTGATTAGAGACAATGCAAATCTTTTAGTGATTTTCCAACAAGATATGACTAATTTAAAACATATTTATGATGATCATGTTAATATTGACATGTCATTTCAAGACTTTAAAGACTTGAGTTCTTATTGCTGGAATGATAAACTTGGATTTCTCACTATTGAAAAGGATTGTCCAGTTTCATCTGGTAAATATAGGAAAAATTTCGATATCTTCATTCATATATAAGAGTGCGGATAGATTTCCTTTTTAGTTAAAATGAATCCTCAATTAACCAAACAACTAATAAGTGCTAGAAAATCACTAAAGAAAAAATATAAAAGTTTAAAAAGTGATATAGCCAAATCTCAAACGCATTTGGAAAAAACTTATACCCCAATAACTGATCCTCTTAAAGAGTTAGTTTCAACTTTGACAAAACAAGAACAAATTAAACAAGAGGTTATAACACCACGAACAACACCATCTAAGTTCTATCGACTTACGAGGAATATATCCCCTATTAGACGCGGACAACCACATAATAGCACGCAATTAAATCAAACAAATTTTCTTGAAAATGAGGAGACTTTCGAATCACATGGAAACGATGATAGTGGAGGTCGTAACAGGTCTCAAGAATTTATAGATGATACTATTTCCCAGTTTTACCAAACAATTACAGATCCTGCAACTTTACGAGAATATTTTGATCAATTTGCTTCACCGTTACCTAGAGATTACGTTGAATCAATGATTAGAGATGTAGCAGGTGATTTTGATCATATTTTGGGAGTTTTTCATAATCCTTTAGAAGAAAAGTTTTACATTGGTGACGCAGAACTTAATTTTGTTGGCTCAAACATTAAAGTTAAAGGAATTACGTATCATGGTACTCCAGGACTTTATGAATTACTGTTTAAAAAAATACCAAGTAGTTATACTAGAAAAGATATAGATGACTATATTGACATAATCAGAAGAACAAATGTGATACATAGAGACCATAAGGCGGAATTGCCAATTAAAAAATTTCCAGCAGACATAAAAGATAAATACTTTTTTATTATTAAACCACGAATGGAAACAAAACCTCAATTTAGACCTAGAGCGTCATCTATACCCTCAGCTTTAATAAAAGGAGTATCGACGCGAAGTAGGGGAAAAACCGGGAAAGGAATGGTGATGGAATATGATAATAATCCTATCGATTACAAATATTTTGATGACTATAATGAAATTATAGAACGCCTTAAACTACTTATTGCTTCTCAAACTGCTGGAAATACAGGCCACAATAATGAAATTGTTTCAATTATTGAAGAATTACGCGAAGGAGGTATAATTGAATAAATAATGAAATCTTTGGAACTCCTTATCAGTATACATCAGACCATATAACAATGCCAATCAATAAATTTGGTAGCCACTATTTAGACAAATCATATCAACCTTATTTAAATGATGCACCAATTACTTCCTCTACTCCACTTTATATTTGGGATCCAACTGCTTTTCACAGCAAATGTTTTATAGGATTAAAAGGTGTTAAACAAAGAAAATTAAATAAAGAGTTATACATTTTGGATAATCAAGGTACAGCCTTTGTATTTCCAATTTCCGGAAAAATTGAAAGTGTCAGGCATTATGCGGCCGATGGAGATGTTAGAATAAATTCTAAAACATATAAATATCATGAATTAGTTGGCTTCAATATTCATAAAGGAGATAAAATCGAATTTAAACTTGGTACACCGGACATAATAGCAGTTGACTTTGTACTTCAATGCAGAATCGATAAAGATGTCTAAAACTCAAGTTGTAAATGAACTTCACAAAACAGCTCGGCTAAATTACAAGAGGAGACGTGTCATTATTAAGGGATTACATGATTTAATTCAGGCCGATTTAGCGGTTATGATACCATATTCAAAACTAAACAACGGTTATAATTATATTCTTGTAGTTATTAACGCATTTAGTAAATTTGTATGGGCTGAACCTATTAAAACAAAATCCGGAGAAAATGTTGTTGCAGCCATGAAAAAAATATTAGCTCAAATGCCTGCTCCCAAAAATTTGCAAACTGATAATGGAACAGAATTTTATAACACACAATTTCAAAATCTAATGAAAAAGTATAGTATTAATCATTACAGTACTTTTTCAAACCTGAAAGCAAGTATTGCCGAACGAGTAATAAGAACTCTCAAAACATTATTATGGAAAAAATTCAGTATGCAGGGCTCTTATAAATGGGTAAAAATACTTCCTGAAATTGTCAATCAGTATAACAACACAAGACATTCCACCACTGGAGCAAAACCCAATTCGATAAATGATAAAAATGCCAAATACATCACCGCATTTAATCATTTAAAAATGGTTGATAAACGGAAAGCAAAGTTTAAAATAGGGGATTACGTTAGAATTTCGAAGTATAGGCATGTATTCGATAAAGGATATACACCCAATTGGACAAATGAAATTTTTAAAGTCCGAAAAGTTAAACTAACTAACCCAACTACTTACTTGTTGGAAGATAGTAAAAAAGAAGAAATTCAAGGTTGTTTCTATACTGAAGAGTTACAAAAAGTTAAATATCCAGATGTATATTTAATTGAGAAAATTGTGAGAAGAAAAGGAAATCAAATTCTTGTAAAATGGCTTGGAATGGATAATACACACAATTCGTGGATTAATAAAAATGCTATAATTTGAACTGTACATCATTGTAAAAATAAAAACATTAATTTTTTAGTAAATATTTTAATACTCCAGCTTAATTGTTACAATCATTTTTTCATCATCTTCTTCTTCATAATAATTTAAATTTATTACTTCCTTTATCTTAACCCATTATATCCCACTGGACCCATTTGGGGACAGCAAACAAAATTTTACTTTAGCGCCTTCTATTGACAAATATCAACAGTTGAGTATTAAAGAGTGTTAGTTTACGCTATTTTCTTCTCAACGTATAGCGCTGATGTCCATCAGTTCGAGCAACGCAACGACAGGTACAATTTTGTAAGCAAGGTCACGCCTTTGTCTGGTAGAGACGTACAGTACATGTTTTTGCTAAACGACGTATAAAATTAAAATTTCATTTCTTAGCAGTGTTTATTATACCCAAACGTGTAGTTCTAAGTGTAAGGTATTGTGTTTTCAATAAATTTTGTAGAGTTTGCTAAAATTGCAGATAACATAAGTCAGGTAAGTTAGGTGTCCTCGTTTGAGGACACTGGGCGGAAGCCGTCTATATAAAATATATATGTTTATTTTTGCAATACCTATTTTTTTATTTCAGTTTATTATGGAATCCGAACATTTAGCACCAATACCTACTAAAAGTTTTTATGGAAGGAAGTACCGTCATTTAGATGCTGCTTTACAAGATGTTGCTACAGCGAATTTTGAACATGAAGTAGACATTGTTATTATACCGCCTGATGCTGACCCACAGACCGATGAAGAGGACTTGGACGAAAATAATTTAGAGGGTGTCGAAAATATATTTCCTACAGACGTAGCCGGTGAAATCGAGTTGCAGCATATAAACAGCAGTGACGAAGAAAAAAGTGAAGACGAAGACAGCTTGCCACTGTCTGAAAGGTTAAAAAACTTGAAATCAAAACGGGCCAAAAAAATAAAGGTAGGTCCAAATTGGACAAAAAAATTTGTTGACACTAGTATGCCAGCAACTTCCGGTTGTGCCGAGCGTTTGGAAATTATAAAAAATGAACTGGAAAATTGTAGTGCAGTTGAAGTATTTGGAAAGTTGTTCGATGACGAAATTTTTGACCATTTGATGCAACAAACAAATTTGTATTCATCACAAAAAAATAGACACGACTTTTTTGTTTCAAAAGCTGATCTAAAACTTTTTGTGGCAATTTTACTCCTAACGGGCTATCATAAACTACCAAGCGAACGTAATTATTGGAGTCTTGATGAAGACCTTGGAGTGCCTGTGGTCGCAAAAACTATGTCAAGGAACCGATTCCAAGAAATCAAAAGGTATATTCACCTAGTAGATAATGATAATCTGGATACCCAAGATAAAATGGCTAAATTGCGGCCGCTAATGTCACTTTTGAATCAAAAATTTCAACAATGGGGCGTTTTGCATGAAAACCTGTCAATCGACGAAGCCATGGTGAAGTTTTATGGTCGACATTCCAGTAAACAATATATAAAGGGAAAACCAGTACGCTTTGGTTATAAGAACTGGATGCTGTGTAGTTCCACAGGATATTGTTCTGCCTTTGATACTTATTGCGGTGCTAAAGGGAATCCTCAAGTTAACGATTTACCCTTGGGATCTCGGGTAGTTCTTGATCTTCTCAAAATTATTGTAGTGCCCTCTGATCATATAATTTTCTTCGATAACTATTTTAGTAGCCATGGTTTGTTAAAAATGCTAAGGGATCAAGGTTATCGTGCCACTGGTACGATAAGAAAAAACCGAACCAAAAAGTGTCCGATGACAAAAGTAAAATTATTCAAAAAGAAAGAGAGAGGTTGTTTTGAACACTATTATGATAGTGATTCAGCGCTTCTTTTTATCAGGTGGCAAGACAATAATACTGTTTCAATTGTTACCAACTATGACAAACTGCAACCTATTAGTACAGTCAAGCGCTGGTCATCAGTAGCCAAAGAGAAAGTAGATGTGCAACAGCCACACATTTTCAGTGCTTATAATAAATCCATGGGTGGGGTTGATTTACACGACCAGGCAGTAAGCAACTACAGGATTTCTGTTAGAGGTAAAAAGTGGTGGTGGGTACTGTTTACAAACATGATCAACATGACTGTTGTCAATGCCTGGAGACTGTATCAATTAGCAAATAATAATTCAATCTCACTGTTAGAGTTTGAAAGAATTATAGTGCGCCACTATTTAGCATGCAATGAGAAATCGACAAAACCGAAAAACCGACCTGCTGCGCAATTACCACCAACTGTACGATGTCATGAGGGTGGACATTTTCCAAAAAAATTAGATAAACAGCGACGTTGTACTCAGTGTCACAAAAAAGCTAGGTGGAGTTGCTCAAAATGTGTAGTGGCCCTTTGTATTGAACGGGAGTGTTTTAGAGTTTATCATTCCTAAGATGTTTATTGACCAAAATCTCTTTTATTTGTTTTGCTGTAATTACTGATTGATTTTTGTTTAGTTTTAACAATTTTTGTATTTTTCTTTGTACTTAAAAATAATGAGTAAAATGTAATGTATGACTTTTATTTTTTTAATACTTTATCCCATTGTCCCCATTTGGGGACATATATATATGTAGAAAACCTTAAGTTTTCGAATATGACTTACATTTAATTTTTTGCTTATAATATTACCCCTAATAAGAATCAGTTGAAAAAAAGAATTTTTTTCCAAAAAAATGTCTTGGGATTTAATGGGTTAAAGTACTCGCTATCTTGATCACATATGCACCCATCTTCAGATTAATGAAACAGATTGTTCTAAATCTGTATATAATTAAACCCCACCACTTTGTTAGTTCTCCATAAAACTAAC
Organism: Neocrepidodera transversa; assembly: GCA_963243735.1. NCBI lineage: Eukaryota > Metazoa > Arthropoda > Insecta > Coleoptera > Chrysomelidae > Neocrepidodera > Neocrepidodera transversa. The sequence continues at coordinate 22,194,011 of OY725353.1, forward strand.
GAATTAATTAGTTTATACTAGTTCACTATGAATAGTCAAGACAGTGGTTATCACAGTATGTCAATACATAATTCAAGTGGTGGTGACAGTGGTGATTCTTTTAAAGAACTTGATAAAGTGTTGCAATATTATGAAAATGCTGCTAAATCTGAGCAAAATTACTTGCTCCAAAATGCTATTCAACTTGGAACATTAAAAATTCAATGTGGCCTGAGCCCAGCTAGATCATTCAGCCCAGCTATCGTTATATCTCGGCTTGAGAAACGATTTAGTGAAATATCATTTGGAATGTATGAGTGGTCCCAGCTTATAGACATACTAGTACAGAAAAATATTGACTTTTTTAATCAACCGCTACCAACCTACGCTGACGAATATGATCCAATAGAGTTTTCGTGTGGGGACTTTTGTACAGTTAGACAATTGGTCTACGATGACATAAAATTTCTTGAAATCAGAAAACATGGTATTGAGATTCATCTCACACATGAAGATGTTAATGAAATATTGGAAGCTGACCGCTGCCTAGTATCACACCGAGTATCACTGTTAGAACAACTATCCTTTGGTTCATACTACTATAATATTTTGGATATTATCAAAACTAACTTTATAGAGAGCCATAATGAATTGACTAAATTAGAACTTTTATATGGGTTATGTGAGGTATCTACAGAAAGTTTATTAAGTCTTGCTCTTAGAGAATACATCTATTTTTATAAAAATAATGTATTTGCTGATTTAAATAAATAGGTTTTTAAAATTAGTAATATGATTTTTTTTTCCTGAACTTCAATTAAAATTCAACTTGTTTTAACATGTTAAAACTTGTTTCAACATGTTAAGGATAATCATGAACAAATGAATCATCAATTCTCTATCATTTATAACACACATTCAACTTGTTGAGACATGTTAAGCTGTTAAGCAAGACTCTCATAATGGAATTATTTGTTTTAGCAACCACATCAACATCCTCGGCATCCTAGAGCGCACCAACTTTATAAAAAAAAGGTGAAAAAAAATAAAAAACCGTTTAAAATACTTTTGTAGTTTATTTCTTACATTACCATTATAAAATATGTTTTAAAGGTCAATAAAGTTACATAATACTCTAGTGCTCCCAAATATGTTTTAAATGTCAATAAAGTTACTTTAAACTCACTTCCATAATACTATAGTGCCCCCAAGGAAGAGTGTCATGTTCGTTTGGTAATATAAAACGTTTGTCGTCATGTTTGCTTAGAGCTATTTTAGTTTGTTCTACACTGAAAACATTGTGAGCGTAAGAACGGATATTACGCTGGGTTTCAATTTTCTCTTTATTTTTCTTTAAGCAATCTAAAAAGTCATCAAAAGTTATTTTATTTCTTACAACATTAAATTTAACTCCTTTGGTTTTTTTTAGTATACCAAAATTCTGAAGAGAATTTTTAATCGTACACTCATCTAATTGATCACCCTCTAATTCTTTTTTTCGATTTCGTTTTTCTTCTTCAGTTTTGTAAATTTTAAATGAATACATTTTGGAACGGAGGCCAACAAAATGAGTAATAATTTTCCCGTTAGTTTTATCTTTCATTTTACCAGGGATTTTTTTATTAACTAAAGGTATATTGTAAATGTTATTTGGAGCATAGTCACTTGTGTCAAATTTGCTAATGTCAGCTTTAATAACCTCCTCATATACATCATTACAGGTTATTTCATATAGGAGGCTATCAGTATCTGTGTAAAGAAGTTTGATTTGACTAGATGGAAATTTATTTAACATATATTCATAATGAAAATCATACATTAAAGTTTTTGATATGTCTAAAATCGACATACCTGCATATAGTGGTTTGTTGAATACTATTTCAGATTTTTTCAACTCAATAGCCATTAAATTGTCATCAAAAATGGTTCGATTATAAAACTGAGGACATGATATCATATTTTTTGCCCCATATCGCCCTTCCCATTCGGAGATGATACGAATTAATCTATGTTTCCTTATATTTTCCATAGTTTTGCCAAATACAGCGTTATTCATAAGTTTATAATTTGCTTTCTTAAACTCATTTGAAGTTTGTGTTCTCAAACGAGTATTTAGATCAATATAGGGCTTCATCCATGAGGATTGCTTAAATTTCAACACCTTATGGATTTTAGTTAAAACTAACCCATTTGCTATTGCCTGTTTCAAATTTCGATAATGGATAACATATTCTTTTTTATCATATAGGGTGGTCATTAACTTAGATAATTTTGAATTTGGAGGTTTTCTATGCTCGGCACAAAAAGGCAGATCCTTATGACGATCATGTATATTTTCAGGGTAATCAAGGTCTACCTTTAATATGTATCCCTCTGGAGAATCGTCTGGTATTGATGTTACATCAATATTAGTGTCAACCCACTCGAAACCACCATATGGAAGAAATTCAGACATGGCCCATCCATAGAGATTAGTTGCATCTAAATAGAGCAAATATTTAGAGGGTTTTTCAGGATCATAACTTGGAAGATATTTGTTATTTGCTACAGCAAATCTGTTGCAGCACTGACTAATTCCACCCCTCAAAGCATCTTCGATAAACATTATTTTATCTATACTGTCTAATAATTCCAACTCCACTTTTGTATATTTTAACATACAACTCCAGGTATAACCTGGCATGGTATAATACCATGCTGGATCTAAGCCGTATGTTTCCATAGAAAGAACTCTAAATGTCTCAAATACGTCTGCTAGCAACAAAACATCAGTCTTTAAATAAAGCTGACTATATTGAGATAGATTTTGAATGCTAAATGCATGCCATACGTTTTTTGCATGCTCATATTGCTTCTTAGTAATATGGGCATCCATTAATTTGCTATAAAATTTATCAATACTAGGTAACTCAGTATCTTTTAATTTTTCTAGATCATCAACATAATCATAACAAAATACTCCTTTACGAGTAAGTAAATTAAATTTTTCTGATTCTAATCGTCCAAATTCATGTCTTAAATTATGTAGATCCCTAATATCTAAAGAGGATGCTAGTTCGTCTAAGGATGCCCCCATGAATCTTAATGAATCAATAAATCTGAATTTAATGTTCGTGTTTGAATCATGCTGTGTAAAGGAAATATATTTTTCTTTGTTTAGTGGTAGCAAACTTATCCTACCTCTTCGAGCTAGATCTTTAATAATAAAGTGACTATCATAACCGGAGAGATTATGAAACACTACCGGAATAACAAACTTTTTCTTAAAATTTAAATTGCAGGCCTGATGTGCTAAACCTCTAAAATCACCAGTAAAATGATCATGGTCACGAACGATGACGTCATTTGCGGAAAAATTTCGCTCACAAATATGACAATTTATAGCATTTGTATTGATTTGATTTTCAATAACTGGGACAATATTTTTTATTCTAGCTTCAATATCTTTGGCTATGTCCGACATTTGGTTCGCAAACCAATCCATGCAGTCAACTCCCTCATAACTTTTATAATATGAAAGATTATCATCATAACCACATTTCATATAATACCCTGCACTGTAAGCCTTATGTTGTTGATATTTTCGTGTGTTTATTTTTAAATTTGGTTCATCGTTAAAGGGTAGCAAAATTGATTCAAAATCAGCATATATTACGAAGGGGACTTTTTGTTTATAAATATAGTCCTTAAATTTCACTATCATATTTTTAGGAAAAGAAATTTTACATTTATTTCTGTTTGAACAATACACTGAATGTTCTTTTAATTTTTCCTCACTACTAAAATAATTTATACACCTATCACAAATATACTTTTTACAACGATCTTTATTCAGTTGAGAACCTATTAATCTAGATAGGTTTTTAATCCAACAATAGTGATATTTAATATCTATATTTGTATTATTATTAATAGGTAGAGATTCATAGTCATTAATTTTAGGAAAATAAATATTTTGAATTAAGAGTAAATTAACATGATTATCTAATTTTGTATTGGTTAGTCTGCTAGGTAATACTGTGTAAAATGTACCACTATGATTTAATTCCAATACATATACATTTACAGAAATATTATTTAACTTTTCAAATTTTGAAATATTATTAATTGTCATTGGAAATTCAAGACCAACAGTTTTAAGAACTTGACTATAATGTGGATATGAAGAAGGTCTGTTAGATTTTCCATTAGCCGGATAAAGAGCGCTTACAATTGCCCAATAAAAGCAGGCTGAATCTTTATTATGCACGTTGATACATGCACCCTTATTTTCTATTTGCTTAGGTAATGTAATAAAAGATGATGCACCATTACCAATTTCAAATTTATTTATATTAACTTCTAATGAAATAATTTTACTTAAGGCCCATCCGCTATCCTTTTCATTAAATTCTGATAGTTTATTATTAATTGAATCTATCACATTAATATGAAACCAGTCAGCAATATCCGTTCCTACATCTATTATTGCGTTTTTGGTATTAAAATATTTAAATTCTAGTTTTTCTTTATCTACACCTTGTTTTATAAATTCCCCACAAAAGCAACAGTTAACTTTTAACATATTCAAAGATCTAAGCATTCTTTTAATTCGATTACTAAACATTTCTAGAGAATCAATTAAGAATTGATTTAAATCTTTGTGCTTCAAATTTATAATAACACCTGTTCTAACCCTACCCTTAAATGTAGAAATCAAATCTTGCCATTTTACTCGATTAGATAGTTTATTTTTAAAATTATCTAAACCCCTTCCCGAATGAGTTTGACTAAAGTTTTGAATACGTGTTTGAAAAATTCTTAAATGTCCTAAATTTGTTTGTAATTTTCTTAAAGCTCCAATTGAAATATCTGTTTCTCGAATAGCCCTATTACACAATCTAACATTACGTTTTAAATGCCTTAACCAAATCTCTCCCTCTCTAATGGTAAAGTTTTCTTTAAGAACATTTTCTACTTTTTTAAATTTACTAATTATTTCATCAGAAAGGGCACTAATTTCATCAGAATTCATTTCTATCTAAATTTGAATTAGATTTTTCTTTACAAACTTTTTTATGTACAGGTGAATTTAACGGACTTTCAATTAAAATTTCAGAACAATTTAGATTAGTTTCAGTTATTTTATTATAGAGGCTATTATCAGGTAATTTAGTGTATGATTCTTTAAAATGTAAATTTACAGACCTTTCACAAAAACAGAAATATTTTTCGCATGCAATACAATACTTGGTATTTTCCATTATTCCCCTTTCCGGATAATTTTGAACTTGAGGGCTGGTTGAGGCTTGCCTACGTCTAGGTTTCCCTCGTATACCAAACAATATTCTCTGGATTTAAATTGATTTTCTTGGCCCTTTAACACTTCTGTCATGCGTTTGGGAAGAAACACTACTTGTGTCTCCAGTTCCACCAAAATACTAGGCCCGTATTTGGTGTTGACAGTCCTTGCTGAAAATATCTGAAATGGATGATTTGGTTCTAGATCAGCCAGTTTTGCCACAGGTTTTCCAACAAGTTGAGCCTCTTTATTTATAGCTGAAAGATCCATCTATAATTAAAATGAAGAAAACAATTTCTTTCTTCATATTTTAGAACTAAATATTTACCTTGATTTATACAGGCACCAATGAACTTAAACAAAAAACAACTATTTTGATCAAATTATTTGATAAATACAAAAATAACACTTTGTGGCTTATTTTACAATTTTTCATGAATTGTAACTAAAGGATTGCATTATTAGACTGCTCCTTTTATACCTGAAATTAAACAGATTTAATTATGCCGAATACGTAATCGACATTGTACTTAGCATAAATACCTCATTATAAATTCATCATTATTCCTATTATTTACATAAATAAGACATTAGCAACTAATTACAGTAAATAAATTCCAACCAACATTGTAATTAGCATAAATACCACATAAACCACATATTCAATAAACAATTCCACTAAATAAATGCATCATTATTATTATTTACATAAATAACCAATTCCAGCGATCAAATTCTTCGTCGTGATTTATTGCATATGTTAAGAATGTGCATAAATCAATTCATCATTATTACTATTATTTACATAAATAAGTAATTAGAAACCAATTACATTCCAACATTCTAATTACCATAAATAGTGCATGAATACTAATTCACTCATTGTTGATTTACATACAATAGGTTATTAATTAGGATCATGAATAAATGAATAAATGAATACCAATTATTATAAATAAATACCATACAGGGTCATTCAAAAAATAAAATGGGTGAAATTATGGCTTAGGTTAGGTTACAGCACACTGACAACTGTATATAGGACACCTCCCTGAATAACACCAAGCGCAAAATTAAATATTCATACAAGTAGCGCGAAAGTAAAATCATAGGTTACGTCACTGCCACCCACGTCGGCTCGTATACAGAGTGTTCATGTCACACCAAAGTGTGCCAGTTCGAAACGTGCCCTGGTTCCCGTGTTGTATACCTACTAATATCTTAATTAAATCAAGCTACTTAAAAAAATTTAATTTATCATCCTACATACCAAAATTTCTAATATTTCGCACCGGCGTAATAAAACGTATAGACGTTGATTTGACAGAAAAATATTTAGAAGAACGAATTTCCGCTTATGATTATCATAGCAAATTTGAAATTGATTTTGTAAAACGAATGAACAAAAAAATTAAAAAAGACGATATCATTGAATTACAACCGACGACAACCATACTGGTTTCCTTTAAATGTCAGAAATTACCAAAATATGTAGAAATCAATAAAGTTTTGTATGAAGTAGAAACATATCAACAAAAAGTGCTATTATGCTACAACTGCTTTAGATATGGACATATGGGGAGCCAGTGTCGTAACAAAAGTAGATGTATAAAATGTGGAGAAAATCATAGTGCAGACAACTGTATACATAATTTACTAAATCCAAAATGTCTGATATGTGAAGGAAACCATTATGCCAATGATATTAAATCGTGTCCGGAATTTACTAGACAAAAAAATATTAAAAATTACATGTCTAACGCTAATTGTTCTTACAAAGACGCGATCAAAAATATTCCTCTAAACTCATATGCAACTGTGGCAGCTGCTAGTAAAAGTCAACCAACTAATAGTACATATTTAACATCATACACGAATTCAGATCAAAATAGAAATACATCCTTGTCTTCACGTAATCCTCTTAATTTTACCCAAACTCCATCTAACAATTCTATGGTTCAAACAGTAGTTCAAGTTCACCAACCGAACACACCTACTAATCAATTAGAAAATAAAATATACTCTCCACAACAAACTCCTCAACCAACCAAAAGACCCCGCAAGAGTTACCATGATAACATCGATAACACGGAAATATTAGCTCACCAAGCAATCGTATCCCAAATAACACCTCACATAGAGGGAGGTATAATAAGTTCACCTTTTTATCAAATAAATTCACATTTTAATAGAGAGCAAAACGAAGAAATTCAAGAAGATATGTTTAAACTTATAACACAAACAGTTTTATATATTGTAAATTTACTTAAACAAAATAATCAATCAGAAATACAAGAATCAGATATTATAAATATAATCAAACAAAACGTTTACTCAAAAGAACACACAAGAAATTCAAAATTTTAAACATCTACAGTGGAATAGTAGATCAGCTATTTCAAATAAAAGTAACTTAGAAAATTTACTATGTAAAGAAACAATAAATGCCGCGTTAATTTCGGAAACTTGGTTTAAAAAAGGTACCTACGTTAATTTTTCAGGATATAATAATATACGGGAAGATAGATTAGACGGAAAAGGAGGAGTAGCCATTCTCCTAAAAAATAATATTAATTATTCTATTATTCAAATTAACAGTACAAACAAAATAGAAAAAGTGGCTGTCAAAGTAACACTTACCAATCATAGTAAATTAACACTTGTATCCCTTTACGTATAACCGGCTACTAAAATCACTCTAAACGAATGGAACACATTTTTGAAAACATTCCAAAACCATTTATGGTGGGGGAAGATTTCAATTCGCATCATATTGCTTGGGGTTGTACAGATAGTGACAGATATGGAAAAAATTTATTAGAAAGTTTAGAAGTAAACGATTTATTGTTTTTGAATGATGGAAGCATAACCTGTATAAATAACTATAATCAAAAAAACAGTGCCCTGGACTTAACAATTTGCAGTTCAAACATACACTATATGTTTCAATGGCAAACTTTATTAGATACATATGGATCAAATCATTTACCAATAATAATTAAAATTCAGATAAATATAAATTCGGTACAAAAAATAAATTTCAGAACATGGAATATAGGTAAAGCGGATTGGAACAAATATTTGTTGGAATGTTCAAAAAAAGCTACTAATATTAATAATACTAACCAACAAAATCAAAACTCTTATTTGGCTTTAAAATGTATCATAAACCAAGCTGCAGAAGAATCTATTCCTAAATATAAAACAAATAAATAACATAAAGTAAAAAGCAAACCTTGGTGGAATGAACAATGCGATAGCGCAGTAACGGAACGCAAAAAAGCATTTCAGGAATATAAACAAGAACCAAACTTGAGAAATTTAATAAATTATAAAAAATTAGACGCAATATCAAAAAAAAATTACTAAATAAAAATGTACCAATGAAAAAAGTATGGGATCAAGTTAATTTATTTAAAAATAGGAAAATTAAAAATCGACAATTAATAGATTCTTCAGCAGAATGGGTAGAAAAATTTATTTGAAAACTTGCTCCGGATTATGTATTTTTTACTAATAATACACAAAATAGTAATTCAAATCATAACTACGAATTGACCAAGAAATTTTCTTTAAAAGAATTAGAATTTGCTCTAAAACACAAAAACAATTCCTGCCCTGGCAAAGATAATGTTCACTATTCAATGATATTTAATTTACCATCAGATCTTAGAAAGCGACTAATTGATATTTTTAATGAAATTTTCTTGGGTCAAATAAAAATACCAACTGAATGGTATGATTATATTGTGGTTCCGATATTAAAACCTGGAAAACCAGAAGAGGATTTTACTTCCTACCGACCCATTGCGTTAGCCTCATGCATTCTAAAAACATATGAACGTCTTATCAAAAACAGATTAGAACACTACTTGGAAAAAAACAAATTAATACCTAAATCCCAAAATGGATTCCGGAAAGGCCGATCTACGCAAGAACTAATTTGTGATTTAACAACAGACATTTACCAGGGTTTCTCAAACAACGAATTTTCCACCATACTGTTTTTAGACATTGTAGGAGCATATGATAATGTTGATTTAAATATCCTAAAAATAAAAATGGAAAAACAAGGAATTCCAAATCATTTAATCAAACATATTCACCAACTCTACACTAATAGAAGTATATATATATAAGAACAGATGATCAACTGGTAGGACCAAGACAAACCTCTGTGGGATTGCCCCAAGGAGGTATATTAAGTCCACTGCTATACATCATTTACTCTTATGACTTTGAAATTGCCGTAGAAAAGCATAACATCAAAATATATCAATTCGCAGATGACTACGCAATCAGGTCCCGACATAAAAAAATAGAAAATTGTCACTCTCAACTTAATGACGCAACACTTATAGCCAAAAGGTGGTTTGAAAATAATGGCACGTCAATAAATCATAAAAAGTCTTCAGTTTGTACTTTTACCAAAAGTAGATATAGAAATCCAAATACACTTTCACTCGCCAACATAGAGTTTCAATATACATCTGCAGTTAAATATTTGGGAGTTACATTGGACAAAAAATTAAATTGGAAAGATGAAATATTCTACATCTTAAAGAAATGTGAAACCGCCATTAACATAATAAAGGTATTTAGCTACCAGAAATGGGGAGCTGACCCCAATATAAGTATATTATTCTATAAATCATTTGTAAGATCTATATTGGACTATGGAAGTATTTTTTACGGATCAGCTGCCAAATGCCATACATCCAAAATAGAAAAAATAAAAAATAGATGTTTAAGACTATGCATAGGAACATTGCAAAGCACTCCTATAAATGTTTTAGAAGCGGAATGTTCAGAACCACCTTTACATCTAAGACGGCAATTACTTAGTGATAAGCTGATTTTAAAAATCAATAGCAAGAAATCTGTGGTTAGAAATAACATACACCAGTTATTTCTGACATGTTTAACAAATAAATACTGGGAGAAAAAGAGATTGCCACTCGTAATAGAAAGCTATTGTTGGCTACTTGATTATAAAGATCTCGTGTATGAAAATGAAATATCCACTTATTTTTCAATTTCCTACGATGCCTTAATTCAACCAATAAAAACAAAATATTTGAACTATGGAAAAGATGACATCAGCAATTTTTAAAGTAAACACATGAAAACTGGAACAACCATGAGCGAATTTTTACAGATGGGTCATATATTAAGAATAAAACTGGTTTCGCCTTTTATCATGAAAACAAAAATTATTCTGAAATCTATAAATTACCACAACATACCTCAATATTTTCAGCTGAACTTATGGCAATAAAAAAAAGCCTTTGAATATTGTACCAAATATGAGCACAATGATAAGTTTGCTATCTTTAGCGATAGTAAAAGTTCCATAGCCAAACTCGATAAATTACTATCAAACCCCAATCTAAACCATATCATTATGGAAATCGTAGAACTACATTACCTGTTGGTCAGCCAGAATAAGGAAGTTAATCTAATTTGGATTCGAGGACATGCTGGGATCCATCAAAATGAATTTGTTGATAAGTTAGCAAAAGAGGCTACCGACAATGGGGAAATCATTTACAACTTCAAAATCCCTATTTCTGACATGTTTAAGATAACTAAAGAAAAATTAATGGAAAATTGGCAGCAATACTACAGTAACTATGAAGGAGGAGAAAAATATAAAATCATCATGCCCAAAATTAAAGCTAAACCATGGTTTCATAAAGAAAGTAACAGAACATTTATAAGAACGCTAACAAGAATAAAGTCAGGACACTGTTTAACACCACAATACAAATACAGAGTAGGTCTAGATGAAAACGAAAATTGCACATGTGGAGAACTGGGAAGCCTAGAACATTGCCTTTTGATATGTAAAGACAATGAAGAAGCAATCAACGAATTCTACAATAAACTATCTAAAATAATTCCGCTACCAGCCAATCTACAAACAATATTATCATCCGACAAAATAGAAACAAAACATCTGCTGTTTAAACTAACAAAACGTACTAATATGATTTTGTAACATAAATGAAATAAATATGTATATACTTACTAACAACTATGTGGAAGGAAAAAAAAAAAAAAAAAAAAAAAAAAAAAAAAAAATATATATATATATATGAAGAAAATAATCCTTAAAAATATATGTATTAAAAAATTAGAATTAAATCAATGTTAACCTATAACTCATGTTCGGAAATATATATTTTGTAATTTTGTAACTACATGAGTAAACATTAGACTGGCCTATTGGTTTTAGAACCAGAGCCAATAAATAAAGCACACACAAAACCTATTCCTGAAAACAAATGGACTTACGAAAAAGTATTTCATCAAGTGATTGATAATTCCACCGTAAGTGGCATATTTTTATTATATTTACTCGACACTCTTATTTTACAACAATCTTTTCAAAATTATTCGTTTGATATGCCAGATTATTGTGAGCATTTAAAATGTTTATTATTAAAGTATTCCGAATCGAGCTGTCTATTTTGTAAAAACTTTGAGAAAGAGGACTCCCCAAACTCTAATAGGGTGAAGTGCGAACTTTGCAAAAGATGGATACATTTCAATTGTGATAAGAGAAAATTTAATTTTGTGGAATCATCATATTCATCCAACGTGGTATACTACTGTCCAATTTGCATAAATAACTATAAATTCAACCAAGATGCTTAAACAATATTGAAATCCACGAAGATAACTGCAATAGAGAAAAGGGGGATTCTGATAACGGATTAGTTAAAAATCCGCTTCATTATAGAAATAATGATCGTTTGCGAAAAACTATGTTGTTTGTCGTTTTAAGGACGAATTTTCAGAAAATGATAGCAGCAGATTTAAAAATTTAAATAATGTAACTATAGAGGATTTTATTACATTGGATGGTCAAGAACAAATGTCAAATACAATATTCCATACAATAGTCAATACATAGAAAGAGAATATGATAACGACTCGATAAAAATTTGGTCAATTTATGTGACCTATGACATTTTTTTTAAACCCCGTAAATTGTGTTACAACTTTTTTAATGATGGAGTTTACCAAAATATTACAGATGAAATTAACATTATTCCATTATTATCACAGCAACATTTTACTCTCCTTATTGTAGACTGTATTAGTTCTACTTTCACATACATTGATCCATTCCGTTCTAACGATTATGCATATGCATATAAGAATATAATTTTAAGGTTCACTGAATTTGTAAACATTTAATTGAAAATTGTACTTGAGACACATTTAAAGATTCAAGTGGATCATATATTACAAGACCACTACAATTGCGGTATATCTGTGATCCATTTGCGATTTGACAAAAATAAACTTTTGTACCTCAGAGTTTAACCCGCATAATCTTAATATATGAACAGTTTTTAATTAATGTTGCAAAGTATGCAGTTACAGATACTACTGTTTAAAGATGGAAAAACCTCTGGACATAATGTCAAACAATGTATTAAACATCAGAAAAAATATACATCAACATAAATAACAATAACAGAAATCACGATGAATACAAATAATTATTTGGTTTGTTATTTCAACACCCCCTCTCAAACCAAATAAAGAAATACTATTAAATGAATCCCATCTTCTTTCGTAAGTTTTCAAATTTTATAGTTTCCATAGGTAGATCGGCTAAGTTTTCTTCAGTCGGACAGTATTGCACATGAATTAACCCGTTCTTCTTTACATCACTTGCAAAGTAATATTTTGTTTCTATATGCTTTGTTCTATTACTATTTTTTTCTGAATCTAACATCTTTATACAACTGATTGTCTTCGAAAATTACGATTCTCTGAGCGACTTTACCAAAATCTTGGATAAGTACTTTCAACCACATACTTTCTTGACAAGCTTCAGTCTGTCGAAGAAAGAGACACAATCTTGCTTCCTACTTCTCCAACTTACTAGACCTCCGTATTTAAAAATATATCGTGTATTAGACTTTCTATCTTCGTTGTTTCTAGCCCAATCCCCGTTTACATAACAGTAAAGAGTATTATCAGCTTCTGAGTTTTCTAATTTCAATTTAAGATTTCTAGTTCCACTGAGATATTTCAAAATTGTTTTAACTTCTATCCAGTCCTGTTGCCTTACTTTAGTTATTCTTCGGCTTAATATTGATATAGCAACAGCTATTTCAGGTCTAGTGTTCACTGAAATATACAGTGCGGTGGAATAAGTGTTACCCCCCCCCCCCCCCCTATTAACTACTCTATTTTTATATCTTTAGAAAAAAGCTCAAACAGGTCAATTTTATATTAAACGTAGTATGTTATGACATAAAAGTTTTGAACCTGACATAATCCCTCTTCATGGGGGTGTCACTCCATCGATTTTTTTTAATGAGAAAGTGCATCATGCGACACCTCATTTGAAACCTATTGAAACACTGATTTCAAAAATGTATAACACTTTGGTTCAAAAATTAACGGAGTCTGAGTTATTCGAGAGTTTTAATCTTACCTTGCAAGAATTCAATGAATTCTGTTGGCTTGACGGTAGGTTTTTTCATTGGAGGGTTGGAAATGTTTTGTCTTTAAGTAAATCTTTCCTACATTGTAAATGTTGGTAAGTGAATTTAATCATTTAATGTAATAAATTACAAGTAACAACTAAGGGTGTACTGAAAACTAAATAAATTTTAAACTTTAACAGTAACTGCAACTAAATAATTTTTTACCGTAAAAGGTGTTTAAAATGTTCCCCATTTACTTCTTGACAATAATACAGCCTATTTTGGGTTTCCTCTCTAACCCTTTGCAACATCTCTGGACCAATATTACCACATTCTGCAATAATTCTTTCGCGCAGTTGGTTAATTGTATCCACTTGGGTTTGATACACTTTGGACTTTAAATAGCCCCATAGAAAAAATCTAATAGGGTTAAGTCCGGTGATCGAGGTGGCCACTCGATATGTCCCCGTCGTCCAATCCATCTTCCTGGAAAAAATGTGTTTAAATAATTTCGCACTCTGACAGCATAATGAGGCGAAGCTCCGTCTTGCTGAAATTTGACATGTTGAGGAAATTCATGCGGGTGGTTTGTGATGATGTTATTTATTGCGGCGGTTATCTCTGTCTCTAAAATATTCAAATAATTATCACCATATAAATTCCCGTCAATAAATATTGGGCCTACCATGTAATTCCCTAGTATGCCTGCCCATACATTTAGTTTTTGCGGAAATTGTGTCTGGCCTTCTCGGAATATTCTGGGATTTTCATCAGACCAATACCGCACATTTTGCCGATGTACATGTCCGTTTAAAAAAAAATGTCGCCTCGTCACTGAAACAAATGTGTCTGAGATAATCCTGATTGTGTGCAATAATATTTGTGATAGTTTCACAATATTCCATCCGTCTATCTGGGTCATCCTCTGCGAGTTCATGCAACATTTGTATTTTGTAGGGATGGAATTTATTTTTCTTTAACACCTTTAACACTGTCTTCTTATCTACTTCAGTAGTTTGTGCTACATTTCTGGTCGAAGTAGATGGATTTACGACAAACTCACTCAGTATAGAAACCTGCTAACCTAACCTAACCTAACCTAGGGTTTCTGAAAGACCGTTTTTTTATTTTCGACACCACATATTTCAAAAAATTTACCGACCACAGATTTAAAATAATGTCGGTCTATTGGGCGGTCAGGAAAGCGTTCATTAAAAATTCTGACCGCCTCATGATAATTACGACCAGCTTCGCCATAAATAACAATCATTTCGCATTTTTCTTGTAAATTGCGAGGTTGTACCATTTTTATTATTCACAATAAACAAACTTATCTTCATGTAGTAACAAAACTGAAATTACTTCAATATTATTTGACAGTGACAACTGATAATAATAAATTTTCTAGGTTACGAAAAAAGACAATTACGGTTTGAGAAAAAATCGACAGTGACGTACTATCTTTCTCGTATAACTCATAATCCGTTAATCTCGCATAACTCAGACTCCGTTAATTTTTGAACCAGTGTTATACATTTTTGAAATCAGTGTTTCAATAGGTTTCAAATGAGGTGTCGCATGATTCACTTTCTCATTTAAAAAAATCGAATGGGTGACACCCCCATGAAGAGGGATTATGTCAGGTTCGAGACTTTTATGTCATACTACGTTTAATATAAAAATTGACCTGTTTAAGCTTTTTTCTTAAGATATAAAAATAGAGTAGTTAATAGGGGGGGGGGGGGGGGGGAGTAACACTTATTCCACTGCACTGTATAATAACGAACCTATTGCTCTTCTATATCGTTCATTATTTAACCAAATTTCATTATTCGTATCTTCTTTGAAATGTTTAATGTATCCGGGGTCCATTGGAATTTTTGAGAATTCCAAATCGAAATTTCGTAATATTTTTTCTATTTTGTAATAATAAAAAAAGTGATTTTTAAAATCAGAGATAAAAAGTAGGAGACTTCATTCTACGTATTTTTGTTAGTAAGCTCCTTGAATATTTCTTTATTTTATTCAGTATTTATTAAATCTAATTGGAAATACGATTGAGAAATATATGTCAAATTTATTTGTCATAATGGAGATTTTCAATAATTTCCTGTAATGTCTTAGTTCATACCCTCTCGAAAAGATGTCGCGACAATCAAATTAGATGACAATCATATAAAAACCATGTTGCCAAACTTTTAGAAAAATCTGAATATTAGGTATTTTCGCGGAGCTAATCCTGAACTAGTTCAGAACACATTTAAGGATTACAAAGGGCACAAAGGGACAAGTTATTTGCGCATGTCCTATTCGGAATATATTCAGGATTTTTATGTACCGCGAACGCATAAAATGAAACTTATCTATGACATAATCTTTTGTTACTTAACAAAACAAATTAATTAATATTAAATTTTCACGCAATTAATTTAATGATACAGAAGAAATTATTTTTATGGAATATTTGTCTCCAGATTTGGAATATTTGTCTCTCATTAGGGAATATTTGTCTCCCAATAGGCGCTACTGTTTTGCCAAACTGTCCAGTTTCGCACTGCATTCGGTATTGCTGCTGGTGATAAGATGTCGATATTGATCTTGGGACTCGCGAGTAAACCGAATTTTTATTATTTTTCCGAGCGCATCAATCTGTTATCTGCTAGGTTAAACCGAAATATTTATAGAGAGTGTCTAGAGGTCCGTCTAGTCGGACCCGGTGAAAACCCAATAGGTACGTCAATCAGCTGTTAAGATTATGATTAAAACATAGTTTCGTAATTTTGATATTTATTTTAGCGTTCCTAGTGAATGTATATATTTTAGTTCTGTAATATTAATAATTAAAATACAAGGCGAAACACTAATTTATATTTATTTTATTATGAAACGTGATTTGCTTAAATAATAAGTTTGAACATATTTAAACAAAGCTGAAGTAGCTGCGTGGCATAGCGCCCGCTAGTGGTGCAATGGATCTGGGGATCGAATCCCACATCTCCCTAATTTTCTTTTATTTTTTTTTAAACTCAAGTTGGATTTTTAAGACTTCTTTTAATAAAATAAATATTTTTTTAATTCTACAGGTTAGCTTTGGTCAGTCAAAACTTCTAATAAAATGAATATCAAAATTACGAAACTATGTTTTAATCCTAATCTTAACAGCTGATTGACGGACCTATTGGGTTTTCACCGGGTCCGACTAGACGGACCTCTAGACACTCTCATATTTATATTTGAAAAAATGAACAATCATGGGTTACTGTAAATGTTGCAGGAGAAATATTTATTGATTTTGATAATGTAAATAAAAAATTCTGTGCAGTTTTAAAAAAAGTCATAATCTCCAACACCAAAAAACCCCATGTACCAAATTTGAATGGAATCGGTTAATAATCATAAATTTCGTCCACCATTATGGAGTCGCCATCTTGAATTTATTTATTTTGAAAAAAAAATCATGATCTCCTATCCCAAAAAGCCCCCAATACCAATTTTGAAAAGAATCTAATCATAATTCCATATCTTATCCGCCATCTTGAATTTATTAATTTTGAAAAAAAAATCAAAATCTTCAACACCAAAAAAACCCCATGCACCAAATTTGAATGGAATCGGTTACTAATCATAAATTACGTCCACCATTTTGGAGTCGCCATCTTGAATTTTTTTTTTGAAAAAAAAAATCATGATATCTCCTATCCCAAAAAAACCCCAATACCAATTTTGAAAAGAATCTAATCATAATTCCATATCTTGTCCGCCATCTTGAATTTATTAATTTTGAAAAAAAAATCAAAATTTCCAACACCAAAAAACCCCATGCACCAATTTTGAATGGAATCGGTAAATAATCATAAATTTCGTCCACCATTTTGGAGTCGCCATCATGAATATATTTATTTTGAAAAACAAATTCATAATCTCCGTCCCCAAAAACACCCAAATACCTATTTTGAAAAGAATCACATATCTCGTTTGCCGTCTTGAATTTATTAATTTTGAGAAAAAATTTGAAATCTCCAACCCCAAAAACCCGCAAATGGCAATTTTGAACGAAATCTGTCCGTCCGTAATGAAATATCTATAAAATATATTTGGGATTTATATTTATGATGATTTTACGTATTTATCGAAGATAAACAAACAAAGTTAGTTTTACAGCATTGCCATATCCTAGCAGAGTTCAGAGATTTTCTTGCTCTTGGCATAAAATGAAATAAGATTAAAATTATATTGTATAGTAGACCAGATAAATAATATGAAATAAAATGTCACTACTAAAACGAGTAAATAATTTGGTCAAATGTATGCTGAAATAAATCGTAAATAAGACATATTGCTACATCTGTTGAATAATAGATTCATGAAATTTGACATTAATATGACATATGTCACATTTAGTTATTGTTATGAATATTGGAGTGTGTATCTGCGGCCTTAATGTTTAAATATCTGGATCCCATGTCTGCTTCAAAATTGTGATTCGTATTGATCTATGATTTGAAAATAAAATTTTTTCTATTTTCGCACCACTTCCAGATATCCGGTGCTAATTTACTAAGATTTGGATATCTTGTTTATATACGCAATTTCCGTGGTATTGTCCGTTATTAACAGTACTTGACAGTATGAATTGATTTTAATCTGCTAAAGTTTTAATTAGTGAATATTAAAAGATTTTTGTTATAAGCTTCAAAACCCACAAGTTTGTTCCATGTTACAAACACTAGAACAATCTTTCAAAAAAGCTTCAGAAAATATTTTAACAAAAAATCTTCACCTACTTTTCTGTAACCTTTTAACATCTTCAATCCACCATAAAAAATCATATCGTAAATCACTTGGGATTTGTTTAACTGTGTCGGCTTTTACTTGATGAAAATCCATTATTAAATTTAAATAAATAAAACAACGTTTTTGTGGAAATCTTAAAACGTTGTTTTATTTATTTAAATTCACTTGGGATTTTATAAGTCCCAATATATTTAGCAAAATCGCGAATCCTAACCTCTGCATGATCGTCTAGTCACTTTTATTGGATCGTGATATAAAAATCCTCTTATTTCATTTGTTGAATTAAATATGAACCTATAGTGGTTGTTACGTTTCAACCTCTATATAATTAGAAGAACCTTTCAAATATGATTTTTACTTGTAAGAGCACATGTAAAAATATAAATTTGATATATATCAAAAATAAAAAATTAATTTTGTTTACAGAGAACATTGCTTATATAGGTTTTTGCTCGGATTCCGCTGAATCTTTTTCTTGTTTTTCTCGCCTTCTGTGTGGCGAAACCACCATGAAAATTATCTGTGAAATTTCATCGAAACTTTAGAATCGATGACACTGACAGATAGTGAGGTTAAGATTCATGTCACTGCAAAACTTTCTACATAAAGTGCCATTTCCAAAATCAAACGTTAAATGATAAAAGGAAAGATGGTTCGCTACAAGTAAATAAATAAATAAATAAAGAGAATTATTTATAGTGTACGAAGCACTACAGAACCCTAAGTACTAGCAAATTCGACTGGGTATCCGTATACTTCTATTGGTATTTATTAAAAACGCAATTTGTCTAATTCATCATTTACTAGTTTTGTGTGAATTCTAAATTCCTCTGAATTTTTTCCTATTATTAAAATATTGTTTTAGTATGTATAATGACGTTAATGTTCTTATGCAATATTTTAAGAACCGGTTTAAGCAGTTTTGTAAAAGTAAACGGTGCATAAGATAAACCAAATGATAGCCAAGTATAAATTTTGAATCTAAAAACACACGTTAGATATGTTTTATGTTTAACATTTATATTTTTTATGTTTAACATTTATATGAATTAAATATTAATCATATCTAAGGTCAGTAGTACAGAAAACACCATTTTTATACATTAAAGCATAATCAGTTTTTACAGTTTTCCACATTTTTGCGAACCAAATGTATTTAAATTCTTTAAACCTTTGAATGAAATAAATATATATATATATATATATATATATATATAAATGTGTTTTGTGAAAACTTTTTTTTTTAATTCAAATTTTGATTAAATGTTGATACTTTACAGAGGACCTTATTTTAGGCCTTATGCTTGTATTGGTTTATTTGTAAATTAAAATCTGTAACCTATAACCACCATATTTCAAATTTAACATTATTTGTCATTTTTGCCAAGTCGACTTAATATTTTGTAATCGACTGGCTGTAGTTACTTATTCCTCTCCAAGTTTCTATTCCTTGCTTTCGGCCAAGATTTCTCGTTCCCCCTCGCCTCTTTGTAGCGACTATTCCTCAAATGACGCTTTGAGACTCTACTCATAGTAGTGCTTAATCTTTTTGCTGCTAATAAACTCAACTCAAGTTCTTTATTTAAGATAGGAGCAAAAAAGGGAAAGGTAATCTTTATTGATTATACATTCTTCCAAAATATTTTCGCGAGTTCCCTTTTTAACTCCATGTTGGAGCACCACTGTCCAATTATTATAAGTATCAACCTCTAGGACTTTAGATTTCTCTATCGCTCGACTCCAAAACGATGA
Organism: Neocrepidodera transversa; assembly: GCA_963243735.1. Lineage (NCBI taxonomy): Eukaryota > Metazoa > Arthropoda > Insecta > Coleoptera > Chrysomelidae > Neocrepidodera > Neocrepidodera transversa. The sequence goes on from OY725353.1 coordinate 22,214,270, forward strand.
GGAATACGATGAAAATGATTCATCGGAACCTAAAAGCTTGAAATACATATACTTACGTTTTATTATTATTTTTAACAGTCCAAAATAAATTGGCGTTATTAAATTTTTCCCAACTCATGTGAATTATATTTATTTAACGAAGAAGTCGCTTTTTAAAAAAATTATTTATTTTTTAAAAAGTACAAAATACCAACTAACTTGGTTGAAGCGTAAACAATGCATAAATAAAATATAAGATGAAGCTAACCTTGAACTAAATTCTAACAAACCAAGATAATTTTATATAAAATAAATGAGGGCGTGTTGGGAAAAACGCTTAGACACGTCGATTTGTATTTTGAAATGCGCATTTTAAAAAATATATAAAAATTATATAGGGTGTGTCATGTGACAGTGGCCAATACCAACTTTCTTATTTTAAATACAACCCCCTGTATATTATTTATTTTTTCGATTCTTCAGAAAATTCTAGACATAATTTATGTACAATGTCCTATACCTGTCTTCAACGGTTTCGGAAATATTAAGTGTTTTCACATTTACTACAAAAATTAACATTAAAAAAAAGAAAATTATTTTATTTCTCAAATTCGCTACATTACACTCAATACTTATTTCCCATTTAGCTCTTGATATTGAGAAAGTAAGCAAAAACCAATCCTGTGTCCCTTTTTTCATTGATGGCAACTTGAATGGCGATAAATATTTAGAACTGCTCCAAAATAATATCGTGCCAACTTTGACTAACTTATATCCGGATCCAGCAATCCCACAAGTTCCTGCCAATATAATATGGTTTCAGCAAGATGGAGCACCGCCACATTACCAAATCAATGTCCGGGAGTACTTGAACCAAATTTTTCCAAATCAGTGGATAGGGAGGCGCGGATCGATAGAATGCCCAGCACGATCTCCTGATCTGACGCCATTGGACTACTTTTTATGGGGATATGTCAAAAGTATTGTATACAAAACTGAACCCCTCAACTTAGATGACTTAAAAAGACGAATCACGCTTGCGATTAGATCAGTCACGCCTGAGATGTTGAGTAACGTTAGAAGACTTTTCTACACCAGATTAGGATGTTGCCAAGACGTTCGTGGCGAGCATTTTGAACATTTTCTACGTTGACATTAATGTTTTTTTGTTTTTTTTACATTATTAAGAAATAATCAGTATTACTTATTAGGTTTTTAGTGTAATGTAGCGAATTTGTGAAATAAAATAATTTTCTTTTCTTTAATGTTAATTTTTGTAGTAAATCTGAAAACACTTAATATTTCCGAAACCGTTGAAGATAGGTATAGGACATTGTACATGAATTATGTCTAGAATTTTCTGAAGAACACACAAAGAAATGAAGTGAGGATTTGTCATAGACAGGTTGACGCAGCGATAAGGTATTAGGCAAGACATAGGCGGGGTTGTGGGTATTTACCAAAAATTTAGGTGTATCTTTAAACATTGTGGACTCTCGAACATCCAAAGTAATGGAAACTACATGTGTGTCATTATTTAATCATGAGGAGAAGATTGTGAAATATAATAAACATTAAAAAACATTCTCAATAATGAAAAAAACGTAAGAAATCATCTTTACAACAATACATATTTCTTGAATTTTTTATAATCAATTTAAATAAAAAAAAGAACTCATTTTGGACAAGAAAATGTATATTAAAATAGTATTACAATTAATGTCGAACAATGAAGTTTTAAAGAGATAATTTATAATATAATTGGAACAAATGGACGAATACGTAGTGGGGGTAAAAATCATTAGACTCATTTTTTTTTAATTAGGCAGCTTTAATTACTAGATTATTAGCTGCATACACTTCGTTGCATCGCATCTTCTGAGTGGTTTTCTACTGGTAAGTACCAGCATTTAAGTTGTACCAGTGTGGTTTCATAACAAACAGTTTATATTCTGGAGTATACATTTATTCTGGTAAGGTATGATAATATTTTTGTAATATTTCTTTCTGTTAATAAAATATCATTGTTTTCAGGGTTAAGATCTAGGACGTTCCTGTGGTAGTGGAGTGCTGGGCATGATATTAGATGGGTGACTGTTAGCTGACAGTTGCACATGTTGCATTGTGGTCTTCGTTCCCCGGCTAGCATGTAAGCATGTGTAAGTCTAGTGTGACCAATTCTTAGACGGCATAGGATTACTTGGTCGCGTCTATTTAACGATTTGGGGTACCACCATTTTTTGGTTGATGTTTTAATGTCAGACAATTGACCGTTATACGATGTCCATCGACTTTGCCATGCGGCATTTATTTTTCCTTTTATCGCTGTTTTCATGTCAGTATGAGGAATTGGGATGCCCGTATCCACAGGTAAAGATGTTGCATCTTTTGCTGCAAGATCTGCACGTTCATTACCCGCAATTCCACAATGTGCAGGGGTCCATATTATAGTTATTGATTTTCCACAATTAATTAAGTAAGTAGATATTTCGAGGATATTGTTCAGATATCCGTTACTTGTAAACCTGTTTTCCAATGCTTGTATAGAGCTAAGCGAATCTGAGCATATTAGGCATTCTTGGAAGTTGAAGTGGCTAAAATATAGTAGGGCTTGCCAGATTGCATATAGTTCGGCAGTAAATATGGAACATTCTTGTCTTAAACTCCAGCTATAATTTAATTCGTTAATACTTATTGCTGCTCCTACTCCTTCGTGTGTTTTAGATCCATCTGTGTAAATTGTTAGTGTGTTATGGTATATGTGTAGTTCCTGTTTAAAGAGTGCTCTGTAGGTCGAGTTCGATGTTTCTTCCTTTTTCCATTTATTTAGAGTTAGGTTTATAGTGGGCGGTATTAACTTCCAAGGTGGAGTGGATAGTGCTGAAAGAATGGGCTCATGTAGGGTTAGTTGATTATTAATCTGAAATTTGCTACAAATCTTATCGGAGCGGATTCGTGTGGGTCTGGATGTTGTCGGTCTATTGATATATTCATTTTCGGACTGGAATAGGGCATTATTGAGGTGTAATGGTTGTGACACAATTTTTTTTGCATATATAGCTGTTTGCGATATTCGTCGTAGATCCAGTGGCATAATACTGGCTTCGCATTGTAGTGCTATCGTAGGGCTTGTTCTGAAGGCTCCGGTGGCTAGTCAGTAGTTAAACTATGCCGTTCCTACTCCATCCGGTTTAGATAAGGGATTGTGGATGACGTCACAGTGCGCGTGGGCGGTGACAGGGAGCGTGGGCATGCAATATCGAGTGGGCGCTTATCAGGGCACGCAATATCGAGTGGGCGCTTATCAATCCGGTTTAGATAAGGGATTGCGGATGACGTCACAGTGCGCGTGGGCGGTGACAGGGAGCGTGGGCGCATTTATCATTGTCCAGGTCAAGGTCATGGCAAGGTCATGTCAAGGTCATGTTTAGGTCATGTCAAGGTCATATCAAGGTCATGTCAAGGTCATGTCAAGGTCATGTCAAGGTCATGTCAAGGTCATGTCAAGGTCATGTCAAGGTCATGTCAAGGTCATATATCAAGGTCACAGGTCAAGGTCACGGATGAAGGTCATGTCAAGGTCATGTAAAGGTCAAAAGATCAAGGGGTCACAGGGTTAAGAGGTAATGTGTCAGTGGAGTACAATGAAGAATAGACATTAATTAATTTTTTTTACTATATATTTTATTATTCCTTCTCAAACTTAATTGTTACAATCATTTTTTCATTAATAAGGTTTCTATAGCGATTTAGATCAATTTCTTCCGTCATCTTGAATGACATGCTATTTTTGAAATACATCCAATCGTGAAAATAATAAATTTCTACTATTTCGCCAGATTCATTTGTTGTAATTTCCATGGTAAGTATTGGTTCATCATCTTCATCCATATATTCAGCCTGTATACCTGCCCCGACATATATTGTTGGGAAATTTCCAAATTCATCTTTAGAATATTCTTTGGAAAAATATGTGTAATACTGATAAACATCCATAGTTATATTATCAACAGTAATATATGCGTCTATTGGGTTAAGATCAAGATTTCTTTTTCTGGTAAGAGTTCCCATGACGCCGCCGGAATTTGTCGTCAACGTTCGTGATGAAAATGATTAGGGTGAACATTGTTTAGTTTATTATATAAGATTCAATCTCGTTGGTCAAGGTCAAAAGGTTAAGTGGTCACGGGGTCATCCAGCAGTAACTTCATTGAACTAAAATCGTGCGTCCTATTAATTTTTCTAATAAGTTGTGGAAGGGAGTGTTATTCACATTTGGTAATTTGAAACCTCCGAGAGACCTTGTGTGCGAAATATGTGGGCAAAAATGTTCAGATCCATTGCAACAACCATCAATTCAAAACCAATTGCGGACACATCTGTTTACAATTCCCATAGAATAATGCAAGAGGATAATGAGATGAGAAACGTTATTAAACTGTTGATGGGGAACGTTACCTATGACATTTGCCGAGAAATTCCCGAGAAGTATCGAAAAGAACTGAAACAATTTTTATTATGTCAAAATCGTGATTTTCATCGATGGAGTGACGTTTGTGGCAATATTCAATCGACATGTTTATTTTGTGGTACTGTTGAAAAATAAATATATATTTTTTAAGTAAAATTCTTTTATTTATACAATTATTTGTAATTGATTGGATTTATTTTTAACATTTTCCAATTCCATCTCGCAGCTTTTCAATTGTTCTGTTAGTCTATTGAACCGGGGTAGTGATGTTTTAAAAAAGTTCCATCCATTCTCCAACTTCAGTTTTAGATCATTTAACTCGGCCTGGTTTAGGCGAGGTTCCTCAGCCAGCGAAGCATTAGATAGTTTGCGATTAGTTAAGGGGTTTAATGCTGGTGCTGTTCGTGGTACAACTACGACATTACTCAAAACTTTAATTTTTTTTTTATTTTTTTCCATCTTACTTTCCGCACTGATGATCGGGGCGTAATTAAAATTAAAATGTAAAGATAACATTTATAAAGGTCAAAAGAAGGTTATCTCTTTCTCTTTGTGTGGGTGTATGTGTGGGTGTGTGTGTATGTATAAATTGAATGTTAGGACGACGAGAAGTAATCACTTGCAAAAATGTGGCCTCATCCTATAGAGTCAACGGTACAAGTGTTTGATTTACAATCGGCCGTATTAGACGTGTTGGAAACTTTGGGAAATTATGAAGCAAATTTCGAGTATGAAGTAGTGTACCACGGTAAAGAAGAGTCCAAAAAATTAGCAGCCGTAAAGGGGTTAAAGCATGCCGAGATTTTATTAAAAATATTATTTGTTTGTGTTGCTTCGTTACCATATTGAAAAGTTTAGATTTTACTGGATACGTAGCACGAATGAATAAGTACCTACCGGATTATCTTCGCATAGACGACTATGACAACGACGACGACGACGATGGCGATAACGACGGCTCTGCATCCAATTTAAAAGCTATGGAGCAGGAAGATGTTGTAGTCGACGATTATGATGAAGAGAACGCTGCTAATTCTCTTTTGCTGTTATCTAAATCTTTAAAATAAATGACTTAAATTTATTTCGTATTTTTTTATTTATTTATTTTTTACATATTATTCATAAAAAGATATTATTTTGGATAGTAGAGTTTTTAGTTGTTCTTTTAAGCTATCTGTGGGGCATGGAAGGCCAAAGAGGTTCCAGTTGGAGGGTCCAGCTGCGACAACTTTTCGTGTATATTCGCTAAATTTATAGTATGTATTTTGTTGAAAAAAGTAAACGTATCCATCTGTGAATCTGAACGCTGACGTAATGCCCGGCGGGCCTGGAAATTGATCTGAGATACGACCGCGATTGCGTATTTTTCGAGGTGTATCAATAAATTCAATGTATGAGGTGTTATCGAAAAACACAAAAGTTTTTCCGCCGTTTGTTTGAAAAATAGCATTAATTCTAGCGTACGAAGATATTGGTAAAATAAGATCATTTTTAATATTTAATTCCGGAAATATGGCTGCGTAACATCTTTGATTTGCGCAAGTTACCAAATCTCCAGCAGAATTTTGAAACATATGATTAATTGTGAACGTTTTAATTTCTTTGGGAAGGTACGCTTGAATGAGGTCAAATTGTTGCGGTATTTTCATATCATTAAGGTCTAGTTTCCATAGTTTGCTTCCGGATCCAATGTATAAACGATAGTTGGGAAACGATGAAGCCGTAGCAAGAAACATAAAATCAGGCGATTTAATACTGCATAAATTTCCTTGTATAGAAGATGATGAAGATGGTAGTGGTGGTGATGTGGTTGAACTCAGTTTAGAAGGGGCAGTAGTTGTAGTTGTAGTAGTACTAGTACTAGTAGTAGGAGTAGGAATCGGTTGATAACGACGCTGTGGAATGGGAGTAGTAGTAGTAGTAGTAGTAATAGTAGGAATCGGTAGATAACGGCGTTGTGGAATGGGTCCGTAAAGTGCTTCAAGCGCTACTTTATCGTCTTCATCCAATGATGATATGTCTTCCTGATACCATGGAAACATTACAGCAGTTTTTACACTACTATGACCTATACCTAAAGTATGACCTAGCTCATGAACTAAAACTTGAAGTAAACTAGATTCTCCATAAGGAACATTAGTGGCATTCAAGCTTAAATTCCAAATTTCATCATCATCGAGATGAACTTCTATATATTCATCATCAATATTGGGGTAAAAGGCATGAGTCAAAACTTTTCCATATCCGTCAAATTTATATGAACATGAATTGGTACCCATACAACTTGTTCGATAATAATGCTTTTTAGCTGCGAAAGTTATGGTAATATCAGGTTTTGGAGTGGGTATCTTAACGTTGGTAAATGTAAATTTTGAATCTTTAGCCCAAATATCGAAAGCCTTCGTTGCTATGGCTGGGTAAGTTCTATTTCTTCCAGCTAATGAAAAATACCATTTTAAATCAGTTTTACTCCATTTTGACGATTTTGAATGTAGCGTATACGCGTCACTATCAATGACGTTTCCAAATCTAGTAAATTATTGTTGACATCTTTTGAGCTTATGTAACCATATTGTCTTAGAAAAGAAACAGCATCATCATTGCTAAAATTTCCAGCACAATCAACAATAATTGTTATGAAAATTATCGGAAGCAACAACATGACTGACTTGCTCGACATATCGTACGTAAATGAGGCTAAAAATTATATTTTATTCATTTATTGTATGTAAATCATTTATAAACTTGTTATTATAAAAATAAATGTATTCTCTTAAAGCTGTAGATAACAGATTTTCACTTATGTTTAAAACAGTGTTCAATGTTGTATTCCACTCGTCGTTGTCCTCTTCAAAAAACGGTCTTATTACGTCCAACACTTGAAAGTAGTACTTGTTGAAATTTATCTTTTCCAATTCACTAATGTGAGAGCACAATAAATTTTCATCAACATGAATCAGATTGAGAACTTCTTCTTGTATCATTTCGATACCAACATTATTTTTTTCTACTCGCACAAATTTTGTATCGCCCATTATAAATTGGATAACTTTACATTTTCGTCCACATTGGGTTTCAACAGAATCGTGGTGAAAGGGGGGTTGTTGATTAAAAAAACTTGTTAGTAAAACTTTGAACAGTAACAGGAGATCAAGCCATTCGAATGTATCAAAAAACATCAATGTGTATGGCTGAAAGGATTTTCTTAGAACAATTGCTGGATTAAATTGTCTTGCGGGACTGAGCCCCCCACCCATCATTACAGATCCAATTGAGTACTCTTTGTACAATAGGTAAGCATGCTCCATCTTGATGGCTTCTTCACACAATTCGTTGACTCTATCAATTTGTGCATAATATTCATTATCGATGACCATTGAACTCACTGATGATGATGATGATGATCGCGATCTCATTTTTTCGCAACTGACCGATACACACAATTCGTTTGGTTATTTAAATGTTTATGAGACAACGTCAATCTTATCTATCCAACTGTTGTTCGTGTTATCGAAACCCAACCATTTGACATACAATTTCCGACCTTTTCGTTTCAGCACCTTTTCAACGAGATAAATATTGGGATTTTTAACCTTTTGTAATTCTTCCTCGTAAAATGCCCCACTGATCGGCTGACCGCGCATATCTTCCAGCAAGTAAGTAATGGGATTGGTTATTTTAACTTTGATAATTTTAAAGTGTTCAGTCGTCCAATTTGGTGTGTAACCCTTTTCAAACACGTGTTTTGCTTTGCTGATGCGCACTACGTCACCGACTTGCAATTTTCGAGGGCCTGCAATTTTCAAGTACGAATATCTTTTCTTCAGAATTTCCTTTTCGTTTCTTTTGTTAACATTTTTCGGTTTTAATCGAGTCTTACTATGTTTCGTATTATTGTACTCTTCGGTAAACGTAGGTAAGATATCGGTCCATTTGTAGGTGCCATTTAAACTGAAGTACTTATACAATTTTCCCTTCAAAGTTCGTATTACTCTTTCTGCTATGGCTGCCTTTTTAGAACTAAACGTGTTGTAGTGATTAATAGCATATTTTGTCATCAAATTTTGAAAGTTTACATTGTAAAATTCAGTACCTTGATCAGTTTGTAAATTTTTCGGATGTCGTTTGGTATGTGTCAAGATGTATGCAAATGCTGCCGTTATTTCTTTACCCGTTTTTGTTTTCAATGGGTATGTCCATAAAAATTTTGAGAAGCAATCAATGATAACCATAATCATTGTATATCCCTTATTTTGCGATGCATACGAACGCATGTCGGCCAAATCCATTTGCCATAAATCATCCAATCCTTTGATGATGGTACGTCGTCTCGGATAATTTTTCCGTGCCGTTTTATGTAGTTCATTGACAAGCTGAATCTTTTCCGCCGATGTCATGATGCTAATTAATGGGTTTTTGATAAAATTACTATTTTATTTTATTTTTCATTAGATTCACGTCATCTGTCAATGATTTCAAGTTGGTATCGAATTTGTTTAATCTGTCATTAGATTCATTTAAATTATTAAATATAGCAGATATTTTAGAGTTTACTGTTGATATCGTAGTCCGGACTTCATCCATAGTTTCTCCCTGAGCAGCAGCAATATTAGCTCTAAGAAAAGTTTTAGTCTGCACAATACTTTCATCCACATACTTTTTATTAGTCAAATCTTTAGCGTACACAGGCGCGGATTTATTTAGCAAGTTATTGATGTTTTTCTGATTTGCGATCAATTTATTAATACTATCTTCTGTGTGACTTACTGCTTTGGTAAGTTGTTCTTGTAGTCCGGTTTGGAAATTATTGAATAAATTTGATATAGCCGTATCAACGTACTTTTTGTTTGCTGCGTCATCATCGTTTGTTGGTTCCTTTACGTTACACAATTTCAAATTTTCAATATCTATATTACCGTCGTTGGTGTGAGGTAACCTAGGAGGTTTGGGATGATCACATGCACTACGTACACGCGAATGATGTCCGAATTTATCGACACTCATCATGCAAATGTGACGAAATGATAAACTTATTTCATTATATTAGCTTCTCTTAATTCATTTATAATGGCAACAATCTCATTATTGTGCGACGTGTTGCCAGCCTCCTTGGAGGCTATAAGCAATCTCAACCGATCAAGAAGTTCATTAGGATCATCCCAATATATGTATTCTATAGGAGCCTCATTATATTCTAAATGCATTCCTTTACCTAATGGGGGCGGCGGCGGCGGCGACGATGGTGACGACGGTGACGATGAAACAAAATGTTCCATTAAAGTCGACAGAGGATTTTTCTTTTTGGGGCCCGATGGTTTCATCACCAAAGGTTTGATAATGTTATACCATTTAGAACTGCTTTCACCTTTTAAATGTCCTCTGCTATTCAAGTGTGCCCCCGTCAATTCCAAAAGGGTTTTATAGTCTACGAGATCTTCTTGAGCGTACGATGGGTCGGTATAAAATAACAATTGATAAAGTTCCGGTGTTCCTTTCAAATATCCTCCTGGTAAATTTTTTTCCGGCAACAACGTTATAGAACCAGTTTTTACGTCAAAGTAAATTCGTCTACTACCAAGCCACCAATTGCTTTGTTTATCATCATACGAGGGTCCATATTTTTTATCAATTTTATCACTGTTACTCCAATAGTCTGTAATGAAAGGATGGCTTATCGTCGGATAAGAATAGAGGTATTCTTCTAATTCCTCCTGTGAATACTCGGGATGTGAATGGTGCTCCTTCTCCTCCACCTCCACCTCCACCGGTGCTGCTTCTTTCTTAATCGATGGCGAATCTTTGTTTAGCGCTACATTATTATTATTATTATTATTGATGTGCTGAGAAGGAGTTTTCGATGCAATTTCTTTCAGCGGTTCAGATATTGGTTTGAAGAGTTTATTTATTGATTCGTCCTCATGTGTTCTACCCAATTTCAAGGCTAAATACTTTTTACGTATAGCACGAGTCAGTTCAGCAACTTTTCGCTTTTGTGCAGCTGCTGCAAGTCGATCGTTTGACATCTTCGATGATAGTGAGATATGTGATACTTATAATGTAATATGTTTATCGAAACCCATTCGATAGCGACCGTTATTGAGTGGAAAATCCTTGACAATGGCCAGAGTTCCATATTTATCCATGCTCCAACACTTTGAACACATTTCTTTGAATTCGTTAAAGGTCATGTCGGCTGATACATGTTCATCAAATATATGCTTAAGATTAATTTCATCTTGTTTAAATAGTACAATTAAATTACAATTATCTCTTATCAACTGCTTCGGGATTTTCGAATATGTTTGGCACAAATAGGCAGCATCGATGTCTTTGTGCCTACACATGGAATAATACTCTCGAATTTTCTGTTGTTTATCACATGCAACGTCATCAAAAATAAAAATTGAATTTTTCTTAGCTTTGGCAGGACTGATAACGTCATCATTGTCTTTGAAGGGAAAATAACCCATACCTTTTGCTTGAGTCATTACCTGTTGCAATAGTTGATACTTTGGTTGATACAAACTCTTTGAGTCAACATATACATTTTCGAATTTAGCGCCATTGGGATTGAACAGTAGTGATAGCATAACATTTGTTTTACCGCATCCGCTTGGACCGCAAATTATGCCACGAAAGGAACCCGGTAATAACGTTCCATGTTTACTCGCACCATTCGACTCGTCCATTTGGAAATAATCCAAATTTTCAATCGTGAGCGACTGATCTTGTTGAATGACCTTCATGAGTCGTTTTTACTACTCACACCATTCGACTTCGTTTTGAAATAATTATCAAAATTTAAAAGCGGGTGCGACCGACTGATCTTGTTGAATGACCTTCATGATGTGTCATAAATACCGGTACTGACACGAGCATTTATCAGTTTCTAAAAGATGTTTATACACGAAGGAGAAGGTGTCTTGAATACATTGATCAACAAGTTGCCGTTTGAACTTCACTTGCCAGGCGGCTATCAGTACTGCGGTCCGGGTACTAAACTACAAAAACGATTGGCACGCGGAGATCCCGGCATTAATCCGTTGGACGTTGCTTGTAAAGAACATGATATCGCGTATTCAAAGAGCGCATCATTAGACGATCGCCATCTTGCCGATAAAGTATTGCAAGAACGAGCGTGGCAGAGAGTTAAATCGAAAGATTCAGGACTTGGAGAAAGGGCTGCCGCACTTTTAGTTACGGGTGCAATGAAGACGAAACGTAGTTTCGGTATGGGTATGATACATAGTTGTCGTCGTCGTCGTCGTCATCATCGTAATCGTCGTCCTCTTCGTCGTATTATGAAAAGCGGTAAAGGATTGAAGCAGCTGCCCGGCGTAGTAAACTTTAGACGCGGTATAATGGACAAGATTGCAAGGTCTTTGAAACCTACACCTACGTTAAAGAAGGCAGCTATTGCAGCATTGAAAGCAGCAAGACATATTGTCAAGGAAGCAGGTGGACGACACCGCATAAAAGTACCCCGAGTTATACCGTTCAAAAGTAACAAGAAGAGTGGTGGTTTCCTACCCCTAATTCCTCTATTTGCAGGATTGAGTGCTCTTGGAGCGTTAAGCGGGGGCGCAGCCGGTATAGCAACGTCAGTCATTAATGCCCAAAACAAACGAAAGATGCTGGAAGAACAAGTGCGTCACAATAGAGCGATGGAGGGAATCGGTAAGGGATTGTATTTGCAAAAAAATGCCAAAGGAGGTTTCGGCCTCTACTTGAAAAGACAACAACAACAAAAAAACCATTAAAGAAGCTACCCAATAGAGCATTGTACGACGTAGATTTACTGCGATATGCCAAATTATATAAAATACCCCATTTTCGAGGTGTTTTCATGAGAGATAATCTACCTCGGTCAGGTGCACGAGCACACCGTGAATGTGGTATCGTTAACTTGGATAGTGTGAAAAATCCCGGAACTCATTGGGTAGCGTACAAGAAGATCAACAAAGACGTTGAGTATTTTGATTCATTTGGAAATTTGAAACCTCCTCGAGAACTAATTCGATATTTGGGTCGAGGTGTCAAGATTTACTACAATAACGATCCATATCAAAATTATAATCAAATAAATTGCGGACATTTATGCTTAAAATTTTTACTACGAGATGTATATAAATAATGTGTCAAAATAATTTAAATAAAAAAGATGTAGCTGTAATCACCGTTTTTGTTATTTAAGTCTCTACCTCTTTTGAAAGGATATCAGTCTTCATTATGTCGCAGTTATTGAGAGTCAACAGTACCAATCATGTATTCTCATTCAAACCACAAACGCCTATTGTTTTGGACCAGGAAAAAGAATACGAACTGGCACTGAGATCCTTTCATTCATATAATTCCATTCCGAACATTGAGGAGGGCGAGAAATTCTATTATTTTGATACAAAAAATAAATTGCATAGAATTACGTTTCCTGCAGGCAGTATGAAATTTCAGACATTGAAAAATTTATTCAACAGCAAATTGGTATAGAACAAAATTCCATAGATCCTGAACGGGAATTTTCATTGAAGCCCAACAACAACACGCTCAAGTGCGAGATTTACAGCAAATCCTACAGAATATCGTTTAAAGAACCCCAAAATATAGGACGACTATTGGGATTCTCCCAAAAAATTCTTGCTGCAGGTCAATTACATTCATCAGATTTACCTGTCAACATTATAAAAGTTTCAACCATACGCTTCGATTGTAACATTACGACGGGAGCTTTTGACGGAGACACACCTGCTCACACGATCTATGAGTTTGCCATTAAATCAAATCCTGGGTACATAATTGACGAAACGCCTTCGAATCTATTGTATTTACCCGTAATTCCACAAAGTGAAATCCACAATATTACCGTTCTTGCTGTCGATCAAGACGGAAAACCTGTTAATTTTCGAGGAGAGTTGAGCACTTTAGTTTTGGAACTTCGAGCATCATCGAGACACAAGTGGATATAAGTGTTTTAGCCATTATTAATCGTTAGTATTGATAGATCCTTTGTGATATCATCATGTCATCGATAGTTTATAAGAAAAGAAAAGTGGTGGGAGAGGAGGAGGCGGCGGCGACGCCTATGTTTAATCTTTATCGTCCGCCCGTAATAGATGAATCAATTCGAAAATGTGAATACAAATACTACGCCCCGTATGTGAAATCGTTCAACTGCAATGACATTGTGGAAATTGTCATCAATCAAGTAGATTCGTTTTTTGCCATGTACGACTCACAATTGGATATTAAGGGAAAATTGGAAATTAGTGGAGGTGGTGATGTTACATTGGCTCAGAATTTTGGTGCGTTCCTCTTTGATTCCTGTACGTACAGTGAAAGCTCCAAAGAAATTGAAACTGTGCGGGACCCTGGTATTGTTAGCACAGTTCGTGCATATACCTGCTATTCTCCAGACGATTCACAGCACATGTCCATAGCTGGATGGAACTATCCCTCAGGTCCAATTCTCCACAATAAATCTTTTAGTTTATTGATGCCACTCAAGCACATTTTTAATGTCTTTAACGATTACCCTAGAATAACGTGCGGTAGACAAACTCTTCGCTTTGTTAGAGCTCGAAACGATATCGATTGCATAATTGTTAAGGAGAAAACTGGTTCTACAACTACAGTTAAAATAAATATTGAAAGTATTGAAGTACGAGTCAAACATATCTATCCCAATTATGAAGTCAATGAAAAACTATTGAAAGCCATCCAGGCAGATAGACCAATTCTGATGCCGTTCCGAAAATGGGAACTCAACGAACTACCAGCCATAAGTGCGAATGCTAAAAAAGACATTTGGGCTGTGAAAACCAGCACGGCTATTGAAAGACCCCGATACGTTATTGTATTTTTCCAAACTAAAAAAACGTGACGTTACGACAGCAGACCCCACAACATTTGACCACTTGAATATTCGCAACATTAGACTAATGTTAAATGGCGACTATTATCCCAATGATCGATCACAATTTGATTTTGCTAATGATCGCTTCAACGATGCCCATTTCAACTACTCCGAGTTTTATCCCAGTTATACAAACTCCAATCAAAAACGTACACTTCTAAGTCTTACTGATTTTAAATTACGCGCCTTATTTATTATTGATTGCTCCAAACAAGAAGAAACTATGAAATCATCAACTGTAGATGTGAAGTTGGAAATTGAATCGGATGAGGGTTTCCCCCAAAACACCAAAGCCTATTGCATTATCATTCACGATTGTCTTCTGGAGTATCATCCGCTCAGTGAGGTGGTTAAAAGCCTCTCCTGAGACTTGAGCAGTTTAGTTCAAGATGCGAATGCACTAGTCGACATTCAGGCTTTCACCGTTAACAGGACGTTTTATCCCAAAGAGTTAGCCATACTCATTGGTAATCAATTATCAAGTTTTTTATTCAAGTCTCCTGTACCTTATACCAATCGTGATAGAAAATCTGTCAATTATTTAGAAAAAAACCATCATGGAATCCCATTCGACTCTGGCGACGTTGAATATAGTGAAATAAATGCCATTTTGACAAAGTACCTACTTTACTCGTGCGATATTATCTATGTCAGATTCGAACAGAAAATTACTTTTCTACGATCAAAATGTGAGGAACTACAAGTATTTCCAGTTATATACGATGTTGCCGCATACGACAATTCTCCAATGGATACTGGGAATTTTAAACGTGCTATTCCACAATGTTGCTGTCATGCCAAGGGAAAGTTTATGTGTGCATTACAAAACGTTAGGAATCTACAATATTGGCTTATAAATGTTATTTTACCGAAATAATTGTTTTCTTTTTCAATAAATATATTTTTTTTATAATTGAGAGACTTTTATTTAAAAATAAAAAGAAAAAATCATATGTGAATAAATTTATTTTTAATAATTACACATTACTATCTTTTGTATTAAAAATTTCACAACAATTTTCAACAATATCATAGACATCAATATTATTAAAACACATGACATTAAAAAAATTTTATACGTTTCTTCTATTTCTTTTGAGCGTTCCCCTCCTGCAGGCCAAGTACAATTTGTAGTGTTAGTGGCGGGAATAATGTTTAATAAAGACTGCCAATCATCATCATCAACGCTGCGAATTTTTTGCCAGTTATCTTGATCCCCTTCGCTTCTATCCGGATACAGTAATTTTAATTTGTAGTATACTGTATCTGTAGGTATTCTTGCGTAAAATACTGGTAATTTTCCATCATTTAGAAATGTCTTGCCCATCATCATCCATTCTGATCTAACACATTCCTCTTGATATTTATTAAAACATACTACCATATTTTCAACTCCATCAGGTATGTTTGTATACAAGAGATTGTTGAATATCATCGTTAATATTACGAAATTTGCTTTTAATATAGCCATTTTCTGTACAATTATATGATTAGGATGGTTGTATTATATTTTCTCTCACTACTACTACTACTCTCTTTCACCGAAGTTATAACAAGACTGAATGAAACACATGTGATTTACAAATATTTATTTATAGCAAGATATAAAAATAGCCTACTTGGAAAGGATATCAACTAAAATATCAGTATTACCGTCAACATGGAATCCCCAGGGGATAGTGTTATGAGTGTTACGTAATAACTTTCGCTTATCGTCGAATGAATTTAAACCAATTTTTGTTTGATTTATGCTGTAAACTTGGTGTTTAAACGATCGAATTGTACACTGGGAAATAATTTTATCTTTCTTTTCCTTTAAACAATCTACGTAATCTTGAAACGATATATCATTTTTTACTACAGAACTTTTTATACCCTTTGATTTCTTTACAATAGGCGCATCTTGAACCTTATACGTATACATTTTAGATCTTAATCCTACAAAATGAGTCATAATTTTCCCGTTTGTGTCATCCTTCATTAGACCTGGAATTTTTTTATTACACAATGGAATGTTGTAAGGGTTATTTGGTGCAAAATCACTGGTGTCAAATCTATTAATATTTCTCTTAATTACCTCCTCATACAAGTCATGACATTTAATCTCGTAAATAAAACTATCCGTATCGGTATACAGTAGTTTACATATATCATCTCCAAATTTAGACAACATAAAGTCATAGTGAAATTCGTACATACACGTTTTTGAAATGTCTAAAATACACATTCCAATGTACAGAGGTTTGTTGAAGCAAAGTTCGGTTTTTCTTAATTCAATTGCCATTAAATCATCAGCGAAAATTGTTCTATTACTAAATCTTGGACTGGCTATTAAATTTTTTGCTCCATATCTACCCTCCCACTGCGAAACTAATTTGACAACGCGATGTTTTCTTATGTTTTCCATTGTTTTGCCATAAACGGAATTAACTTTCAACTTATAATAGTCCTTTTCAAATTTGTTAGTTGCCTGTGCCCGAAATCTCGTATTCAAATCAATATATGGTTTTAACCAGGCCGCTTGTTTAAATTTAAGAACTCTATGGATCTTTCCAATAACAAGACCGTGATTTATTGCCTGTTTTAAAGCTCGATAATGAATAACGTATTTAGTTTTGTTATAGAGTGTTGTTAAAAGTTTTGAAAATTTCGAACCCAGAGGTTTTTTATGCTCCGAACAAAACGGAAAATCCTTGTGCTCCATGTGCAGATCCGACGGATACTCTAAATCAACCTCTAAAATATACCCAATATTGGCGTCATCAGGTACGGTTAATACATCTATATTAGTATCGACCCATTGAAAGCCTCCATAGGGAAGTGGTTGAGACATCGACCATCCATACAGATTATTAACGTCATTGTAAAATAAATACGTATCTGGTTTTGACGCGTCATAGTTGTCCATATATTTATTATTAGCTTCCAAATATCGACAACAACATTGACTAATACCACCACGAATGCCCTTCTCAATAAACATTATCATATCAATATCACGTAAAAGCTCTAACCTACATCCGGTAAATTTCAACATACAGTCCCACGAATATCCCGGTATGGTATAATACCAAGCAGGATCTAACCCACTTGTACTGTACCCAATTTTTTCGAAAATTTTCAAAGACGTCTGTCAGTAAAATAATGTCCGTCTTTAAATACAAATCCGAATATTCTCCCAAATTTTTTATACCAAAATGAGTCCACACTCTTTGAGCATGATCGTATTCTTCATCAGTAATATCCTTGTTATTTAGTTTATTATGAAAATGGTGTTGCGATGGTAATTCAGTTTCCTCAAGTTTATCCATATTATCAATATAATCGTAACAGAATACTCCTTTTCGTGTGAGCAAATTAAATTGTTCCCGAGTACATAATGCTCCAAACTCCTGCCTTAAGGTATTCAAGTCTGGCACATTTAACAAAGATACCAATTCCTCCAGAGAGGCACTCAAAAATCGAAGTGAATCAATAAAGCGAAATTTAATACTATTATCCATATGTTGCGTAAATGATATGTACTTTTCGTTATTTATTGGTAGCAAAGAAATTCTACATAATTTAGCTAGATCCCGTATTATAAAATGACTGTCATAACCAGAAAAATAATGGGAACTACAAACTGTTTCTTGAAATTTAAATTACAAAAGTCGTGTGCAAACCCTCGGAACTCTCCGGTAAAATGATTGTGATCTCGGACGATTTTACACTTGTTGGTAAAATTACATTCACAAATGTGGCATGTACGAGCATTCAAAGTGGATAATTTTTCCACAATGGGAACTATATGCTTAAATTTGGATTCAATCATTTGGGAACATAAAACCATTTCGTTTGCAAACCACTCCATACAATCTAAACCTCGATAACTTTTAAAATACGATAAACGATTATCGTACTCGCATTTAACATAATAACCACAACTGAATGCAATATGGCGTTGGTATTTAACCGTTTTACTAATTGAATTATCATTAACTGGCTCCAATAGTGATTCAAAATCTGCATATATAACAAACGGGGTTCGTTGTTTATATACAAAGTTTTTAAATTGTACAAATGAATCCTTTGGAATTGAAATTTTACAATCATTCATTTTTTCGCAAAAGTCTGTGTGTAATTTCAACCGCTCTTGATTGTGAAAATAATTAAGACATCTATCGCAAAATAGTTTTTTATGACTATTTTTATTTAGTTGCGAATTGAGTAATTTAGACATATTTTTTATCCAGCAATAGTGAAATTTTATGTCGATTGGTTCGGTATCCTTCGGATCAGGAGCATCGTAATCATTTAATTTAGGAAAATATATATTTTGAATTAATAATAAATTTAAATGTTTAGTTAATTTCATTTTCGTTAAGCGTAATGGAACTACTATATAATTAACACCGATCAAATCCAAACCATATATATTTATTGACAAATTATTATTTTTCTCGAAAACAGTAATTTTATTAAATTGTATTGGAATGTTTACGTTGTCTAAATTTAACACCTGACTAAAATGAGGGTATGATGCAGTACGTTCCGGATGATTTTGCGTTGGATAAAGACCACTTACAACACTCCAATAAAAACATGCATCATCATGATTAATAACATTTATACACGCTTTTCTATTCGCAATTTGCCTCGGCAATCGAATAAAGGATGATCCGTTTCCCAATTCCAACTTATTAATATTAACTTGAAGTGATATCACCTGTTTTAATGCCCACCCTGAATCGCGTTCTTGAAACTCTGATATTTTCGATAGGATGTAATCAACCACATGTTCGGTAAACCATTCAACTAATTCTGTTGATAAATCAATAGTTGCGTATTTAGTATGAAAATATTTAAAATCAATTACATCTACATCACAACCAACGCCTTTTTTAATAAATTCCGCACAAAAAGTTGTGTTCACTTTAATTACGTTAAAATTCGATAGGGTTTCTAATATTTTCTGATTGAAAATATCGAAAGCATCCCTTAAAAATGACAAAACGTCTTTATGTTTTAAATTTATAATAACTCCTGTATTCACGTTATTTTTAAAAATAGAAACTAAATCTTCCCATTCTACCGAATTATTTATATTATTTAATTTTACATAAATTGCTTTTAAATGACTCAATTTTGTTTGCCACGATCGAACTTTCCACGGTAACGTATGTACATCTTTAATTCGATTACAGCATAAATCAATAGCTATTGCAACATGAATTCTCCACGCCTCCCAGTCCCCAACATCAAGCGGATATTTTTCATTAAATTTTAAAATTAATTTATTGATATCCTCTACAAGCTTATCTGACATTTTTTTATATTTATTTTTATAACTCACTATTTACAAATTTGAAAAGGGTTGCTGGAATTTTTTTCCCCGTATCCTTCTGACCAGTGTGGACCAGGGAGTACTTCCCGTTTCCCAACTCGATTAGATGATTTCTTAGTGTTGATGTTGATCTCTGGGGCAAAAAAACCACCTCATCCTTCAATTCAATCAAGACGGACTCTCCAAATTTCGTAATGGCAAGCCGTGCTTCATAAATTTTCTGCGGAATGTTTTGGGGTAGGCTGCTTAGGCTAACCACAGGTTTGTTTTCACCTTCTAAGAGAAGGGTTTTATTAATTTCATTTAAATCCATTTTCTATAATAATGATCACATTATAAAACTATTATAAATATAAAAAAAATATTACTTACAATTTACTTCAACACAAATTAACTTTGTAATATTCTGTTACAACTGATACATTATCGCATTGTACACCGCTTTTATAGAGTAATGAATGATACAAGGGGGCGTCAAAAATTTTAACGATTCAACTCTGGAATACGAGGGTGATTCAAAGATTTTCAATTTTCTTTTGATAATCATAAATATGATGGTTAAATTTTTTAAGCCCAAAGTGAGGAGGATAAATGTCTATCTGACATTTTTACCTTTAACCATTTGACCTTGACATGACCTTGACATGACCTTGATATGACCTTGTCATGACCTTGACATGACCTTGGTATGACCTTGACATGACCTTGACATTGACCTTCACATTGACCTTGGCCTTGACCTTGACCTCGGCCTTGACCTTGACATTGACATTGACTTTTATTAAAAGAAGTCTTATATAATATATAATTTATCAAACATTCAAGTTATTTATTACGCAGTAGATTTATTGCGTTGTAACATAATGTCGTTGCTAATTACTTCTAGATTATCAAAGTACGAAAGCGAAAATCAAAACCAGAAATGCAATTTTCTTATCAGTTTCCTTTTTGATTTGATAAAATTCAATTTCAGTATTAATTATTTTCTTATCGGTTTCCTTTTTTGATTTTATAAAATGCAGCTTCAGTATCGTTTTTGCTTTAGTCTTTGTAAAAGTGTGAAAGAATAAAATTGAAAAAAAATATAAGTAGTTTTTAGTCTTTGTAAAAGTGTAAAATTGAAAAAAATATGAGTAGTTCCAAGCGAATCAACGTACATTCAAATGTTCTCATTTCGAAGAGGCACAAAAAAAACAATCACATTCCAGAATTAAAGCCTCTGGTGGCATCGGTGAAGAGTGAAGAATTAAATTTTGAAAAGTTAGTGAATGAAAAATCGTCGGTAAGTACTTTTTGTTTTTTTTTTTAATCCTCCCATAATAGATTTTTTTTGTTTCGTTGTAGTCAATTCCAAATCCCTCATCTACAATTATAGACCTCAGTGATATGGAGGACATGGTGGATTTTTTAGAAAAATTAAATGAACCCCAAGAACCTCAACCACTACGACCAAAGCCAGAAGAAACTCAATTGGATGTGCCAAATCTCAAACAAAAATTACAAATCGGTCTAAATTTTTATTCAAAAAATTTACAACTAGTGACTCAACATATAGCAGACCTAACCAAAATAACGAGTGAGTACGAAATATTGGAGAAACAAATTAAAGAAGACATGGAAAAAATTGACCAACTAAAAAAGTGTGCGGAAGAGAAAATATTTCGACAACAAGAATTCCTAGAAAAGAAAAGAAAAATTTACCATGATTTTAATTGTATTTCAAAACAACTAGAATTAGATTATAATAAACAGTAATATTTTTCAATTTTATATAAAATTATATTTCAAAATTGTAATTAAAAACTTTAATAAACACTTATATTTTTTCAATTTTATACTTTCACACTTTTAATAAAGACAATAAATTCGATGTAGTTTATTCTTTTATTTACTGAACTATTAAAATTTTATAGCGTAGTAAATGGGAAAAATAATATAAACAATTTATTTTTCTATTATTTATTTACAAATATTTACAAAATTATTATAAACAATTTATTTTGGAAAAATAGTAAAATTATAACACATTTTTTTTTTGGTATCCGAAGCAAAATGCATAGTTAGAAAGTACAGGGTGGTGTTAAAAAATCTAAAGGAGTTAAATATTATGTTAAACAATAAAAAATATTTCCATACTTTTATAGTAGAGTGAATAATGATAATATAAACAATAACAAAATTATTACCACATTCGTCACATTTTTCCTTTCTTTATTTATAAAATAAATTCACCTAAAAATAATTTATTTTTCTATTATTTATAAACAATAAAAAATTATCACTCTCGTATTAGAATATACTTTTAATAAAAAGTAATAAATCAGTTATAGTTTTTTTCTTTATTCATGGAATTATTAAAATTTCATAGTGTAGTAAATGGGAAAATAAATTCACACCTTGCTCGTCATCATAATTAAACAATTTTTATTTTCTATTATTCATAAAACAATAGCAAAAAATATTATCACATTCACATTCCCAACGTTCGACCACCGATGTTGCTGGCATCGTTGGCGGCCATGGACTTGGAGGAATTGTTTCCAAGCACATTAAACTATTGGTAATCCTCATCAACTGGTCCGTCGAGTTCTTCGTAGGACCTATGTAGTTGATCGGCGTCATCGGCGTTGAAATTGGTTGATTGATCGTCATCATGGTCGAGCTCTTGATAGGGTCCATCATCATCGCTGTATTCGTTGTCGAGTTGTTCATAAAGAGGTCCTCCATACAGTCGAGGTCGATCGGCGTTGTAACTATCAGAGTAGTCGTCATCGCTGTCAACTGGGCCGTCCAGCTCTTCATAAGACCCATACAGGTCTTCAAAGTAGTCATCATCTTCTTCTTCTTCTTCTTCTTCGTCCTCTTCAGCCACTCTGTCGTCCCAGTCATTTGTTGTTCTATCTTTGTAAAATTGCAATATGCCGTAGGGTTGACCAGCGAGCCATCGTTGCTGCTCAACATACCACAACTTTCTTGTGCTATTTTGAAAACTTCTTAACTTGTGTTTTATTACTACATTATGAACATGCATTTCACTCAATTAACTACTAACCAAGTTCTACACCGCTTTTATAAAGAATTATGCATAGATAAGCGCCCACGACTTGACCTTGTTAATTGTTAGCTTGGGACAGTTTTATAATGAAAAATGAATTGATAAGCGCCCACTCGATATTGCGTGCCCTGATAAGCGCCCACTCGATATTGCGTGCCCACGCTCCCTGTCACCGCCCACGCGCACTGTGACGTCATCCACAATCCCTTATCTAAACCGGATGGAGTAGGAACGGCATAGTTTAACTACTCTAGTCTTAATGCCGTATTTTGGATTTTGTCCAGCTCTTTTAGTCGGGAGGGTCTACATGAATTATATACAATAGCACCATAGTCCATTCGTCCTTGAACGATAGATTGGTATAGTTGGAGTAGAATTTCTCTGTCAGAGCCCCAATTTATGTTGGCCATACATTTGATAATATTTACTGCCTTTTTGCACTTAACTGTGGTTTGTGTAATATGTTCGGCCCAGTAAAGCTTTTTATCAAATATCAGGCCTAATATCTTAATCCAATCCGTAAGTTTGATTAATTGGTGTTGTATATAAAGCTCTGGATCTGGATGTACAGCATGGAGTCTACAAAAGTGGATGCATTTAGTTTTTTCATGTGAAAATTGAAAGCCCCTTGACGTTGCTAATTCGCTTAAGGTGGAGATTTCTGTGTTTAAGCGTGTATTAATGACATCCATAGATTTTTCTTTGTACGTTATAATTAAATCATCCACGTATAACAGTCTACTGACATTGGTTTTTCTTTCCTCGAGTAGAAAGTTTATTGCGACAGCAAATATCGAAACACTTAACACCGACCCTTGTGGTATACCATTCTCGAGTAGTCTCAAGCTAGATTTAGAGGATCCTATTCTTACATAGAAATGCCTGTCATTTAAGAAGTTTGTAAGGATATTGGGTAAGTGTCCTCTAAGTCCCCATATATGTAGTTGTTTGAGGATAGAGTAGCGCCATGTTCTATCATACGCTTTTTCAAGGTCAAAGCTTACCGCTACTAAGTGTTCTCTAGCGAAAAACGCGTTTTGTATGTGGTTTTCGAAGTGTACCAAGGTATCAGTTGTAGAAAGATTTTTACGACATCCAGTTTGTAATGAGGACAAGTGGTTATTCGATTCCATCCACCACATGAGGCGTAAATTAACCATTTTTTCAAGGACTTTTCCTAATCAACTTGTTAGGGAGATTGGTCTGTAACTGTTAGGGTCGGGTTGAGGTTTTTCGGGTTTTAAGATGGGTATAATAATTCCTATTTTCCATGCTGTTGGGAAGGTACCGGATATCCATATTCTGTTGTAGAAGTTTATTAATTTAATTTTTTCAATCCTAGGCAAGTATTCTAGCATAGAATATAAGATGTTATCATGACCGGGAGCTGATTTTGTACTGTTTTTAAGAACATACTCTAGTTCGTCTAGTGAAAATGGTGCATGGTTAAAATCCATATTAACCAGTACCATTAATAATTATCAAGAATTATGCGGACGCCGCTGAGCCTACTAACTTAGATAGCCACGTAGACAGTCTGAGAAATAATAATGATGAGTCTGATTCTGGGTTCAAAAATTCATATAGAGATATATCGATGTCGACAAAACAGTGACAATGTGACAATCACATATCACATCCCAAAAACTAGTCCTCGCAAATATTCACAATTCTCTCAAATTACCGCAAAATTTGTTGTATTTATTTTATCTCATAAAGTAAAGTTAAGTGAAAAATAAAGTGTGATCAAGTGAAACCCAAAAAGAATAAACAGTCATTTTGGAACTATTTTATGTTCACATAATTGTTTATCTTCATTTTTATTGTTTTATAATTAAAAATTGTTCATATACTTCTATACAGTCCATTTCTCAACCCTATCGAAGTCTCTACCTCAAGTAATTTATGCTACTCATGCAAAATTATTCATGGTCCTCTCACCGGGAGTAATTAGCCCTATGTGTCATTCGTAATTCCTGTTCTCTGAAACCTAGTGAGTTGTGCGGATATTCAAAGATTTTTTATATAAAGCATTTCAAGTGAAGTGAAATAATAATTAAATACACATGTTAAGTATCGTTAAAATACTAGTGGTTCCTGGAGGAGACAAACAATGGTATAGTAAAACATTTCTAACTATTTTTTTGGTAATTGCTACGTAGCTGACTGCAGAATTGGTGCAGACGCATTTTCTGCGTCTTGCACAGCAATTTTATTTTATTTTGCAACGTTTACGAAAAGCGTTCAGTTGTTTGAAGAGGCACTGAAATTTTCGCTAGAAGCAGATTTGGACAGTGGCGGAACGTCAAGACAATATTTTTTTTAATTACGAAAAGCCATTGAATTTTCGTTGTTTTGTCAAAACCATTTAACAGTTAATTGCATGTTTAAATAATTTTATGGTTACATTTTTTTTCTCGATATATAGGTACAATCGTAATCATATTTTTCTTTCTTTGTTGAATGTTGACTGCGCATAATATGTTTATGTTTCATTAGGATTATTTATTTATGTTAGCATTGAAAACATTTTTTTTTGCGCCGTAAAGATTGTCTTAATATTTAAAAATTTAATCGCTCTGTGTTGAATATTTTTATTTGCAATATCTTCATTTTATGTGTTATTTGTTAAATATTAAAAGATCTCGATTTCGTCCAAGGCATTTAAAGCTGAAACGATAATAAAAATAATAAACAAAGAATTTTAATAATTAATAATACTCTCAATTTATAAAATAAGTTATATAAAAAAAATCACAATGGCATCACCTGCTGACGAAGGTAATGCAGCAGAGGAATTAGCTAAATTTGTTAAAGCCAGAACGACCGCGAAGTCTGCTATCACTAGACACAAAAATTGGCAGATAATGAAGGATCAACTGACTCGGTGGCAATTCATGAACGAATTGACAGGTTAAGGTTTTCCTTTAATAAGTATACGTTAGCCCAAGACGAAATCGAGTTCATTGTTGAAAACTCAACCGGGAATGACTCGGAAAACAGGGTCGCGATCGAGGAAACATTTTATAAAGTTTTGTCCCTATTAACAAATATGCTCATGACTAGCCAAGGTCAACCATCACATAACCCCCCCGTATCAACTCATTCCAATGTACGTCTTCCGGAAATAAAAATTCCTGTTTTCCAAGGTGTGTTTGAAATCGATGGTATTTTGGATGGTTTGTATGCGTTTATAGAAAGGATGAAGCGAGTTACAATTTTGGTCGAGGTTGTTGGGGAGATGATCGGAGAAAATGCTATTTTATGTTGGATTTAGTTGATTTGCCGATATTCTTGCTGCATAAGTGAGGCTTAAGAAATTTCTCCTGATGTTTAATGGGGGTTCTCCTGATTCTACATATAAGCTGTCCACTGGGCTGGTTCGATAGGCTCCCATCGCTATTCTCAGTGCTGTGTGGTGTATAGTATCCAGTTCTCTGATTATGGATTTTTTGGCATTGGAGTAGACTATTGATCCGTAGTCGATTTTCGACCTTATAGTGGCTCTATAAATGTGCATTAGAGAAGTACAATCTGCTCCCCATGAATGATTCGCTAAGGTTTTCATCAAGTTGATTCGGAGTAAGCAATCTTTTTTTAGATTTTGTATATGTGTTTGCCACCGAAGCTTATTATCGAAAATTATCGAGAAGACAATACCTTTTGATTTTGATGAAGAGAATTGAAGGCCCTTTTGTTGAGACCAAATTTCCAAAGACTTTATGGCTTTTTGTAGGAGGTTGGCGGATGAGTTGATATTTTTTCCTGACGTGTAGATAACTAGGTCATCGGCATAAAGGCTAGCTTTTATTGGTGACCTTATGTTTTTAAGAATATCATTTACTGCCACGAGAAAAAGAGTTGCACTCAGAGAAGATCCTTGTGGGGTGCCATTTATTTGATATTTTGATTCAGATAAAATTCCATTTACCCGTACTTTAAAAGATCTATTGTACAAAAAGTTTTGGACGAACATTAACATGTTTCCGTTAATTCCCCATTTTTGTAACTGCTTGATTATGTCGAACTTCCACACAGTGTCATAAGCATTTTTAATGTCGAAAAAAATTGCAGTGAGTTTTTCTTTGTTAATAAAAGCCTTGTGTATGTCTGATTCTAGCTGTATGAGGTTGTCAAGTGTTGATCGGTTTTTCCTAAATCCACTTTGTTCTGGTATTATGAGATTGTTTTGCTCTAAGAAGAATGTCAGTCTGAAGTTCAAAACTTTTTCCAGTATTTTGCACATTGTACAAGTTAGGGATATTGGTCTATACGAGTTTGGATCATTTTTCTTTTTATTATATTTTGGAATGGGTGATATAATAGCTTCGGACCAGTTGGAAGGGAATTGTTGATGAAGGAATACGGTATTTAGTATTTTAAGAAGATGTTGTTTTCCTATATTTGGGAGGTTTCTAATGAGGATATACGGGATGCCATCTGGGCCGGGACTGGAGTTTTTGGTTATTGATAGGACGTTTAGTAGTTCTTGCATTGTGATGGGACAGTTTAGGGGATGGTTATTGTGGTTGTTGTCGATCTGAATTTGTTGCATTTCAGATTGTATTTTAGTTTTTATGAATTCTTCAGTGTAATTTTCATTACTAGTTAGCTTCTGAAATATATTTGCAATAGTATCGGCGATGGTTTTACTGTCGGTGATAGTCTTTTTTTGATAAGTAAGCGCAGTGATGCTATGATTAGATTTAATTCTTTGGATACTTCGCACTTTTTTCCATATTTCAGACATAGGAGTTGAGCTATTAATGGTCGATACGTAATTTTGCCACGATGCTTTTTTGCTTGCTTTTATTACTTTTCGCATTTCCGCCCTAGATTTTTTAAATTTTGTAACGTTTTCTGGAGTGTGTTGCCGTTTTAATCGATGCTGAGCTTTTTTATTGGATTTGATGGCCTCCTCGCAATCTTTATTCCACCATGGAACAGGAACTTGATTACATAGTTTGGTTTTTCCGATAGTATGTTGGGCTGCTTTAGTAATGGTATTTGTGAATTGCTCCACCGTGAAATTTATGTCTGTATCAACAGTAAGATGGTCCTGAGATAAGGAGTTTTCTATCGAGAGGGAGAAATTGTTCCAGTTTTCGTAAGTGGCATTTTTGGTCCTCCATTTACTGTCTATCAGATTAGCGGGTCTGTTATCTGTAGTTGATTCTATAATGATTGGTCGGTGATCACTGTCATATGTATATGGTAGAACCTTCCAGTGTAATGTTGGGTACGTCTTCGAGTCACATAGAGAGAGGTCGATTGCTGAGTGATTGTTACTAATTTAATTGATTCTGGTTATCTCACCAGTGTTTAAAAGTACTAGATCCGAAGAGTTTATGAAATTTTCTACAATTCTCCCTTTGGCATCGGTCTTATAACTACCCCATAATATGTTATGGCTGTTAAAATCACCGAGTAATATAAATGGTTTGGGAATCTGCCTCAGCAAATTTTCAAGTTGTGGTGAGGTCACTTGTTTATTTTCTGGGATATATATGTTACATATGTTTATTCTCTGTTTTAAGAACAATGTAACACACACAGCTTCGATGTCAGTTGTTATGGGAATTACTTGAGAGACGATTGTTTGTTTGACGTATATGGATACCCAACCACTTGCTTTCTGGGCATCTTCTCTGATTCGATGAAAGTGTTGGTAGTTCTTTAACGAGTACGTGCGGTCTTTTTGAAAATTTGTTTCCTGAAGACATACTATTATTGGGTTAGTTTCTTTTAGTAGTAGTTGCAACATTTCGAGACGGGTATAAACCCCATTAATATTCCATTGTAACAAGAAGATGTTGTAGAGATTACAAAAAGGATTCATACAGATAGTTTAACAGTTTTCTTGTGAGCTCGAGTGTTCGCTGTCGTCGTCAGTGGTTGGCAAAGGGGAGTAGTTTAAGTCTTCACGTAGTCGAATTCGTAGTTTGTTCTTGATTCTTGTTATTCTATTTTTAATGCTCCTTTCGGTCAATTTAGGATATATTT
This sequence comes from Neocrepidodera transversa, assembly GCA_963243735.1. Classification (NCBI taxonomy): domain Eukaryota; kingdom Metazoa; phylum Arthropoda; class Insecta; order Coleoptera; family Chrysomelidae; genus Neocrepidodera; species Neocrepidodera transversa. The sequence continues at coordinate 22,243,014 of OY725353.1, forward strand.
CGGTTAACATTTCATAAAATGCTTTAAGGTCAGTGGTGTATCTGTTGATTATATTCACAGTGTCTGAGCTTCCAAGTGTATTTTCTAGGAGGTCAGATATTTGATCATAATCTAAGACGAACGGAGGATCAGCTTTTTCTATAAACTGCTTCGCTGGAGATAGCAGGGATAATGTGGAGGCTTGATTTTCTGGAATGTTTTTCTTTAGTTTTTTTGGTGTTTTTGGTTTGGTAAAAATATTGGTTGGACCTTCCTCTGGTGTGGTAGCTGTAGAGGACAATGCGGAGCTTGATCGTTTCTGAGATGTATTTTCCTCTGTATTTGGTGTTGTTTCTTTAAGGATGGTGGGTGATTGCGATTTTTTTTGACTCTCTGTGGATTGGGGCTGAGTATTTGTCTCTACGATTTGTTGACTTACTGAGCTCGGGGCAGCTTGTTGATTATTCGGGGCGATGTTTAATTGGGGGGGGGGGATGGGGTTTGTTTGATAGAGAGGTTGTGGTTGTGAGGTAAGAGGTTGATTACATTTTTAAGCTACGTGACCAATTGCTTTACAATTGAAACAGTGAAGGTCGGTCGAGAGAAAAATTCTGTAGGAGGTGTTCTCATGTTGGATAAGGATGGAGTCGGGGATAATAATGTTGTCATTTGGAGAAAGGTATGTTTGTCTACGAAAGCTAAGTATGTGGTTATATGCCGGGTCGTTGATTCCCACCTTGAGAAAGGAGATCGGACAGAGAAGATTGAAACCAATGTCTTGAAGTTCTTTTTCTATTAATTCATGTGGGATTGTTGGAGAAACATTTGATAAAAGTAGACGTGTTGCTGGCGACATGAGTCTTCTAGCATGTAAAGTTGTACCGTTGATGTTAATTGATCCGTGATCAGCTAAAAATGCATCTACATTTTGTTTATTTGTTAGATATATACATATTCTATTGTTTGATATTTTGGAACAGAAGATTATATTTTTATTATCTACTAGTGGTCCAATTGAAAGTATGTAGTCTTGTATTTTGGTATTGTCAATTGCGGGAAAAACAATGGCTTCTCTAGTTGTATACTTGAAGCGGTTAGTGACGCTTGAATATGAGGAACTATGTGGGGTATTGCTTTGGATGCTCCTGTACACAGAGGCATCCACTTGGTTTGTGTCCATTTTTAATTTTGTAGTGTTATCCGGTTGAGTTTCTTTGTCGGTAATTAATCATTGTCTGGGTACGGCCCTGTCTTGAAAGTATATCAAGAATGAACTATTTGTTCTGACCGGTTTTTAGTTTCATGATTGATTACTGAAAGTATTAAAGAAATGACTTACAGTTTTATCTTATCACTTGCTATCACTGATGTTTTTAGTAGTCTATTTCTTAGCGATACGATGTGGTCTGTGGATACACGTCTGCACTCGTTCACTGTTCGAAGTTGACTGATTTAAATATTGAATTAAGAAAAGAAAGTAAAAACGAATTTTAAAAAAAATATTTACTTATTTGTTAATGCTCCTTATAGTAAAACGATTGAAAATGTCCTTAAATATAAACACATTAAGATGTTAAATAATAAAAAATGGTCAGGACGTTTTAGTAGAAGGACAAAGGTGATTCTGGCTCACGACAGGTGCCTGTCACTTTACCTGGCCATTATTTTTACTCTCACCCTGTATGTAGGTATGCGGCGCTTGGTTTTTACTTTCGCGCTACATGTTTTGTCACTTTTGGGGGTGGGGGGAAATTTGGCTCACCCTGTATGCAGGTGTAATTTATTCCTATTGTTTTTTAACCTTGTAAATATGCTGTATCATTAATTAAAATTAATGATTAGCATAATTACAAGGTTAATTATTTTTAACCTTGAATGTATAATGAGACAATCTATTACTTGTCATCAATAATTACCATAATTAATAATTATGCTGAATCATTAAGTTCTTGTATTTGTGACAGTTGATGGAATTGATTTATGACTAATTTATGTGCCTAATTTATTCTAATTATGAAGAGAATTTTTAACATTGAATGAAATAGTGTATTACTTGTCATCAATAATTGGTATAATTATATTGAATCATTAGTTATAATTGGTGGACCAATGAGTTTTAATTTTGTGCTATGTGTGTTTTAGTGTTATGCAATTGGTAGGTGGATATTTGACTCACCCTGTAAGAAGATATGTGTTATATATGATTTTTTTACTTTCACACATTCTGAATTTTTGTTTTAATATGTTCCCCTTGTATAACAGATAAAATTTGGTTTCATTAAAAACCTTATTTGTGTAAATAGTTATACCGATTAATTATTTATGTATAAAAAACCAATTGCTTTGTTTAATTATTTATACAGAAAAAAACCAATGGCTTTGTAAATAAATTTACAATAATAAGTTGCATTTATCATTGGCACACCTAGAAAATATATGTTATAAATAAGTGGAAAAACTTATTTTTAATATTTATTTCGTGTTAACAGTTCAACATGGGTAAGTTTTTTTTATTCTATGCATTTTTATTCTTGTAAAATATTTTTATACAAACACCATTAAAATTTGTAAAATGGTAGAAAAATAATGCGAAAGTTAATTTAGAAGAAAATATTTTCATGTCTTAGTGTCGTTGGTTAGTGGCTTTTAAAAATTGTTTAGAATTCACTGAAGCTAGGAAATCAAATAACTATATTTTGCAAAATAAAATCATATATTAAATTTTTATGAAAATAAAAAACGTCTAGCTATAAACAAAAACACTTTAATATTTTTTAAATATAATAATTGTATCAAAAATCGCAATCGTGTCTTTTACCGTGAAAGAATGTCGTTTTATTGCTGCCTTCACCGGCCGTCGATATCAGAACAAAAAGTAATCCGACCAGTGGCTTCGCTTCACAGGCAGTTTCGACCTATGTTCTACAAATGAATAACTATGGCTTAGACATTTTTGTTTTAAATCTTATAGGGGCGTTCAAATATAGTAGAATCTAACACATATGTAATGGTCAAAACCGTTCAGTAAAAGTCTTTCATTTAATCCCCTTTAAAATAGTTTTATGGTTAAAGGACACTTAATTTTCGTTAAAGTTCTGACTGTTACTACTTTTTTAATAGTGTTTGTAGAAAATATTTTTTATAGGATGATTCAAATAGGTATAAAATATATTTTTTTTTATTTTTAGAAAATATTTTTTATAGGATGATTCAAATAGGTATTAAATATAATTTTTTTATTTTTAGAAAATATTTTTTATGAGATGTTTCAAATAGGTATAAGTAGATCAGGTAAGCAACTACTGATATAGGTATAGGGAATTCAATGTGTTAGAGAGGGAGGATGCAGAGTTTCAGTGTGCAAGAGAGAGATAGAGATCGCTATGACGTGACCAGCCAGCTTTACAGTTTCCTTTAATACAATTTTAACTAGTTCGGCTACTAATCGACAGAGGGCGCTACTACTGAGCTCTATAGATTCCTTTAATACAATTTCAGCTAGTTCGACTACCATCGGACAGAGTGCGCTACTACTCAGCTGTATAGTTTCCTATTATACAATTTTAACTAGTTCGGCTACTAATCGACAGAGGGCGCTACTACTGAGCTCTATAGATTCCTTTAATACAATTTCAGCTAGTTCGACTACCATCGAACAGAGTCCGCTACTACTCAGCTGTATAGTTTCCTATTATACAATTTTAACTAGTTCGGCTACTAATCGACAGAGGGCGCTACTACTGAGCTCTATAGATTCCTTTAATACAATTTCAGCTAGATAGGTCTAGGGACCACATGGATTATGCACACTGTGAATCAGTGGTTTCGTCCAAATTGGCTATTTTGGGGTAGCAATTTGCAGTTATCAATGTAACCGGTTCGAGTAAGTAGGGGACAGAGACTTGTATCTTATAGACTTGTTGAGAGTTATTTAAGAGAGTTAGAGAAGGGTGGTCCATTGCTTTTTCTTGGCTCATGGATACAAAGTGAGATTGCGAGAGTAAATTTAACAATGACAGCGAGTTGTCTAATTGTTCAAGAGAGAGTGAGTTGAAATTAGAGCTTTTTTGGTTTTCTCTATTACTGCTAGATTGCATACATTGGGTAGGTACATTCCCTGAGATAACCCAGCCGAGCTCCGTGTTCATTAGAGTGGGTAGGCCTCGGCCCAAATCTTTAATACCCGGTTGAATTAAATTATAATAAATGTCCGCTCCGGCTAAAATGCTGATATCCGAACTTATATTGAATGTATTATCTGCTAAGAGTAGAGTATATTCAAGAGGTATATTTAATTTTTCAACATTAATTCTTAATTGGGGTAGTTGCGGAGTTATTTTTTGACTATTGCGCAGGATAATTTAAACCTGCTATTTGGATTGATTTTGGAATGAATTGTTATTTCAGCCATTTTAGTATTTAACCTCTCAGTTATATATGATAATTACGAAGCGCTGTCTAACAATATTTTTACTGTGATAGGGTGGCCATCTTGATCTTTGACTATAGCTTCCGCAGTGGCCAATAATACAAATGACTGATTATACGCGGAGGACAGCGTCGCAATTGGTTGTCACAAGGTGAGTGGATTATTCCCGCTATCAGAATTTGGTGAGCGAGGTCTTTGATTATTTCGATTCCTATTTTGAGAGCTATTTCGAGCACAGTTATTATTGTTTTGACTGGTGATTAGTGAGCTATAATTTACATTATTGTTCCGCGAAGGTGTATTTTGCACCTGATGCGCTCTGGCCTCTTCGCGAGGACGAAACCGGGAGACGTTAGTATCATTTGTGAAATGTAGTAGAGTATGATGCCGCCTATTGCAAATGGAACAATTTGTATTACTTTGACATTGTTTGACATCATGTTTATACCCTAGACAATTAACGCAACCGTTGCTATTTTTTACAAAGGTCTGTCTCTCTTGAATCGATAGGGCCGCGAATTCCGCGCACGAATAAATTTTATGACTAGTTGATTTACAAAAAATACAGATCCGGGTTTGCGTGTTGTCTCTTAGTGGAGACGAATATGTCCCTGAACTTGGCTCCTGATTCAAGTTTTGTTTTACCTGCGTAGTAGTGAACGATACTCTGTTAAATTTGTCACTGCTATTGTGGGATTTATCTGATCTACTCTCACTTTTTGGGTTATTTCCCGAGAGATTTTCAAGGACAACACAGCGATTTGATAAAAAATCAAATGGTTCTTTAAAAGAAGTTAGTTCTTGAGAAGTACACTGTTCCTCGAATGACCTACGAGAATGAAAATCTAATTTTGAGTGCAAAATGTGCGATATTAAAGAATTAAAAAGATCTTCATACGAAAAGTTGTGTGTCTGAAGCGATTCAATTGTTGCTTGGAATGAAGTAAGAAACTCTCTCAAATTATTCGCATTACATTTGGTTAAATTTGGTATATCTAACAGTTTCTGGAAATGCTTGGTGACTATTTGACGCTTATTTTGATACCTTTTCGTCAAAATATTCATTGCTACCTCAAAATTTGCATCAGTTGTCGGCAGCGTTTCAATTAGCTTTAGTGGTTCACCCTGTAAGCATGAACGTAAATAAAATAGTTTTTCCGAATTTGATGCAAGTTTTGAGTTGTTTGTCACCAAGGCATTGAATAAATCATAAAAAGATGAGAACTGAAGTGAGTCACCCTATTCAACTATACAAGACATGCCGCCACCGTGGACTATTAATATCCCTCCATGTAACTCTGAACTTCTCAAATACCCTAAATCTAATACCTCACATATACTCATAAACCAAAGTTTTTCCTCTATAATTGCTAAGTATGATGATTATAATAAAATATATACTGATGCCAGCAAAACTAATAACTATGTAGGAGTAGGAATAACAGCTGGGAAAATGGCCACAATGAGTTTCAAGTTATCAAAAACATGCAGTATATTCACGGGAGAAGTATTTGCTATACTACAAGCCATATCCAAAGCTAGACATCTCCACGGGAACTCCATTATTCTCACAGATTCTCTAAGTGCAATCAAAGGAATACAACAAATCTACCCACAACACCCTCTTCTAAAAAAAATCAAAACTGAATTATTTCAATTGCAAGGAGAACACAAAAGGATTGAAATATTATGGATCCCATCACATTGTGGCATAGTAGGCAATGAAAAAGCAGACGTTATTGCACGCGAATCCATAAACAACCCACAAGCAGACTTAATAAATCAAATACCCTCTCGCGACATATATGGCGAAATAAGGCAGTTAACGAATAACACATGGAAGGATAGATGGAGTACCTGCACGAATAACAAACTAAAAGAAATAAACCCAAACTTAACAAAAATTACATACAAAGGAGTAAAAAGAAAACACCAAGTCATACTATCAAGACTAAGAATTGGACATACGCAGCTAACACACGAGTATCTCATGAAAAAACAAGAACCACCTCTCTGTCAAATATGCGAAGTTCAAATATCCATCAAACATATTCTACCAGAATGTCCTCTGTATGAAAGCGACGAAAGACAAAAATTAAAACCCAGCAGTGCAACTAAACTAACAGATATATTAAACCCGAAAAATAAAGACAATATTATTAAATTCCTACAACAGTTTAATCTAGTAAAACATATATAGACATTAAAATAAAATAAAATAAATGTTTTAAAAGTGAAGCTAATTAAGATTTATCTATGTATCCAATGTAATATAATCATGTAATTAAAGTACCCCCTCAAATAACCTATACAGGTTGAAGAGGGTTAAACCTAATAAAAAAAAATAAAAAATTTAAATCAATGTATTTTTTTAACCACTGAGATTGCTTAAATTTTAAACATCGGTGAATTTTGACTAATTTTAAGCCTAATTGAAGAGCTTGTTTTAAAGTTTTATAATGAATAACATAGTTTCGTTTGTCATACAATGTGGTTAATAATTTGGGAATAGTTGAATTCAAACTTGGTGGAATTAAATGTTCAGGACAAAGTGATATATCCTTATGAGTTTCAAAAATTTCCTTTGGATAATCTAGATCCACTTCAACTATGTATCCGTAATCACTGTCGTCATCCGGAAAATTTACTATATTTTCTTTACAGATTTCTGAAGGATGTATCCACTGAAAACCTGCATACGGTAAAAAGTTATTCATAGCTATAGCATCCAAATTATTGATATCATTATGCATTAAATATGATGTAGGTTTATTAGGATTGTAGCGTTTTCCATATACTTATGATTAGCCTCTGCATATCTATTACTACTCTGTGAAATACCACCCCTAATTCCTTTTTGAAAAAATAAAACCATATCGATATCAGTCAATAATTCCAATTTCACGTTGGTTACTTTTAACATTGCGTCAAATGCTTACCCTGGTAATGTATAATAATGTAAACTGTCCAAATCGTAAATTTTTTTACACAATGTTCTAAACTTTTCAAAAATATCATCTAAAAGTAATACATCAGTTTTTAAATACAATTCAGCGTATTCTTTTAAATTTTTAATATTAAAAGAGTTCCAAACATTACACGCATGTGTATATTCGTCATCAGTTATTCCCTCATTGTTAATTTCACTAAAAAACTTATCTTTTGGTGGAAGACAAGTGTCTTGTAATCTTTCATAACTGTCTAAGTATTCATAGGGAAAAACTCCTTTTCTATTTACCAAATTAAATTTAGAAATATCACTATAAAATTTTCTTGTAAGTACTTTTTGATTATCGTCTAAATAAGAAGCTAATTTATCTAATTTATCAGGTAAAAACTATAAATCTAAAGTTAATTGTTGTACCTGGAATGAATTTTGTAAAAGAAATATATCGTTCTTTGTTTAAGGGAAGTAAACTTATATTTCCTTTAATTTCAGAATTAAGGGCTTTAATTATAAAGTGGCTGTCATAACCAGACAAGTTATGAAATACCACTGGGATTGTTTGTGAAACTGTATAAATAATATTACAAGAATTATGTGCAGCACCCCTAAATTTACCTATTATATGACAATGGTCTCTTACTTTTTCTTTTATATTTGTTATGGGCTTAGAACAAATATGACAAACAGTGGACAAATAATAATCATGCTCTTCTTTATCAGTTAAATAATTTAGGTTTTCGTATTTTGCAAAAAAAATCGAGTTCTTTATTTTTGTAGCAATTTTTTCAAGTTCTTTTACAAACCACACTTGACAGTCAGGCCCAGTGAAAGATTTAAAATATGACAAAGAGTCATTGTAACTTGATTTTAAATAATAAGCAATACTAAAAGCTTCATGCTTACTAGAATAGTATGTTTTTGTCTGTTTAGTAGTGACATCAGTTGTAGTTTTTAAAATGATACTTTCTAAATCGGCATACAAAAGGTACAAGTCTTTATTTTTAAAATTTTTAAATTGCAAAATATTATTATTGTAAGTAGGTACTATTAATTTAGCTTCACTATTCAACCTACGACAATCGACTAAATGGTTTCGCAAATAATTGCTGTTGCTAAAGTGATTTAGACAACGATCGCAAAGCAATTTATGATTTCTTGAATTACCAAGTTGTTTGCTTACTAATTTTGATAAATACTTGATTAAAGCAAAATGAAAAGTACTATTTTTAAGGTACTTTTTATTTTCCTTACAAATTTTATCGTCATCATCATCATCATTAAATCTTTTATCATTAATACAATCTATTATAAGTAAATTAATGCGAGGGTAAAAGTTTGTTTTGCTCAATACCAAAGGTAAAATTTCGTTCTTTTTGGTTATAGTGAAAACATTTATTTGAATTTTCAAATTTTGGAATGTTTTTTATGCCCATGGGAAAACTAATATTGTCATACTTTAACGACATACTGCTAAAGTGTCTATAGGATGTTGTTCTTCGAGGATTTTTGTGCGAAGGACATGGTTGTTTAGATGCCACAATTGAACAAAGAAAACAAAATGGATCATTATTTTGAATTTTAATTACACTTTTTGTGTTTTTTTATAAATGGGGGCAAATCAACATAAGTAGATATACCTCCTCGTAGAGGATTATATTCATTAATATTGACCTTTAAATGTAAAATTTTTAAAAGGGCCCATCCACTATCTCTTTCTTGAAAATTTTCAAATTTGGCCAAAATTGTATCACTACAATACATTTTATACCAATCTTTTAAATTTGTGTTCGCATCAACAATTTCACTTATAGTTATAAAATGCTTTACAGAAGTTGTTCCATCTTGTGGTTTAATAAATATAACATATAACGCACTATTAACTTTTAACATAGATCTTTTTAGATGTTTTTTAATTTGAATGGAAAAACTTCTAAATGCTTTTTTAAAAAATAATATAGGATCTTTATTTTTTAAATTTATTACATTGCCAGTACTAATTCTCCCATTAAAACATGATTCTACACTTTGCCACATTATTTCTTTCTTTGAAGATTTTTTTAAACGTAGTTTATATATAAAATTTTCAAGATACGTTTTTAAAATGGCCAAATTTGCTTCGATTGGTAAAAAATTTTTAACACAACCCAATTTATATTTTATACATTGGTTTAATAATAATATATGTTTTTTAAGTATTTAATGTAAGTTCGTAAATCGTTTTTAGACTTAACTAATCTACTTACAATTTCCATTCGGCTAACCCATTCATTGGATAGAGTGTCAATTACTTGTTGGCTAAGTGTTGATGATGTTGGTGATGATGGGAAGAACTCATTCTGGCAGTATGTATTTGTGGCCTGCTTCTGTAGAATTAACTTTTGGTACTGCATAATGGCAAATAAAAAACCTCTATTTATACTTGGTTTTCGCGCAGTGACGACTTAAATTTACTTGATATTTGCATTATGCAGTAATTATGTAAATAAATGAGTTGTTCATTATTTCTAGAAGAATATAGTACGCAGATAATTACTTTGTTTTTCATAAGTACGTGGATAATTATTTTGTTATCAGAAAATTCCAAGTTGATGGCTTTTTGCAGTAATTATGTAAATAAATGAGTTGTTTACTATTCCTAGAATAATATAGTACGTAGATAATTACTTCGTTTTTTACAAGTACGTAGATAATTATTTTGTTATCAGAATATTCCAAATTGATGGGTTATCTATTTGCATAATTGACGAGGTAAATAATTACTTTGTTTTTAGAAGTACGTAGATAATTATTTTGTTATCAGAATATTCCAAATTGATGGGTTTTTACATTGTATCTATTTGTTGTATAATTGGCGAGGTAATTGTTAGTTTTGCTTATAGTGTTCGTCATAAAAAATACCACATGAAGTAATTATGTAAATAAATGAGTTGTTTATTATTTCTAGAATAATATAAATTCTTGTTGGTAGCTTGTTCAGTTATATTGTTTAGTTCGTTCGTTCGTTCCTAGTGCAAGAAATGGCAACCACACCTACAAAAATTGTAATATTGTCACGATGTTAAGAGGGGGTGGATATATTAAACAGATGGTAGAGCAATAAATATATAATTAACAATAAAATATATAACAACAATAAGATAACAAACCAAACACTCAAATAAATACCTAACCAATATATACAAATAAATATTCTTACCATACTAACTTAACACTACACTAACGGAGACTTTAAGGAGACATGTCACTAGGGTCGGTTACTCCAACTGTCGGCAGAGGGCCGAAAGTCAAGAGTAAAGTCTAAAAGACTTTCTTGACGTATTTATATACCACATTGTTATTCCTCCATTCAGGTATTAGCCTTGTGCAGTTCTAATACATTTCTACATTAACTAAATAAACGCGTTCAGTGAACTAATGAACCAATGAACTGCACAAGACGAGATTTAAATATTTAATTTTAATATTTCTTTATGGGAATATTTTTGGGAAATTATTCCCCGTGACAATATTTTCGGCCTTAATAGTTATGAAGCAATTATTTCAGTAAGTATTTATCTAGTATTTTTTAAAGAAATAACTTTTGTATAATTATGATTTTTTATTAACTAAATACTTTTTTACATGTTATATCCTTTTCAAATAATTCCCATTAAATTTAAAAAAATATTTTAAAATTTACTAGTCTTCATTTTTTGTTTTCTTCAATTTGTTCAGCATCTTGTATTCTTATAGTTGTTGTATTTATCAGATTCCTACCACATTTGTAGCAAATGTTTGGTTTTTTTCTTTCAACTCTAGCAGCTTCTGCGCTTCCTCTCTAGTAATTCTTCCACAAAAATCTTGCTGACTGTAGTTGCATTTTTTGCACATATGCATTTGTTTCAGACTGAAAATTTTCTTTTAAAATGAGTACTTGAACAGATACTGACAATCACTTTTATACACCGTATCAACCATCACTACCACAACCTTGTTTGGATGATGTCATAATTATTTATTTCAGATATGGAGTAAAAGAAATGTCAACAAGGGGAGAAAAAATTTTTATCTCCCTTACCTATTCGCCGAAGACGCAAACGCTAAAAAGAAAATTCGGCAATTCACCTATCCGATACATGAGAGTAAGGATAGAAAACGACGAAGATTTTAAAATATTGGAAAGGGTTGTAAGGCGATACCAATTCAATTTATTGGATGAGGACGAGGAGGAACAGCCCCTCAGAATTGCGCATCGCCTGGAAAACAGCAAGAGAAAATTATATTTGAAACCACTAACGTTTGAAGATGAAGAAGAAGAAGAAGAAAAGAAGAAGAAGAAAAGAAGAAGAAAAGAAGAAGAAGAAGAAGAAGAAGAAGAAGAAGAAGAAGAGAAACAAGAGGTGATTGAGATCGAAGAGGATGATGATGATAATATTATTTGGGATGATGATATTGTTGATAATAATAACGTTGAGGAAATGAAAAAGACAGCAGCAGCTGCAGCTGTTGCGCCAACATGAAATAATAACGTTGAGGAAATGAAAAGGAAAAAGGCAGCAGCAGCAGCTGTTGCGTCAACATCAAGAACAACAACAACAACAATAGCTGCAGCTCCTAAATCAAACAAAAGAAAGGTGGTGAAGGCGTCAAAAGTAACAACGGCAACACGAGAGTTGCCACTAGTTGTTGGTAAAGAAGACAACCTGTTAACTCAAGCCCTACTTGATATTTGTAAGTTTTTTACTAAATATTTTTTGTTCTATAATATTTACATTGTTTTGTTCTTTTGTTTCAGCTCAGGATGATTTAAATTATATACTATAAGACTATTTTTATGTTCTTCAATTAAAATAAAACACTGTTTTAAACATAAGTGAAAATATGTTATCTACAGCTTTAAGAGAATATATTGCTATGATATTAACAACTTATCTCATTAATTTGGGTTGGGTTCTAGTCAAAAAAGAAAAAAAATAATAAACATTACAAAATAGTAAAATCTGTATATGCCCTGCTATTTCATTTCTTCTATCTCCTGTACCAGTTTCACTTTTCTAGTTTGACCTTATATTTTTTTCTTACTGCCTGCTCTTAACTTGATTTCCTGGTCTCTGCTTCTTAATTTCTGTAACTCGATACTCTTCTTCCTGTGTTCTTGTTTTTTGTTGTGGTCTTCCTATCTGCTTATTACTTTGCTAATTTTTAATTCTTTTTATTTTTTTTTAATAAAAAGTTTTTATTTTTCCAGTGTCGTTATATGGTTTTATTATTTTCCTTTAACATCTTTACAATTACTATTACATAAATCCTCTCTTACAAATTTCTTTCAACATTGACCTGTTCCAAAAATTCTATTTCAACCCAAAACATTAATCAAAAAATTGACTTGTTTATTTTTTTTTTTTTGTCCAAAAAAAATTTTTTACCACTAGATTTTTTTTTTAATATTCCAGCCTTCGTTTAGTTTATTAACCCTCTATTCCCTGTTTACTATCTGACTTTGACTACCTAAATTTCATATATGACACCTCCAAAATTTCAATTTTACTATAGCGTTTTTCATTATTTTATTTAATTTAAGATTCTTTCACTTTTAAATTTATTGCCAATTTAACTAGATATAATACCTTCGTTTCCTTTTCTTTATTCACATATCAACTCTCCTATCTTATTTAATAAACATAACATTTAACTTTTAATAATCTTTAAATAAATTAAATATCAACTCAAACAAAAAAAAATAATTTCTAAAATTCCCTATACAGGGTGAACTTTTTTATAACAATATTTATTTTTAAATAACAAGTTTATAAATGATTTTACATACAATATATATTTTTAGCCTCATCAAAATCCATCACCCTCACCATGTCAACCGCCCTTGATAAGTCTGATTATCAAAGTTTTTGTCGTTTAACCGCTTCGAAGTGGCGGTTAATCTTTCTTTTAAATGATACGGGATTCTCGTAAGAATGTCGCATTTGCTCCAGGGGCACTTTTACGTAGGTCCTTTGCAAATTTTTAGGGTCAAACAACGGTTGACCGTTCGACGTCTTTTCGCAGATAACTGGTGGATAAGAGCGGTCATTCGCAAACGTTAAGGGTTCCATTACCGTAGTAGTAAATAATAAACTGGTAACGCACACACTAGTACCAGTAAACAAATTAACTTTGTAATATTCTGTTACAACTGATAAAATATCGAATTGTACACCGCTTTTATAAAGTGATGGATGATACGAGGGAGCGAACGATTCAGCTTTGAAATTCAAAAATTTTAAGTTTTATGTAAACTATTTTTATTTCGTAACCTCAAAAATATTTATTCTAATACAAAAAAGTGATCAATTTGTTTTCTATAACGTCCATTGTTGATGTTACAATCTTTAAAAATCGACAAAAATCCATAATTGGTTCTCCAGCATTTTGAACATGTCTTTGAATTTCTCAAATGACATATCTGTACCAACGTGATCATTATAGATATGTTTCAGATGTTGCTCGTCTTGCTTAAAAACAATTAAGACGTTACAATTGTCTCTAATGAGGTGTTTTGGAATTTTAGCATAACTTTGACACAAATAAAATGGATCTACTTTGGTGTGTCGCGACATACTAAAGTATTCTCGAATTACATTCTGATTGTCACATGCCACATCATCAAATATAAAAACAGAGTTTGGTTTAGCTTCTGATGGGTGCATTATGTTATCACTACCAGTGTAAGTATAATAGCCTATATCTTTTATTACTTTTAATAATGTTTCCAAATATTTGTACATTTTCAAATTTAAGGCCATTTTTGTGTTCTAGTATATTGACCATAACGTTGGTTTTTCCACAGTTAGATGGCCCTACTATTAGACATCGGATAGTTGATGGAAATAAAAAGCCATGTTTGTTAAACCTTGCTCCATTTAAATTTTCAAACTTAATATTTTCGACATCCAAAGTTGTACTTTGTTTAACCAGCTTCATTATTTTTTTTGTTTCACTTTAAATGCTTTTGGTTTGAATAGCAACTCAAAAATAAAGTTTTGTTGGAATATTTATATTTTTATAATTATTTTGAAATAAATACCCAAAAATATATACCAATAGTATAAATGAAATACATTTTCCAAGGCACACTCAGCATTTTGGTTAAAAATATGATTTTTAGAATGATGCGAATTAAAAATTTCTCTTCGTTTTTCACAGGTCATATAGCCAGGAGTATCTTCCAAATTAACTAGTTTATTATCGATGATATTTGATAAATAATTTTGAACAAAACTATTTTTAACTAATATTACTTCATCATTAACATTGTCTTTAATAAATTTCGATACTTCTTCATAATTTATCTCGTAGTCATCACACCACGAACTCCAATCCAATCCAGGAGTAGAAGCATTGATCTCAAAGGAAATTTGACATATACCTCTTAACATTTTGAGTGGAAGTGGCATTGTAACAAACTTATGTATAAATTGAGGGTGTTGCAGTTGTTGTTGTTGTTGTTGCTGTTGTTGTTGTTGTTGTCCTTATTCCAGATCAACTCGTAAAATTGCTATTTCACGACACAAAAAAACATTTTCTTCACAAAAATTAAAACCCAAAATAACTAGAAGATACATTATGTATGTGTTATTTTTTAAACAATCAAAAACCTCAATGACTAAAAATCAGTGTACCTCTCCCTTATATATGTCTCTACCCTACTATCCCTTCACTATTATTATTTAGTCATCCTCTGCATACTCTTGATCTCAATACCACAAAAAGTTTTTATTTCCTTTCGTTGTTTACTTATAGTTATTTGTACTACATTGTTGCTCAAATTACTGCATTTTTATGAATCCAACTTTTATCTTATAACAGAAATTTTTTATTCCCACATTTTAAATTCTTAAATACTTTTGACACGCCGCTGGCAATATCTTTTTGATTTTTAAACAATAATAAGCTAATATATTTGACGGTGTATGTTCCGTTCGAGGACAGAATGTTCCTTCTGCTGCGTTCATAAAATTGTAAAATAAAGCATTGGTAGAATATCCAATGGTTTTTAAATAATTAAAATTATTTAATACAATTATAATTATAATGATATTTAGTTAGTGTCCTTTGGATTAGTTGGGTGAGTGAATATAATTTTTAAGGTGGTCATATTCGTTTTTTTGCTTTGTTTATAAAAGGTTTTTAGCTTACTTACCGGTCTTTTTTTTATTATCTTTATCAGTAAAAATGAATGTATTTTTCTGAAATTAGTCTTTTTAAATTATTAAATTTACTTTAAAAATCAAGTAAATGATTTAATAAATTAACGTTCTTTTCTTTATAAAAAAAGGACTTTTATTTAATTTTATTTCTATTGAATTATTAACTTTAAAATATTAAAAATTAAATCCTTTTTCTGACTTATTACCTTTTATATCTAAAATGATTTTTTTAATTATTGAACATATTTATACAGAATATTTTATTAAACTTATTGATTTAGGATTTACATTAAGAAATATTTCATATTAAATTTATTTAATTTTTTTCATAATAATGTGACCGGCTTTTGTTTTTAAATTAAATGAGACTTTTAAGAAATAAAAGGTACCGGAATAAATTTGTTGAAACATAATAAAAACGTTTACCTTTTTTCTTTTTAAAAATAAATTCCATAGTTTTTATTGTGTGTTTGATTTCTTAAATTTTTATATTTTGTATTATCCAAAAATATTTTACCGGCTTTCCCAATTTAACTTGCATTAGCGTATCATTATATTCTTTTTAAATACCATAGTTTTATATATTGAAAAGAAAGTTTTTATGGCTTCCTGTAAGTTTTTTTTATATAAAATTAAATTCCTCGAGACCACTTTTTTTTTGTCACTTTTATAGGCCATTTTCTAATTAATAAATTAAATAATTATCTTTTCTAAATTGATAAATATGTAATAAATAATTTTCCTAAAATTTATTTAATTTTGTAATTGACTTATTGATATAATAAAATAACTTTTAATTATTGTAAACTGGAAAGAACACTTGTAAATTAAACTTACAGGATTCCATTACAATTCAAACATAACTTAATATTTACATAGTTTTTTTT
This sequence comes from Neocrepidodera transversa, assembly GCA_963243735.1. Taxonomy (NCBI): domain Eukaryota; kingdom Metazoa; phylum Arthropoda; class Insecta; order Coleoptera; family Chrysomelidae; genus Neocrepidodera; species Neocrepidodera transversa. Next base: position 22,259,439 of record OY725353.1, read on the forward strand.
TATTTTATTTTTTTTTTGTATCTTTGAAAGCAAAAAAGAAGAAAGGTTTTTGTTACCTTTTCGAGCTATAAAAGTATCCCCTTTTACTGTTCTTCCGATGAAGTATTAAATAAGGCAGATTGAACCTGAACCTGTATGACGTATTAAGTATGGAATATCAACTGCAGTTATAACTAAAAAACCAGGACTGTTTTCCCACTCCAACATCAAACGATAAGTTATGCATTTTTGGGGTTGATTGATTAAGTTATCATTTTATATATTTTTTTTGTCCACTTTATTCTATTTTATATATATATATATAGTATAAAGTTAATAAATTGTAGTGTTCTGAACTTTCTTTTATTTGCTACATACTAGCTACGATTGAAAAAAAAGCAAACTCAGTTTTTTTCAATTTTTTTTTCCAGTTTTAAATAAATAAAATTGTGGCGCCCTTATTAGTATCGTCTTATCGAGGGTAGTCCGTAAATCGACGTCGGATACTCTGTTTGCTTTTTTTCCTCACAGTAAAACCAGCCACGTACTTACCCCCTGAGCAATATTTATCTATTACATAACCCCTCCATTATATTTTCATGGAAAATGTAAAAGGGCGTTACAATCTGTATCGGGAAAACCTAACCATTTTACAAACACTTTATTTCCTTTTCGTTTTAAAATTTTTTCTACTAAGTACACATCAGGATTTTTTACTTTTTGCAATTGTTCTTTGTAAAACCCTCCGAGAATATTTTCACCTTTGTAATCTTTCAATAAGTAAGTTATAGGGTGGGATAATTTTACTTGACGAACTGTAAAAATTTCTGAGGACCAACTTGGATTGTACTTTTTGTCAAACACACCTCGATATTTTGAAATAGGCACATGGTCACCTACATTAAATTTTTGATTTTCTAAATCAACTCGTTTTATACGGCTGTACACTGTGTTTAATAATTGTTTTTGATGATGTTGTTTTATTTCTGATGGTTTCATTCCTGTTGTTCTATGAACTTTATTATTATACTCACTAACAATTTTTGATAAAATATCTATCCACTTGTAGTTTCCATTAAAATTGAATTCTTTCCAAAGCAGTGATTTTATTGTCCTTATAACTCTTTCGACAATGGCAGCCTTTTTTTCACTATAAAAATTATAATGATTAACACCATTCTTTTTATTTAAGGTTTTCATATATGAATTGAAGAATTCAGTACCCATGTCTGTTTGAAGATTTTTTGGTTTCTGCTTTCTAAACACTTGTTCCATATTTTTTGATACTTCTAATGCTGATTTTAATTTCAATGGAAATGTCCATAAAAACTTCGAAAAACAATTTATTACTACTAAAATATATTTAAAACCTCTATTTTCGTTCGACTAATTTTGTACATCGATTAAATCAGCTTGAAATAAGTCATTTAAAGATTTTATTATTATTTTTCTTCTTTGAAAATTAATTCATTTTATTCTATGATAGGTGCTTCTTTAAGTTCTTCAATAACAGAATTTATTTCATTTGTGTGACCGGTATGCCCAGCTGACTGTGACGCTAGCAGTAATCGCAGTCTATTAACTAATTCATTTGGATCGTCCCAATGAATATAATATACTTTTTTGTTATCGACTTCCATAAACATTCCTTTTCTAAGAACAATTGTTGCAATTATTTTTTTATACTTTTCTAATTTACTACCATCTACCTGTTTATCGGATCTATAATATCTTCTGTGTGCATTGGTTTTACTTACAATACTTTTGTAATTTTCTTCGTCTTGTTCAGTAAAAGTAGTAGGATATTTTTTAAACAACAATTCATATAAACCCAAAGTACCTTTATATCTTTTATTTTTAATGAACAAATCAGAACCATCAATGTTAATTCTTGTATCACCAATTATTAGTTTCTCAGTTTCAGTGTCAAGACGTATACCGTACTTATGATCTTATTCTTTATTTTCATTATCATTGTATATATTTTCTTGGTAAAGGATCGTATTGTTCAATATAATCGATATACGATTGTTGAGCAATACTTTCAAAACGTGATTTGTCTACTGGTTCAAAATGTTGGAATTCATTTTCTTCTTCTTTTTCTTTGTCGTCTTCTTCTTCTTCTTCTGCTTCAGATTGGATGTTATTTAGTATTGTTTTTTTTTTAATTCACTTGTATCATTATCCTCTTCTTCGACCACCTCCTCTTCATCCACATCCATTTCCTCCTGCTCCCCATCCTTCTCAGCTCTTTCCTCTTTCTTTTCATAATTCAATAATGGATTTAGAGTAGCTTCATCTACAGGTTCTGGTTTGATATTACTTTTATTTTGAGAACTATCCAATTTGTATTCTATATTTTTCAAATGTTTTGTAATGGGATTAAATAAATTTTCTTGTAAAATTTCACCCTGTTTAAGCAACTTTAATTTATTTTTTACGTTTTTCCGTTTTTGAATAAGTCTTTTCTTAAAAACGGGTGTCTATCATTTTTTCAAGAGATCTGATCTTGAACAGCTTTTTAATCAGCTTTTGATCAGGTCTCTGATCAACTTGTAAGAGGAAACTAAAAAACTTTTTTGTTTGACATCTACTTTTATTCACTTTATTAGTATACAAATATATTATAATAATTAAACATATTTAAAACATTTTTACTGCATTAGTTAGAGGATTATAATTTACAATTCGATCATGTATAATTAAACAGTAAGCAGTTGTAGCAGCATGTACATTTTTACTTGTTTCAAATTCTAATCTAATGTCTACACTACCCGACTTTATTGTTTCATTTTGATGACTGCAATCTATTACAATTATTGTATTGAAATCACGAAACTTTGCCATTGAAAGACATGGTTCTCCAATGTTTTTATGATAATAAGATTCTTAAAATTCTGCATACATTTCATACAAAAGAGCAAATTGATTTTTTTCAAAGTTTAAATTCAAATTGTCGTAAGGATACATTTCAGAATTGAGAAATAATTTTATGTTCGTTAAATTGCAATGATCAAAATGACTCATATTTTTGGTTACATCATTTTTTTTATTTGTTTGAAAACATACTAAAACAAAAAGAGGTTTTTCTAAATGACTTTACATTCCAAGTATGGTTATTATGGTTCCCAACTTCTAAATGCGAGTTCTAAAAACCTTAGTCTTTCAATAGTTTTTAGTATGTGTAATTTTTCTCCATCAGACACTTGAATATGAGGCATTTCCCACATACTTTTAAATATTTCAATTTTTGGTTTTTCATTCGCTTTTGTTGAAACTACTGCATTAAGGTCTGATGAACTTGTAATCAATACAAGCTCATGACAAAATCCCATTAAAACTCTCAGTCAAATAGAAAAGCTATACTGTTGTTGTAAAAGCTCATTGTGGCACTTTCCTTTCCAGTATCATCTGTTAATCGTCCTTCGAAATACAATAAACTCTTTGATGGATTTGTATAGATATCTTGAGTTTGTATTGGTATTCGTATTTCATCAGAATTATTAAATGTTGTATTGGAATATGGAATATGACTATGTCTTTGATTACTAGTTATAGAATTATCAACCAGTACATGTTTACCAATGTTCAATATATTAAAATCCATTTTTTTCAACAGATTTAATACCACAACTATACTTAAAATATAATTTGCTTCTCTGAAGTCCTTTTTGAAAATTTATTTTAAAATTATACCACACTCTGCTTAATCTGGAATATTTTTTTAACGTCCATTAAGTTAGCATTACCACTTGAAAATATGAAAAAAATTATTATTGCAAAAATTGTCGCCAATTTGTCGCAAATTTGTCGTGGAAACGAAAAATTTGTCGCACTTTTTTTTATGTATACATAGCCTGGTAATGCCAACTTAATAGTTAAGTTAGCACTACCACCCGTATATCTACGTAAATAAACATTAAATCCGAAATCTGAATGATGGAGAAATTGTCGCTAATTTGTCGCAAATTTGTCGTGGAAACGAAAAATTTGTCGCACTTTTTTTATGTCTATATAGCATGGTAATGCCAACTTAATAGTTAAGTTAGCACTACCACCCGTATATCTATGTAAATAAACATTAAATCCGAAATCTGAATGATGGAGAAATTGTCGCTAATTTGTCGCAAATTTGTCGTGGAAACGAAAAAGTTGTCGCACTTTTTTTTATATATATATAGCCTGGTAATGCCAACTTAATAGTTAAGTTATCACTACCACCCGTATATCTACGTAAATAAACATTAAATCCGAAATCTGAATGATGGAGAAATTGTCGCTAATTTGTCGTGGAAACGAAAAATTTGTCGCACTTTTTTATGTATATATAGCCTGGTAATGCCAACTTAATAGTTAAGTTATCACTACCACCCGTATATCTACGTAAATAAACATTAAATCTGAAATCTGAATGATGGAGAAATTGTCGCTAATTTGTCGCAAATTTGTCGTGGAAACGAAAAATTTGTCGCACTTTTTTTTATATATATAGCCTGGTAATGCCAACTTAATAGTTAAGTTATCACTACGACCCATGTATCTTCGTAAATAAACGTTGAATCCGAAATCCGAATGATGGAGAAATTGTCGCGTAGGAGTCGGTAATTAGTCGTGCAGAAATATTATTTAATTTTCATTAACTTTTCCTTCCAAGGTCCACCAATGCGAACTCGACCGTCAAGTTAGCACTACCACCCGTATATCTACATAAATTTAACACTAGCACCCGTATATCTCCGTAAATATATATTATATAGTTGTGTCCAACTAAAAAGACAGAATCAAAGGAAATGCCGAACAAAGGAAATGCCGAGCAAAGAGCCACCGACAAAATAATGCACATGTTCTGGGTGCGAAAAAGCGCTTCTTTAATAGAAGCTGACTCTTTTTTTTGGATATCGGCGGTTTCTTGACAAGGGCGGTTTATTTGGAGGCGTCTTGTTTGATTCTGACTTTCATCTCAACTATTTAATTTAATAACCTAAACCTATCAGTCATTCTTATACTGTTAAGTGGGGAAGTTACATTTTGTTTAAAACTTATATAAACTTTTATTATGTAAAATCAATAAAATGATACGTTTATCACCCGATCGGCAAATTCAAAGCGATACCCCCGTTATGGGAAATAGAAAAACTTATTGCAATAACAGTGAAAATGTGCAACATCCTGGTGAAAACGTATCCAACGAACCGCCAGCCAAGCGTAAATGCACAGACAAAGTTTTCAACATCAACCAACTAGGAAGGTAAGTTCAAAAATCTTTGTTTGATTGTTCATTTTTTTATTTATAATTTTTATTTAGTATTTAATTTGGTCAGTGGCGTGGTTACAGGTCTTGTTTGATTCGACGTGGAATGCCTGATAATACCGTCCACTTTAATTTTCCCCTATTTTAACTGCCTATAACTTCAAAATGGTTCAGGATAGAATTATGCCGTTTTGAACTGAAATGTTTTATTTTAATACAAGTTTTGTTTGAATACATTGAAATTGTTCTATCAATTTTGATTACGTCACAACAAAAATGGCGGATTTTGACAATTTTTTTGACTTTTTTAGTGGAACACCCAGTATATTTTTTGTGGTTTGAAAGAATTGACCTTCAACTATCCAGAGATATAAAATGAGAGATGCAAAGTAGAAATCTCATAAAGAGCATCAATTTGCTTAGCTCTTTTAATCATAGTAGGTTTTGGAAGTTTTATGTAGTTGTAAAATTTATCAACTTTGCGTATTATCTGTCATTTTATTTTGTTGAAACAAAATCGGTGACTATAACTAAAAAACGTTTATTCACAAATTTTAATAAACAGTCACCCACTTCAAAATCAATTAGAAGTTTGTTTCACAGTTTTAAAAACTACAGATCATTAACTCGAAAGAAAAGAGAAATAACAACATTTAATGAACTAGCACTCGCACTTTTTTGTTTTGTGTAAAATTTAATTGATGTTCGGTCATGTGATTTCTACTTTGTCATGGTAAAGATGAATTACTGGATGTATAATGGCTGTTACATTAAAAAAAGTCAACAAAAAAATTGTCAAAATCCGACGTTTTTGTTTTGACGTAATCGAAATCGATAGAAAAATTTCAATCTATTCAAACAAAACATGTACTTAAACATGCCCTTTTACATTTAAAACAAACCTGCCAAATTTCAAATCAATATATTTTGAAGTTATCAAATAAAATCATTTGATTTTTTATAACTTTAACACCCTGTATTTCAAAAAGTAAATATGTTGGACCCCTCATTCCTTATATCATTTTGTCCAATTTTACGAGAGGTATCTACAGACAAACGTAAGCGTAATTTGGAAACACTCTCCATATAATATAATTTCTCCTATAAAGAAAAGAGAAATAACAACATTTAATGAACTAGCACTCGCACTTTTTTGTTTTGTGTAAAATTTAATTGATGTTCGGTCATGTGATTTCTACTTTGTCATGGTAAAGATGAATTACTGGATGTATAATGGCTGTTACATTAAAAAAAGTCAACAAAAAAATTGTCAAAATCCGACGTTTTTGTTTTGACGTAATCGAAATCGATAGAAAAATTTCAATCTATTCAAACAAAACATGTACTAAAATATGCCCTTTTACATTTAAAACAAACCTGCCAAATTTCAAATCAATATATTTTGAAGTTATCAAATAAAATCATTTGATTTTTTATAACTTTAACACCCTGTATTTCAAAAAGTAAATATGTTGGACCCCTCATTCCTTATATCATTTTGTCCAATTTTACGAGAGGTATCTACAGACAAACGTAAGCGTAATTTGGAAACACTCTCCATATAATAATGTATATTAGATAAATATTACATTAAGATTAATTAATATCTTACGTATATCTCTTCACGTTGAATCAGGTATATATTAAGTCTATTAACGGGATCGATTGACAAAATTATTATATGATCAACAGGTATCGAGAAATAGAGCCTGTTGTGCCTGCCAAGCGAGGGAAAAAACCAAAGGTCACTCCTAAAGAGTATGTTGAAGTCGTTTCAAAGTACAAAAATGAATTAGTGAAAGACAATAAGGTCGTCGCTGCCTCAGAAGACGTGTGGGACGACATAGTACTAGAGTTGAAAGGAAGAGTGAAAGCCACTTCGCTTCATTCTCTCGTCGTTAATAATAGACACAAACTATTGGAGATACTTCTACCTGATAAACCCGCAAGAATTACCTCGAAAGAAGATTAGGCAGTTACAATGTTCTGAATTCAAGTTCACCGAAGGGGTTCGTTTTCCACATAGGATTCACTAAGGACGAATTTGATGAACTGATCACCACAAGGTCTTATTCGCTTAAAAATGGTCCAAAAACTCGCGTTCGAGAATATACGATGCTGAAGCCGAAAAGATGGACCGACGCAATAGCAACAAAGTTGTTTGAAGCAACAAACTATGAACATGCTTTCCAATTTAAGAACCACTATTTAACTAGAGATTCATCGACTGGTGTTTTGACAGGTAACTTCCTTTTAATTCTGTATTCTCAATTTTTGTATTTCAGTGATGAGCATATTTTTATCATTCAGTTAGTCGTTCAAATAATAAAACCAAATTAACGACTCAGTTTTCTTAGAATGATTGGGAAACCGACTACTAGTAACTTTTAACGTTGGAATAAGGGAAAAGTATCGACTCATTACTCTGCCGAAATAATGAAATATATGTTGTTATTTGCAGCTAAATGCAAGTGCGAGAGTAGTCTTAAGTGCGAATTCATGGCTTCAGGACATGGAAATGTCGTAAAAATGAAATGCATCATGAGAAAAGGCGATGGTGTTTGCGGGAAAAGAAATTTGCGACATGATAATCGAAAAAAAATAGCAATACGACTCCAACATGAATCGGTTTTCGCGTACCGGAATAAAAAAGCAGTTGAGTTGGTTCATTTGGGAGACAAAAAACTGAATCTCCTCCACAATACCAACGTTTATAGAGTGGCAAAACACGAGTACAAAAAAGCTCAGTATTTAGATATGGATCCTATTAAATCTTTGTCAATGATGAAGAGAAAAACGCTGGCCGGTCAAAATTTGATACATGAAATATGCTACGATCCGTTTCATGTTCATTTCTGGTCAGGTCATTAAAGAAAATTTTTCAATGAAAAAATGCACGAAAAAAATGCTTGTTTAGCAATTGACGCAACTGGAAAAGTTGCACCAAAAATTCAGCATTGTGACGGCCAAAAATCTAAGCATCTGTTCCTGTATACAGGAAGTTTATTTTGCGAAAGTGGGTCCTTCCCCGTGATGCGACAGATTACCGAAAGCCACGATGCCGCTTCGATTTCTTCATGGTTCAGAGAGTGGATCAAAACAATTTCCCAAAGAAGTGGTGAGTTATCTCTATAATTTCTAAATCATATTTTAGAGTGTGAGTAAGATAGTATCATTATGAACGTTTCAACCTAAAACAGTAAGAAACTACATGACTACCATTCTTTAAAAACTATCCTAAACAAAAGTCTATATACACGGTGTTTCGCAGCAAGTGCACGCAAGGATTTATTTCCACTTTCATTATCACCTATTCACACCCGAATCTGTTTAATTGCAGTTAAAAATTATTCTTCATAAACTGTCCTATTTTGTTACAGGTTTGCGACGAGAGTCGAGCTTTGTTGAATGCAATTGTATGCGCATTCACTCCTTTTATGACAGTGGAGGCCTACGCTCATGCATGCAGCAATCAACATAATATGCCGAAATGTTTCATCCGTATAGATGTTGCCCACTTCATGAAGACGTGGTCAAATTTCTTGGCGAAAAAGGTGAGGCGACGTATCAAAGAATTCTATCTCTCAGCGATTGGAATGCTCGTCATCTGTCAGGATTTCAATATTGCACAGGCTATCATCAAGGCCGTCTCCATGATCGCATCGAGTGAAACTATTGGGACATCGACGCCAACGTTGAACACTGGAGAAGAGCTTCTTATCAAATTGGCGACAGAAGAATTGCCGAACAATCAAGATATGAAAAACCTCATTGACACTATCAACAAGGGTGTTGAAGAAAATGCCGAATCTCCTGAAAACTCTGTAGAAGATGATGATAAAGAAGAAGAAGAACCAGAGGAAAAATATGAGCTTACAGCAGACCAGGATACGGAATCGCGATCTGGCAATACTTCTAATTATTGGCGGGAATGGAGCAAGAAAATACAAGACGAAGTCTGCCAAGTACTCGAAACTGAGGAAGGACAATCCTCGTATATGTCCAGAGATTACTAAATATCTCTCGAAGAAAATAAACATATTTCCTTTGTGGGGAAATGTTTGTCAGGAACGGTTCGGATACGGTAGAGAAAATACAAAAAGAGTCGATTTGTTGGTAGGCGATTTGATTGAACAGGACAAAGAAATAAATGGTCGCAAACATCTTAGGGACAATTATATTTATGATGATGAAACCTCGGACGCGAACTTTGAAAAGGCAAATATCTATTCTTCAGACACAAGCAACGAAGATGACGACAATAGAGGACCAATCGAAAGAAAAATTTCGTCGAAAAATGACAAAGATAAAGGTACAATTGGGCCTTCCAACATGGAGAACGAAAAAGAAAACGAGCTTTGTGACGAACAGAGGTTTGATGAAACTGCCATGGACTTTGAATGTCAAGAAAATTCTGCTTACGTATTTGACGTGGATGATGCTGATGACGAAAACAATAATTCATTCCGGAAAAGAACGCAGATCAATGATGCAAAATCAGTGAGGGAAAAGAATGTGAAAAAAAAATGTACGGTGTGTGGTAAAACTATTATCGCAAAAGTCTCATGCTTGGAGTGTGGTGAAGGGATGCACATAACATGCTCTGTTGATGATGGTGGCATGTACAAACGAATATGTAAAAACTGTATTGGGGATGAACAAAAATCCGCTCAAATTGCTCTTCAAGCTCGAGAAAACTGGAGAGGCATGGAAAAAGTCGAGAAAAAAAAAGAACTGGAAGTTATCTCGGAGGAAATAAACATTCCATTAAAGATGCTCTAACGTTTGAAGTTTCTGCGAAAATTCCAATGCTCAAAAACGGGAACTGCATGGGATTGCAGTTCCTCAAGATTAGAGAAATCAAATTGACGATAATCAATACTTGTCCCTTTGACAGCATTTTCCAGGTACTGCTCGCTGCTTCTGTCGATGATTCGCACCTTCAGGAACATATAATTCAAGAAAAAAACAACAATGCTATATTTCAACTCATTGCTCACACAATTAAGACTGGGAAAATAACAACGAAATCATACAACATGAGAGCTCATGCGATTGTGGATGCTATGGGATTCAAACTAGAAAAGGGAATTCAACATTTTGATGCCAGGTCGAATATCACTTATTTTTATGAAAGGGTATTCAGCAAACAAATAGGATTCAACAAGACGAACAAGTGCTGCCAGAAGAAAGTAGAACGTCTTGTAGTATTTCTCGATGATTCGCGTCTTTACAATAGTGATTTTGAAAAAAATGCTGTCGAAGAAATACTGAAAACCGCACCTAGAACTTGCTGTACTGCTGGAGATACCGGACACGTTGGATGGACAATGACAGAAATTGGTATAGTTATTGCATATTTTACATAAGTTCTAACATCTGAATATAGAATGCCATATTTCAACAAACAGTTACAGTCACAATTTTTTTTCGAGAAAAGTGGTGTACCTCTGATAATTGTAATTCAAAGATTTCACTGTATTTAACTTCATAAGTGTAACAAAAAAATTTTCTTTCTTTGAAGTCAGAAAAAACAATCACTCATAATTTTAATTTTGAAAAGCTTAAACCTTTCACACGTTTTCAATATTACAGGTCCGATACTGGCGATTGAATCTACACTAACTAGCGGCAAGATACAACTGGGCAACATAGAAAAGCGTTTCGAAACCTCCAACGGGTATTACAAGCTTATAGGGTGCATAGAATACATCGGGAATTATGACCCTGATGGATTGGGCCATTATACAGGGATAGCACTGCGAAATAGAAACAAATGGGTGAAGTACGACGATTATTCGGACAAAGCGGTGGATATAAAAGACACGAAGAAAATTACAGCGCCACTTCTTTTTTATGTAAAAGTCATGTAACTTATTTGTACTCTAATAATAAAAAATACCTTCATTTGATTTACAATTAAACGTTCATTTACGGATCTAAACAAGTTGTAGTGCTAATTTAACGGTTGAGTTCGCATTGGAATCACTTTGGATGAAAAACCATTAATATTTCTGCACGACTAATTAACAACTAGTACGCGACAATTTCTACATCATTCAGATTTCGGATTTAATGTTTATTTACGTAGATATACGGGTGGTAGTGCTAACTTAACCATTAAGTTGGCATTACCAGGCTATATATAAATAAAAAAAAGTGCGACAAATTTTTCGTTTCCACGACAAATTTGCGACAAATTAGCGACAATTTCTCCATCATTCAGATTTCGGATTTAATGTTTATTTACGTAGATATACGGGTGGTAGTGCTAACTTAACCATTAAGTTGGCATTACCAGGCTATATATACATAAAAAAAAGTGCGACAAATTTTTCGTTTCCACGACAAATTAGCGACAATTTCTCCATCATTCAGATTTCGGATTTAATGTTTATTTACGTAGATATACGGGTGGTAGTGCTAACTTAACCATTAAGTTGGCATTACCAGGCTATATATACATAAAAAAAAGTGCGACAAATTTTTCGTTTCCACGACAAATTTGCGACAAATTAGCGACAATTTCTCCATCATTCGGATTTCGGATTCAACGTTTATTTACGAAGATACATGGGTGGTAGTGCTAACTTAACTATTAAGTTGGCATTACCATGCTATATAGACATAAAAAAAGTGCGACATATTTTTCGTTTCCACAACAAATTTGCGACAAATTAGCGACAATTTCTCCAACATTCGGATTTCGGATTCAACGTTTATTTACGAAGATACATGGGTGGTAGTGCTAACTTAACCATTAAGTTGGCATTACCAGGCTATATATACATAAAAAAAGTGCGACAAATTTTTCGTTTCCACGACAAATTTGCGACAAATTAGCGACAATTTCTCCATCATTCAGATTTCGGATTTAATGTTTATTTACGTAAATATACGGGTGGTAGTGCTAACTTAACCATTAAGTTGGCATTACCAGGCTATATATACATAAAAAAAAGTGCGACAAATTTTTCGTTTCCACGACAAATTTGCGACAAATTAGCGACAATTTCTCCATCATTCAGATTTCGGATTTAATGTTTATTTACGTAGATATACGGGTGGTAGTGCTAACTTAACTATTAAGTTGGCATTACCAGGCTATATATATATATATATATATATATATATATATATATATATATATATATATATATATATATATATATATATATAAAAAAAAGTGCGACAAATTTTTCGTTTCCACGACAAATTTGCGACAAATTAGCGACAATTTCTCCATCATTCAGATTTCGGATTTAATGTTTATTTACGTAGATATACGGGTGGTAGTGCTAACTTAACCATTAAGTTGGCATTACCAGGCTATATATACATAAAAAAAAGTGCGACAAATTTTTCGTTTCCACGACAAATTTGCGACAATTTTTGCAATAATAATTTTTTTCATATTTTCAAGTGGTAATGCTAACTTAATGGACGTATTTTTTTAGTTGTTTTCGTTATTTTTCTATTACTTTGAAACCAAGAGAGATAAGAAATAATTTATTTTCTTGTGTTAACCCTTTGGTTCTTCTAGTTATACTACATGGTTTACTGCAACTATACACTTTTTTATAGTTATAAATATTTCTATTGGGCAAAGTAGTATTATAAATAAACACCATATTTAAAGGCTTTTTAAATGAAGTCTTACTGTGAAGAGTTCTTTATTGAAATTAACCAGATTTCCATCTTGATCTATCATTTTAAGGACAATTTCATCTATATAATTAGTATTTATAGGTAGATAAATTACATTTTTTGGTATTTCAACAATCTTGTAACCAGGAGGTACATTTGGATATAACATGTGTAATATATGTGCTTTTTGTTCTTTATTGTATGAATTAGTAACAATATTACAATCTACCCCAATTGAGTTTACTTTAGTAATATTTATTAGGTACTTTGATATACATGTCTTGGAAGAAGGCAATTTCTTTTGTTCAAACCCTAATAATAGTCCAATGGTACAAGGTTTCTCGAAATAAATATTTCTATTACTCTTAATTTCACACCTTAATGTATTATTATTAATTTTCATGATCAGTGCTATGGGTTCTTTTGATGTATTACTTGTAGGAAGACTATTAGTTGTTGTAGTCGTCGTTGAAACTATTTTCTCCACAGAGTTAACAAAATTAGGATCCGGTTTGTTTTCCAACTCAACAATTTTACGCAATATATATTGTTCAATATCTTTTACTTCATACGATCCTTCTGGTTTTTCAATTTTATGATTATCTATATAAAACAAATTATTGGAGTTATCTACATTTGGAATACTATTGTAAGTAAATAAGTCGATTAATGTTTACTATCGTCTAAAATTATTGGAGGTGTCACTTTTGTAGATACAACTGAATCTCTGTTTGATAAATTAAAAAGGTAAGACATGTTGACTACACGAAGGTTATAAATTGAATAAAACAAATCTTTATTTGAGTATCATCTTATTTATTGTTTAAAAACTTTAAACATAAGGGACCACAATTAAATGTATTATAAGTTTGATACACTGTATGATTGTACAAAATTTTGCATAAACCACTAAAGTTAAAATAGTTTATAGCTTCCACAGGAGGTCTAAGATTACCGTAACTATCAAAGTATATAACTTGGTCATTTGTCTTCTTATAGGCAGTCCAATGGGTTCCAGGACCATTTTTATTATCTAAATTAATTATACCACATTCAATTTTCCAAATTTTCTTTGGTAAATCATTCCTCATAAATACACCTCTAAATTTTGGAATATTTATCAATTTTGCGTATCGTTCTAGTTCAATATTTGTTAAGGGATGATGTGGCAAAGTAAACTGTAGATTTTTAATTTTATTACTGCTCATAAAAAAGACCAATTCCCGATTTAAATGGTTTCAAGTAAAGTCCTCTTCCCATCGCTATGGATTCCATTGTTTTATTATGTCGTTGCGATTCAAGAAATTGTTCTTTTGCTGCTTTTGCATCAGTCACAGCTTTTGCTACACCTGCAGCTCCACCAGTTAATGCTCCCAGTGCACTTAATCCCACAAAAATTGGTATTAATGGAAGAATTCCTCCAAGTTTTAGGAACTTGAATTACACGTGTTTTTTTTATATTTTTTTTTTACAGTTTTTGCTGTCTTCATTGCTAGTCCAATTGCATCACCTAACGTACCTGGTTTGTATTTCAAAATAAGTTTTTCCCAAGCCCGAACGACTCAGCGTCTGAATGTTCCCCCCACCCCAATCGCGTTATAGTTTGATATTTTAAAATATATATATTTCTCGTCATATATTTAGTATGTATAAAAGATATCATACTTAAAAGGACCGTTTAACCTCGTAAAATGAAATATACGAGTATTTGAAATAAAATGGTTCAAAATTATTCCCTTAAATAAAAACCGATATATAAAAATAAAAGAAAATATTATTCTATACAAGAACAGCCGTTGACAAATGAAACGAGGATAATTAGATTACATAATTGCTATAATTACCTCTGCATAATGCATAATAAGAACACTTATTTTAGATACAGCTGACTCGCCATCATCACTAAGAATTACAGGGTTTTTCTGACCAGCTCTCTTGCTACATTTGAACTTACTCTAACTATATCTGATTAAGAATAATTACATCGGAAAATTTCACCACCATGTGCGATCTGAAAATAATGGAGTGTTAACACTCCTTCTGTATTGAAAAAATCTAGCATTTTATATTAACATTTATTTTAAATATACATATTTGTCTATATTGCTGATAAATTAAAAAAATACAAAAACAAGAACACAATATTATACCAGGATACCTGTATTACGGTATTTTCGCTATAGATCACATATAAAATGAATACAAACAATGTTTAAATAAAATTCATATTTAAAATAATTTAAAAAGAGTGAAAGTTTTTATAAAACTCATAAAAAACAATTAAACATTAAAACAACTCTTATCATAAATATTACTACTTCAACAAACACAATAAAATACAGCACATCTAATAAAAATTCATAGTTCGAATAATTTAATAGTTTTTCTAAAACTAATACAACTACATTTTAAAACAATTCTTTTTATAAATATGACCACCTAATAAGTAAAAAAATATTTTTGAAATTTAAATACTCTAAAAAACCATTATTTTGCGGTTTTATTCAAACATTGGGAACCAGACGACAGTTCATTACGAAAAATATTCGAATGTACAAATTAAGCGAATATGCATAATATACCATTTCAGTCCATAATCTCAATTAGCCTATAGCCCTCTAGATTTGCAAAACTTGCTTCTCCGATTGAAGATCACATTATAACTCATAAAAAGAACACAGCTCAGCTCGCTCTAGAGCTAGGAAATAATGTATGCATCATCTTTATACTGTTTATTTTCCTCTTATAAGCACCACATAATTAAACACAGAAATACGTTTTAAAAACTACTCTATCCTAACAGGGGAAAACACTACATATTACAGAATATATCAGAATACTGGCCCAATTATTTCTTTTTTTTTAAGTCTAGTCTTTTTGACTAAAGTTCCAACGACACTAATAATCGTTTGGACCCAGTTGAGAAAAAGTAATAAAGATACTATTGTTTATTAAATGACCTGTTGTAAAAGTGTAAATAGAACTATGTTTATAATTAAAATATGAAACCCTATATCATTCGATCAGATTAGGCTTTATAAAATATGAACAAATATTTAAATGATAAAAAATGTTTTTAGAAATCGTACGATAATTTGAGTATATGTATATTAAAAATAAGAACACTAGTGAATATGTGGCTATTAGATTATTACAAAAAAGAAATATATTGTTATGAAATTGTTCACCCTGTATATGGGAATGTTATAAAATAAAAAAATAAATAAAATTTTTTTTTCTGTTCAAATAGTTATTAGGAGATGTTTATAATTGAGTTAATATACAAGTTAGCAATTAATTTGATATATGATAGTGTTTGAAATGAGTTAAATAGCATAAAAATTATATTAATATTGATAAAGTTGTGTTTAAAAGTTAATTTATTAAAAGATTATTCAAAGTTAAATGTTATGTTTATTAAATAAGATAGGAGAGTTGATATGCAAGTACAGAATTGGAAACGAAAGGTATTATAGATAGATTGGCAATAAATTGAAGAAAAGTGAAAGAATCTTAAAAGTTATTAAAATAATGAAAGATGTTATAATAAAATCGAAATTTTGGAATTGTAATACATGAAATTTAAGTCAGATAGTAAAAAGGGAATATAGGGTTAATAACCTAAACTAAGGCTGAGGTATTAAAAAAAAATCTAGTGGTAACAAAAAATTTAAAAAAAAAAATAATAAACAAAGGGTTGTCAAACAATAAGTTATAAAATTTTTTTTTATATGGAAGGTTATGATAAGTTTATACATTAAAAAGACAATTTTGAATGCTGTACAGAAGAGGGAATAAAATTATACATATACCAACAATTAGAAGATGAATTTTATTTCATACATTTAAGAAAGTGAAAAAAAATATTTAAAGGTATAACGAAGACATTTAAAATTATCAGTAAGCGTAATGGGGATATTTAGAAGAAGTAATAACTAGAAGGAAGTAAGAATTGGTGTTGTAAAGAACAGGAGAAGTTAATAAGAGTTGTATCCAGATTTCAAAGCAAAAGCATAAAGAAGAGGAATATACGGATTAAACATAAATTTACATTTTTTTTGTAATGTTTATTATTTTTTGTACTAGGACCCAGCCAAATTTCTGAGACAAATTGTAAATATCATTACAATATATATATAACATTCATAATATTTATCTAAATGTACATACTTGTTAGTAACTGTACAGCAACAGTTCTAGCGCAAAAACCCACATTTTTACATGTAAATCTCCATAAGGAATTTTAAGGTCCAGTCTGGCAATTTTTTACTCATTCACGGTATCGCAGCGGCGGCGGAGTGGAATAAATTTTACATGGCTTCAGGGGTGGCGGGTTAATTTATAGTCCCATGATTAATTTAGTATATGTTGACTGAGGGAGGAAGAATAATAAATCCGATAAGTATAAAAAATACTTATTCATAGACAAAACCATAATATTTCTAAAATATCCATTGGCCCGTAGTAGACCGCTTTGCTAGACTGCCTAAGGAGTAAAGGGCCATAGTTTTTACTTTCTTGTGAAGCGCATACTACTTTCTCTACATACATATAACATGGTCAGGCTTAAGGAGTAATGGGCCCAAATATTTTTACATTTAAGTATTTATCGAAATAGAATGACCCGGTTTCAGGGAACAAAGGACCCCACATATTTACAGTTATAAACGTGATTATCGCGAACAAAACATTAATGGTTTTTTGTTATAAGCTTTCAGACCGTACAGATTAAAACCCGGCACTGCTGTAACAATTTACATTATACAATGTATTGTTTAAGTACAATATTTATTTACATTATGCAAACTGTTGTTTTACATACACGTGCTAATTGTCGAGCCCAACCCAGGAAAAAAAAAATTAATGTTATTTTCCAGGTAGATTCTGTTAACTATTTAACAAATTTTGTATATAAAGAAAAAAACGAATTTTCTTATTCAGTTTAAGTTAAAACGTGTTACAAGTTATGGGTTCGAATATATGGTATTGTAAGAAAACTAACTACGTTAGAATTTTTATTCGAACTTATCGAAATAATTTCGGCGAGTATCAAATTATTGACGAGGGTCTTAGTCAGGAAGATATTTTTGATGAAGCAAGTGTTGAAGTTTGTCGCAGCTGTAGCAACCAAATTAATCCTTTCGATTGGCAGGAACTGGTCGAGCATCAAATAATTGTATTTGTTATCACCCATCTGTGATTAAACCGGAAGAAGTTTTAAATGCACAATACGTCGAACAAGTATACTGCGCCCATTGTGAAGAACGGTGTATTCAGTACGTTAAAATCGAAGATTGTGAATCCTGTATAGCGAAGTACACGAACAAGGTATTAGTTGAGGAATTGTTAACTAATGGTTGGCAAAATTAAAAACGAATCCGATTTTTGTCACGTAAATGAGACTTTAAATATGGAGATGGTAGACCACCGGTGGAATTATGGATTTTGAGGAGAATTTTGGTATCTCATCGAAGAAAATCTTAATAAAAAATTGTTTTTTTATTCATTGTTACTGAACTAAAGCAATTGATCAAAAATCACCCAATAGTTTGTAAATGCATATTTTTCCAACATAATATGTTTTTAAGAGTTAAACTAATTTTTTAACGACATATACTTATTTATGTTTTATTTAAATTTAATTATAACATAATATGTATGTAAGAGTTAAACTAATATTTCATTGATATGTAATTTTTTAAAGAATTTAACAGCAATGTAACTTTGGATAAAATCTAAAACTAATATTTAAACTCACATTGATATGTAATTTTTTAAAGAATTTAACAACAATGTAACTTTGAATGGCATGGTTTAAATCTTAAAACTAATATTTTATCATATTTAAGTTGTAACATTTTATTTTTAGAGGTATTTCAAAATAATCCTTTTAATACCCGAATAAATAACACGTTTGCAAATAATTTTAAAAATTAGATATTATTAATTAACAAAAATGTATATATAATCAAAATAAATTATTACAGTTTTTATTAAGTTTATACTAGTTGCAAAATTGTCATTATCTTAATTAAAAATGTATTTAATCTTATTGCTGTGTTTTTTTGTAATACAAAATTTAGCACAAATATTATATGTTCCATGTGAATACGAGAAAAATTTAATAAACTCGGCAATTAGAAGTTGTTTAGAGAACCGAACACAATTTGAAAACGACTCAAAATTTTGGAGAAATGCATGTTCATTTTCAAGAGCCCCTATTAACGGAGAAATTTTAAAGTAAGTTTAATATTAATTTATTGTTGAACATATTAGAAGGCAGTTAGAAAATTTGAAAATGAAACACTTTAAAGATTGTTTAAAGATATTGTTATTATTTATCATTTTTAGCAGAGACCTCGAAATTAAGGCGCTAAAGCAAAATTTTGCAAACATGGAACAAGCATTTGTTGAAGAAATGAAAACAAAAATAAATAAAATTTATATTTTGGAACAGCAAGAAGAATTTTAAAAAAAATCTCACAGAATGTACAACTGCAAGAACTAATAATACAATTAATTTAAATGAGGTCAAATCAAAGTTTTCTATTATGGACAATTTAAATATCAAACTTTTAAAACAATTGAAGAAAAAAGATGCCCAATTTAATTATTTGCAAAATAAATTTCAAAGAACCAAACAGAAAAAATATGAACTAAAATTTGACATTGAAATTTTAACCTCCCAATTAAAAAATTATTCACTTGGTAAATATGTATTTTTTCATTTTTTAAAATTCCTAAATATATTATAAAATTAATAGAAATGATGGAAATATTTTTATCTTTTATGTTACAAGTTTGGATATCAACTAAATAAAATAAAAACAAAAATTTCAATTTTAGAAAAACAATACTATTTTGCTAAAAGACATTAACAGGCCAAAAAACGTATTTTTTATTTAGGGAATTATTTTAACACCTTAGAGTCTGTTTAAATACATAATTCCCCACCAAGCGAACTAGATTAATCGTTTCGGAAACTAGATCGCACCTGTTCTCATCATTAGTTTGGTATCATTATAGGTAAAAAATAGTATAAAAACTTGATATACTGGATATAATTTAAAGAACAAACGACTTACCTGTAGGAAGTTCGTTCTGAATTGTATGAGATATTCGTCCAAATAGATTAACACACGTAGTTCCACTATTATTCTTTATCGAGCACATTTTTAAGGATGAATCACAGTTTTTTACATCATCGCCCATTGCCATCGAACAGGTATTAATCATTACACTATTTGCGTTAAGGGCTTGAAAAAATTAGATTGTTATGGGAGGGAGCAAAGTTTTGGGCTGGGAATAATCTATTTGGACGAATATCTCATACAATTCAGAACGAACTTCCTACAGGTAAGTCGTTTGTTCTTTAAATTGTATTTCGATATTCGTCCAAATAGATTAACACACGTAGATGTTTAAAGTTTTAAATCTAATTTTTTTTTTTTTTATCATTTAATACATTCGTTGGTGTATTATATGAATTAAAAGTCTCATTTATTTCTAAATTTGTATTGACAAACAATAGTAACTTACTTACAGAATCTAACTTAATCTAATGGAGAAAGGATCCAATTCACTATAATTACCACGATATAACAATATACGCTATTTTAATTATTTAATTACAATTTACCCCATAACAAATTAATATAAATTAACTTATTTAACAATCATTTCAACAAAATTAATCTCCTCGTGCAAAGGCCGATTATAAAAATTTGTAAAAACTTCGGATTTTTTAGACCATCCTACTTTATTTCTTATTTGATCAATGCTTAAACCTCTTCTATAAGCCGCTGATGAGGAAGCGTGCCTTGTGCTATGACTTTTAAATATACTTATATCTATCCCACTTGCTTCAAGAACAGTTTTCACCCAGCGACTTATAGTTTGGGTAGATGCTTTACGATATGGTGTTTTTAAGGTTACAATAAGGGAATTTTCATTTCCCCTTAATAATTTTGTAATCTCTAAATATTGAACTAACGTTCGAAAAACACATAAATCTGGTCGATCGTCAAAAACGTTTAATTTAAGAACGGGTTGAGATCGATTGTATTTTGATGTCTTTAATATATCTAAAATATAAATCTCTATATAATTCTCATATCTTTTGATATTTTCTAGCTTAAGGGTAGATATTGTTTGTACTCTTTCACCTGTGGATAAAAGTAATAAAATTATTAGTTTTTTAGTTAATTTCTCAAGTGAAATATCCTCAAGCGGAAACCAATCTTTAACATAATTCAAAACCATTGATGGATCCCAGGTTGTACTGTATTTAGCAAATTTAGGCTTAGCTCTAAAAACTCCTTTTAGAAAACGTTTTATCAGACTTTCATCGTGACTTGAAAAATCTAGAATTAAGGATAAAGCTGACTTATGCGAATTTAGGGTAGAATAAGAAATATTTTCTAGAAACAGCTCATTTAGAAAGGTTATAACAATTCCCACCTTAACATAAAATATATTCTGTTTTTTACGTTTACAGAATTCCCACCATCTATTGTAAGTTGTTGAATATTGTTTTAGTGTTGAAGGACTTAATGAGTTTATCATTATCGGAATAGCTTCCTCCGGAACATCCTTCTTTAAAAACGATTGCCAGATAATCTGCCTACCGCCAGGGAAAGATCCTTCCATAGAGGATGGGGGGTTCTAAAAGGAGATAAGAGCAACTTTCGATTAGGCTTTAAAACAATAAAATCTTCCACGCATAATTTTATAAAAAGAGGATACCATGACTGCGATGTCCAGTTTGGCACTACAACAATGCCCTCAGATTTATCCGTTACAATCTTATTCAAAACTCTTCCAATTAAGGAAAATGGCGGAAAAGCGTAAAAATACCAGGATTTATCCCATCTTAAAGTAAACGCTTCTGCTGCCAATGATCCTGGGTCTCGCCGCCATGATATATAAGTATTACATTTACTGTTTGAATGAGTTGCAAATAAATCAATATTTGGTTGACCATAGCGACTAACAATTTTAAAATAAGCTTCATTATTTAACTCATATTCAGTTTCTATTGTCAATTTTCTAGATTCAATGTCAGCAATTACGTTTTCCTTTGATGGAATATAGGATGCAAAAATAAAAATATTTTTACTCTCACACCACTGCCAAATTTTACGACTTAATTTATTAAGATCTTGAAACTGAATTCCACCCATCTTATTTATATAAGCAATCGCAGTTTTATTATCCACACGAAGAAGAATATTGCAATTAGTCTTATGTTTAACAAAACATCTTAGTGCATAAAATACTGCTAACAATTCTAAATAATTAATATGAAATTTCGATTCGTTCTTAGACCAAAAACCACGAGATGACTCTGTGCCATTACTGGCCCCCCAACCTGTCTTAGATGCATCACTAAAAATTTCATGATCAAAGTTTTTCAATTTGATCATATTATAAGAATTAGGTAATATTTTTTCCCACCAGGATAAATCCTCTATTATGGTTCTTGTAATTGGCATTTTTGCATCATAATTCCCTAAGTATTTTTTCAAAAACAAATATTTTTCTCGTTCAAGGCGTTTTACATACACCCAACCGTAGCGAACAGCTGGACACGATGAAACTAAAATTCCTAATAATTTTGCAAACTCCCTGATAGGCATAATACTTTTATTTTTAACTTTATTTATAATTTTAATTATGTTTTGCTTCTTTTCAGCTGGTAGTGTTATAGTCATATTTATCGAATTATATATGAAACTTAAATATCTACAGTTTTGTGAAGGCTCAATATTACTTTTCTTATCATTTATAATAAATCCCAAACATTGCAACACATTTATGATTTTATTCACGTGGGACTTTACAATATCATTGTTTCGTCCTAATACTAAAATATCGTCCAAATATATAATACATAAAATTCCGATAGATCGAAAATATTTAAATATCGGTCTCAGTAATTTGGTAAAGGCAAATGGCGCTGAAGATAAACCCATAGGCATAGCATTGTATTCATATATATGTCCTTCAAATATAAATTTCAAATATTTCTTATAACTGGGGGAAATAGGTATCATATAATATGCATCTTTTAAATCTATGGTAGCCATAAATATATTCTCTAAAATTAGATCATTTACTGATTTAAAATTTTCTAGTTTAAAGTGACAAACATCGATAAATGTATTTAAATATTTAAGATTTAAAATAAATCTGTATTCACTGTTGGATTTCGAAACTAAGAAGAAGGAAGACAAAATTTCGCCCTTCGTATGGGTACATTTATTTATTACACCTTTTTCAAGTAACTCTAATAGTGCTAATTTATAGTTACTCAGCTCATTGATAGATAAATGTCTACAGTTAGGTTGAAATGGCTGCACAGGCCTAGTAGTAAAAGGTATCTTATAACCCAGGACCCAAGATAAAACCTTTTTATTTTTGGTGAAAAGTTGCCAGTTCCTATGAAAATATTTTATTCTTCCAGCGTAAACATTTTTACTTACAGTTACTTCCTGTAGTTTCTCCTGTATGTTGTCTTCTTGTCGGATATCTGCTTGTATTGTCTCTCCCTCATCTTGCCTTTGTGAAATTTGCGCTTGAAGTTTAAAGACTGACCTGACCTAAAATTATTTGAATACTCGTTACGTAAATCAGGAGTGGGAGCCGACTTAATGGATGAATAGGTGGACTTCATTTCTCTTCCCGTTCTCCACTGAGTCTTAACTTCTTTAAATTTCTCCGCGAAATTTTTTCCACAAAGGTATTCATCGGGTTTACTTTCCTTGACTATTTTCTTTACTGTGGGATTTAGTTGAGCCTCAATGTTATATTTTCTATTTGTCGACATCATATGGAAAACATCACAAAGGATTTTTCCAGAATCTACCATATTAGGCAAAATTTGTGATTTCAGTGCGACTGAATCAACTTCATCATTCAACAACTTATTAATCACGACAGCTAAAGCAGCCAGGGCAGTACCTACGTGGCCCTGAATTGTTGAAAGGTATTTATCTCTCTTCTTTTCTAGTTCACCTAGCGATGCCACCAGCTCTGGATTTAATAAAGGCGATCTCAGTTCAGAAATATTTTTCGGAATTGCATGCTTCTTCCCCAGTTCCTCTTTCTCACTTTTCTCTATACCCAGACCAAGGTATTTGCTCCATCTATCTGCCAGCGCCTGATGGACTTCAGTACCAAAAACTTGTTCAGTGCCTGTTGGTTCTTCCCCCAGCAATTTTAAAATCTCGGGATTTTCATCGTTATTTTCCCGATGTACCTGAACGTCAGATACTACAGTGTGAGATGATGGCAAATTTAACTCTTCAATATCTGAGTCATCGGCTATTGAATCGCCTAAAAAATAAGTTTTCTTACTACTTCCACTCCATTGATTGCAAATATAAATTTGATAATAGGTTTAACGGTTATACCTATTTAATAATAATTCAAAAGTAATTAGAGCTTAAACGGTTTTAGCTCACTATAACTAAATAGGTTCAACGGTTATACCTATGAAGTTAGAAATATATTTTGTTACGTCCTTACTCGATATACTAGGAGAAACACGACGTCTCTTCCTGTTTATCTTTTCTAAGGATCGCATCAACTTTTCTCTCTTCCTCTCTAAACGATCACTATCACTAAAACTTTTGCGTCTTTTTGGCATTCTATTTAATTAATTCGACACGTCTTATCTCGATAAAGCACAATAGTGTAATGATTAATACCTGTTCGATGGCAATGGGCGATGATGTAAAAAACTGTGATTCATCCTTAAAAATGTGCTCGATAAAGAATAATAGTGGAAATACGTGTGTTAATCTATTTGAACGAATATCGAAATACAATCGATACTGTTTCTCGTTCAGATGAAATAACTTCTAATTAGAGCCGTGCGAAAGTTACAATCAGTCATTTCTCACGATTATTTAAGTTGATAAGTAGTGTTAAAACTTGTTTAACTGGTTTTTTTTTTTAATAAAAAACGTCTCACCTTTAACTATGTATCGAAGAAGCAGCTGCGTAACCGGTATTAAAATCCAGATAAATCCAGATAAACCCCGTCGGATTGAAAGTGGAGGGGGTAAATATTATGTATATATAGAGCCATTTCATCCCAATAACTTCATACAGCTTTTTGACTTGTTTTAAAAAGTCGCTGTTTAGTGAAAATATTGTTAAACTATAATCTAACTTCTAGTATACTCAGAGTTGTTTGTCTCTTTTTTGCTTTTGACTTGTTTAAAAAGTTGTTGATCGGTGAAAATATTGGTAAAAAATAATCTATGTTCTAGTATATTTAGAATTGTTTGGATTTTTTGCATTTTTTAATTTTAATATCAATACGTCGAGAAAAAATATTAACTTTTTGATTTTTTCTATTTTGATTTTGCTATGGAGAAATTTTTAGTTGTAAAAGATACCACCAAAGAAATTAATAAATTTAATCTAACAGGAGAAACTTTAGAGTTTAAACTTCTCCAGGCACCCCCAGGGGTTGATGCTTTAAAATGGATTAAAGACGGTATTAAACAGGTTGTTAGAAAATTAACTGAAGTTATAGAGTCTGACGATAAACTGGGTTTTACTTTTTGGTCGAAAACCTTTAATCGTGGCGAAGGGTGGATACCCTTTAGGTCAGCTTCAGAGGTACAGTTTGACGATTTGTGGAATATCATTTCTTCTGTTTACCAGTCGAACTCTACAGGTCTAGACACTGATACGTTTTGTCTCGGAGCAACTATTGTGAAGATGCCTAGAGGAACTAGTCGCCCTCGCAAACTTAACAATTTTGACGAAGAATGTGCAAAGAGACGAGGTATTATAGTTATCAATAACAAAGATAATTTGTGAGCTATTGTCGTGGGTAAAGTATATGTAGATAATGACCCTGATAAAATTAAAATTCGTAGAAATATAGCAAAACTGGAGACACAAAGAACATATGAGCTGTTAGAGAAGAGTGGCATTATTCCCTGGGACCGTCCCACAGGCCTCTAACGATAAGGGGAAAAAACCACAATCATTAAGGGGACCGAAAGGGAAGGGCTCCGGGAAACAAACAAAGGGCGTGGGAAAGAAACCTCACCCTCAACCGCCAAAGTAGATAAATGGCTGCCCACGTCTCCTTTCTTCAGTCAAATATACACCATGCCAAAGCGGCGTCATACGTCCTAGGCAGGGTATTTCGGCTGGAGAACATTGATGTGGCACTGATCCAGGAACCCTGGATCTCCAGCGCCGGCAAAATAAGCGGTCTGGGAAATAACTCTGGTAAGCTAGTCTCGTATGCCGGTGGTAAGCCACGGGCATGCATGCTTATCAGAAATAACATTAAGTATTTTATGTTAACAGGTTTCTGTACCCCAGACGTGGTTGCAGCCCAACTTACGATCCCGGTGGAGGACAGCAGGCTCGAAGTAGTAGTCTGCTCGGCATATTTCCCAGGTGATGATAATGAAGAGCAACCTCCTCCTTCAGCTGTGCGAGAGTTAATCGCCTTCTGTAAGAGGAACAACAAGCAATTGATTATTGGATGTGATTCAAATTCCCACCATTTGGACTGGGGAAGCACGAACATTAATAAAAGAGGTGAGTCTTTATATAACTGTATAATAGGGGAGGGTCTTTCGATAAATAACGAAGGGGCCGAACCAACTTTTGTGTGTAGAAATCTCATGGAAGTTCTTGATATAACAATAAGTACTCAGTTTATGAGTACCAAGATCGTTAATTGGCGGGTGTCTACAGAACCTTCATGCTCGGATCATCGACATATCAGATTCGAGATGAGGGCAGGGCGCAGGCCTATAGTGCAATTCCGTGATCCAAAGTGTACAGACTGGAGTGGATATAAAATTTCCCTTTAAACGTACCTGAAGAACGGCATTGCATCTATAAAGAATCAGGCTGAAATAGAGGCGGCGAGCGATCAGCTGCAGGAAGCCGTACTCAGAGCCTATCAAGATAACTGCCCACTTAAGGAGAAGAGAGACCATAGAGGTTCACCTTGGTGGAGCAGAACCTTGGACAAAAAGAGAACAGAAGTTCGACGTCTCTTCAATCGAACTAAGGAAACAGGGTGCTGGGACACTTACAGATCGGCTCTAACAGGATACACGAAAGATATTCGTAAAGCCAAGAGGAAGTCTTGGAGGAGGTTCTGCCAGAGTATAACAGATCTACCTGCTGGAACAAGACTCCACAAAATTCTCTCTAGAGATCCGAATCAAGAGGTAGGGTCGATAAAACGACCGGACGGCTCTTTTACGGACTCCAAAAGGCAGACGTTAGAGATCCTCATGCGGAATCACTTCCCGGGTAGCCTGCTTCTGGAGGATCGCCCGCAAGCCTTTCCACTTCCAACTGGCTCGTCTATACGAGCAGTTAAAGAAGACTGGAGGTTTGCATCTGAGGTGATCACTCCATACTCAATCCTATGGGCGCTGATGTCTTTCTCCCCGTACAAATCACCAGGAGAAGATGGTATTTTTCCTGCCATGTTGCAAAATGGGTCAGAGGAGCTGCTGCCTCTTCTAGTGAAACTATATCGTGCGAGCCTGGTGTGGAGTTACATACCACAGGGCTGGTCGATTGCTAGGGTCGTATATATACGGAAAGCGGGGAAGGTAAATAATTCCCTGCCTAAATCCTTTAGACCGATCAGCCTTACCTCGTTCGTACTAAAAACTCTAGAGAGAATTCTAGATAGGCATATTAGAGACGGGAACTGCAAGGAAATTCACCTCAACCCCAGACAATATGCCTACCAGGTTGGCAAATCTACAGATTTGGCGTTAAATAACCTCGTAGGAAAGATAACCCACTCTTTACAGCATAAAGAGATTGCGCTGACAGCTTTCCTCGACATTGAAGGGGCGTTCAACAATGCCCTGCCTCAATCCCTTTACGCTGCACTTCTGCGAAGGGGAATTGGATTAAATGCATGCTTGAAAATCGTTTTGTCACATCATCACTTCAGTAGGAGACTGTCAGATTTAGGGCGGCGAAGGGGTGTCCTCAAGGTGGAGTGCTGTCTCCACTTCTTTGGTCACTCTTGGTCGACCCCCTACTGGACAGGCTCTCCCAGCTGGGGGTGGATTTTCAATGCTATGCCGATGACCTTTTAATAATGGTTAGAGGCTTATTTGAAGAGATTATTTCCAATATCCTTCAGGAAGCTCTTAACATCGTATACAGATGGTGTGAGGAGGAACAGATGTCTGTGAACCCCCACAAAACGGTAGTAGTTCCTTTTACAAAAAGGAGGAAGCTTGATAAGCTACGTCATCCAATTTTGGAAGGCGTAACCATTCCGTTTGCGGAGGAGGTAAAATATCTGGGGATTATCCTTGATAGAAAACTTACCTGGAACTCCCATCTGGAAAGAACAATCAATAAAGCCAGGGCATCGCTCTGGAATATCAGAAGGGTATACGGCAAGTCGTGGGGAATGAAGCCTAAACAGATAAAACCAATGGTCACATATGGCGCAATGGCCTGGTGGACGAAGGGGCTCCAGTCTATTGCGGCGGCTAAATTATCTGGACTACAGAGGTTAGCATGTGTGGCTATTACAGGCGCTATGTCATCTACCCCGACAGCGGCAATGGAAAGATTTCTGGGTCTTACTCCTCTCCATATATTACTGGAGCAGGAGGCCAGAACGACCTCCTATAGAGTCATGTCGGTGGCCGGACAAATTGAGGGGGAGAGGCTATGGGACCACTCTGGACTGCTGCGAGAGATGAGTACTCACCACACTCTCGGAATGGTTTCGGATGTGCTCTCTCCCAGAACTCACATACAGAAGTCCTTCAACATCCTTCTTCCGAGAAGAGACGAATGGGAAAGGGGGGAGATCCTCTTTACAGGGACGGCTTATGTACTGTACACAGATGGTGTTGGAGCCGGAGTGTACAGCAGAAAACCGAGAGTTGACATCACAGTAAGCCTCGGCAAGTATGCTACCATCTTTCAGGCGGAGGTTTTCGCTATAGAATTGTGTGCAAGAGAGTTGGTAAACCATCATCTTGTCAACAAAAGTATTTATATTTTATCAGACAGCCAGGCAGCTTTAAAAGCAATGAGCTCCAGCCGGCTGGACTCGAAGCTAGTGTGGAACTGCATCGAATCCCTGGATCGCATTGCTACCAGTAACAGAGTAACCCTACTCTGGGTATCTGGGCATGAAGGGGAGGAGGGCAATGAGAAAGCCGACACCCTTGCGAAAAGAGGTGCAGAATCCGAGTTCATTGAACCGGAACCATTTTTCGGCATAGCCAAAAGCAGTGCCAAAGACACTATCTGGAAATGGGCTGAGAGGAAAACTCTCCAGCACTGGAAAGATATTCCTGGGTTAGCTCACTCTAAGGCGTTTATAGTCAAACCCTCAGGTAGCACCCTATCGCAGATCCTAGAATGGAGTAGAAGTGATCTACGCATCCTAATTGGACTGCTTACAGGGCACTGTCGTCTGCGGTACCATCTGAAGAAGCTAGGTCTGAGTCAAACATCGGACTGTCGCTTCTGCAGTGTGTAAGACGAAACGGCGGAGCATATTTTATGCTCCTGCCCTGCCCTGGAAATGAATAGGCTTCGTACGTTTGGTTTTGTACAGCTGGAGCCTACCGACTTCAAGGAAGCTTCACCTAAATATACCATAGACTTCGTAAGAAGGTGTGGATTGTATGGTGAATTATAGCCCATAGGGGTGAGCCACAATAGTTCGCCGCAGTGGAGGGACGAGCAAACGCTCCACTCACATTGAACCTACCTACCTACATTCCCTGGGAGGGTGCCGGCATCCCCGAAATGAATAAGTTTCAAGATTATTTGAAAGAATATACTATAAGAGTATATAAATATGAAAGTAAAGGAGACCTTCTCTTTGTAGGAGTGGGTGGCGATAAGAAAATTAACCTTCTTTACCACGAACGTCATTACAACGTAATACTGTCGCTAACAGCCGCCTTCGCATGTAATTATTTTTGTAGTTTTTGTCACAAGCCTTACGACCACAAAGACAAACACTATTGTAAGGCAACTTGTCCAGGATGTAAACAAACTCCTGCTTGCATCTCTACAAAGAAAATAATTTGTTCTGACTGTAACCGCTACTTTAGAGGGCAGACCTGTTTCATTAATCATATTGGCAATAAAATATGTGAGCAGATTGCTCCTTGTAAAGTGTGTCTTAAAAATGTTGCACAAAACAAGATAAATAGGTGTGGAGAAATATTTTGTAAAATATGTAAAGGGTATAAATCATCACCGCATAATTGTTTTATGCAAGTAGACACGAGTAAACCAACTATTTCTGTGACACTTTTAATATTTTACGATTACGAATGTACTCAGGAGGAAAATTTGTCTGACGGTTCGTTACTTCGTAAGCCTAACTTGTGCGTTTTTCAGCAGCACTGCGAAATATGTCTGGACACCGACATAAAAATTTGTCAGTGTGGAGTTAGACAACAAGTTTTAAAAATTCAACCGGCCACTAGATTTATAGAGTATGTATTAAATGAAAGACAACAATTTAAGAAAATATTTGTAATTGGACACGCGGCTGGTCTGTATGATAATCAATTTATACTTAATCATATCCTGACGAAAACAGATTTAAAACCAGAACTTATCACTCGTGGCACAAAGTTGATATTAATGAGCGTAGGAAATGTCAAGTTTATAGATTATCTTAACTACTTCCCCATGCCTCTATCTGCATTGCCTAAAGCATTTGGTTTGAAAGATATTAAGAAAGGCTACTTTCCACACCTATTTAATAGAGAAGAAAATTGGAGTTACATCGGACCAATACCGACAATTAAATACTATGACTCCGACAACATAAAATTTAAGCATGTGTTAGATACTGAACAAGATTCAAGAAATCAACTCTTAGATTGGCACTCAGAAAAAGTAACCGAGAATTATGTTTTCGATTTCCAGAAGGAAATTATAGAGTATTATATCTCCGACGTAAACATTCTAAGTCAAGCTTGTTTAAAATTTAGGGAACTAATGATAAAGGAAGGAGGAGTAGACCCCTTCACAGAGGCTGTAACTCTACCTGGAGCTTGCAACAAAATTTTTAGACGAAACTTTTTAAAACCAAATACTATAGGACTAATACCAAAAAAGGGTTACCGCTGGCGAGAAAATCAGTCGAAAATAGCCGCGCAGTGGCTAATTTGGGAAGAACAACGAAAAAGTATTAATATACAACACGCCACCAAAGGATTTGAAAAAATAGTTTGTGGCGCTAAATTGGACGGGTTTTGTGAAGAAACCAAACAAATTTTCGAGTTTCATGGGTGCTATTTTCATGGATGCAAAAAATGTATAAAGCATAAACGAGACGAAATTGGGCCTGAAGATCCAACAGTTACCATCGAGTCAAGATACGAGGCAACCATAGCAAAAACCCGCAGGCTTTGCTCATTGGGTTATGAGGTGATTGAGAAATGGGAGTGTGATTTTCGGCGAGATATGTCAGAGAACAAAAAAATTCACGACTTTACAGAAAACCATCCCCTCCCTTCCCGATTACCTTTGCAACCTAGAGACTCATTCTTTGGTGGTCGAACAGATGCTACAAAACTTTATTATAAAGCTAAAGAAGGGGAGCAAATCCGCTATGTAGACGTTTGTTCCCTATATCCGTGGGTTAATAAATATGGAAAGTATCCTGTGGGGCATCCAGAAGTATTTGTTGGACAAGCGTGTAAGACCATAGATTTACAACATATTGCTGGTTTAATAAAATGCAAAATTTTACCACCACAAATGTTATAGCAACCTGTATTGCCCGTTAAAATGAACGATAAATTGATGTTTCCTCTTTGTCGCTCATGATGTGAACTCTTGCAGGAAAAGTGTTTACATACAGAAGAAGAAAGAGTTTTAACAGGTACTTGGGTTATCGACGAAGTACAAAAAGCAGTAGAAAAAGGCTATATAATTACTGAAATCTATGAGATTTAGAGTTATCAGTTTGAACAGTACAACCCAGATACAAAAACAGGGGGCTTGTTTTCTGACTATATATCAAAATTTTTAAAAATAAAACAACAGGCTTCGGGTTACCCAGCATGTTGCCAATCAGATGAGAAGAAAAATAACTATATCTCAGAATATTTTGCTAAAGAAGGGGTACAGCTGTGTCCTGATGAAATAGAGCAAAATGCCGGCTGTCGCCAGATAGGAAAAAGTGTAATTACTAGTTTTTGGGGCAAGCTTGGACAAGCTGAAAATATGAGTAAAACGTCAATAGTTTCAAGTACTTCGGAATTCTTTGATCTAATAAATAGATCATTTATAGATGTAAACGCCATTCACCCTGTAAATGAAAATACATTAATTGTTAACTGGTCTTTTAAACATGAAGCATATGACATCTTACCCACAGTTAATGTGGTTTTGGCAGCATATACGACGGCACTAGCGAGATTAAAATTATATAGTTATCTAGAAAAATTAGACGATAGGGTAATGTATCACGATACTGACTCTGTAATTTATATATCTCGACCAGGTGAATATGATGTACCGATAGGCAGTTTTCTGGGGGAAATGACAGGCGAGCTTGAAGAATTCGGTAAAGGGAGTTTCATTACAGATTTTGTATCTGGTGGTCCAAAACTATATGCCTATAGAGTTTATTCAACATTAAAAAATAAACATTTTGATATAATCAAAGTAAAAGGAATAACTTTAAACTATAATACAATTAAACAAGTAAATTTTGAAAAACGTAAAGATATGATCTTAAACGAATCTCCAGACGAATATATAACTACTAGAAATATTTTAAGAAATCGCGATCATACAGTCGTTACTAAAGAAGTGACAAAGGTCTTTCGCACTAACTTGACTAAAAGAAAACGGACTGACAACTACGACTCTTTACCTTACGGTTATAAAATTCAAAAGTTGTACTAAAGTACTAGCAATTAGATTATTGTTTTTTAATATTTATTTCGCACCCAGAACGAATAAAAATTTAAAGACTTTGACTACTTTTATTGTTGTAGTATATTTAAACAATTAGCCGTTTTCACGGCTACGACCCCCTTTTTATCCCGATCCTTACAATCAGTTGGGGGCTTTTTTCTTTCTTTTTTTTTGCAGAAACTCTAATCTAGTTCTCTATTCAAAACCAATAAAAGAGACGTTGTCTACTAATTCTGGACGTGGAACCGTTGTCACATTTAAAAAGAACAATTGAAAGAGAAGCCAACGCCCAGCGGCAACTAATTCAAAAAATTGTAGTCGTTGAAGGATTAAAAAAAGAGCCATTAAAAAAGACGCCAAAAGTCAGCGACAACTAATTCAAATTGTAGTCGTTGAGGTAATAATAAGAGCCATTAACAAAAAGACGCCAAAGTTCAGCGGTATCTAGTTCAAAATTAGGTACCTTAATTTTTCTATTAAAGACCCTTTCAGATTCAAAGTAAAAATGTCTAAGAGTATTTTATAAACGTTCTAGTTCAATATTTGTTAAAGGATGATGTAGCAAAGTAAACTGTTGATTTTTAATTTTATTGCTGCTCATAAAAAAGACCAAGTCCCGATTTATATGGTTTCAAGTAAAGTCCGCTTCCCATCGCTATGGATTCCATTGTTTTATTATGTCGTTGCGATTCAAGCAATTGTTCTATTGCTGCTTTTGCATCAGTCACAGCTTTTGCTACACCTGCAGCTCCACCAGTTAATGCTCCCAGTGCACTTAATCCCACAAAAATTGGTATTAATGGAAGAATTCCTCCAGTTTTAGGAACTTGAATTACACGTGTTTTTTTTATATTTTTTTTTACAGTTTTTGCTGTCTTCATTACTAGTCGAATTGCATCACCTAACGTACTTGGTTTGTATTTCAAAATAAGTTTTTTTATCATTTGAATAACTAATAAAGATGTGGTTTTCAAATTAGTGCTTACTTTTGTTTTTCGTTTACTTTTAACTTGCCTTTTTTTATTTGGAGTTTTTTTAGTTCTCATAGTTGTCTTTGCACGGTTTACACAAGACTGTGAGTAACACATTCTAGAGTAAATTTTTATAGAGTTGTTTTTATTTTTTTTAAGTTTGTCAACCCCTTCATCGTCATCATCATCTTTAATTTTCGTTTTCGAGAAACAGCCTTTGGAATTAAAATTTTTCTGGACACGTCTATTTTTGATTTTTTATTTTCATTATAAACCAGTGTTGTATCCAATTTTCGTTTTACAGATGATTTGTCATGTCTGAAGTCATCACTTAATTTGTGTTTGTTTATTGGATAGTCGTCTGCTATATCGACATCCATTTCTTTCGGTTATTCATTTTTATTTGTTTTTGAACTACTACTGTTGATTTTTGAATTTCAGGTCGATGGCGTGTGACGTGCTTTCTTTCTACAAAAGATACTTGACGTCATGATGACACCCTAGGCTTCGGTATTTCTCTAGATTGCCCCGGGCGAAAGATTTTTGGGGTGGTTTTCTCCACCGACTCTTGATCTACGGTCTCAAGAGTACCTGGGTAGCAACAGATGGAGGTTACAGTAATTCCAGGGGTCTGCTGTCACACACAAGTTATTTACAGTTAAATGCGTTTTACTATGATTGAAGAAAATGCAATAATAAGATGATTTAAAAGTAGTATGAAACAGCGTACAAATCTACAAAAATGCCGGGTATAAAATAAGCCGGTTTAGCGGAAAAATGATATCTACCAGGAAAGCATGACTTGATCAGAATAATTATTAACGAGGAGAAAAGAAAATATCAAAAGAAATAAAACATCTCCGGAACCTTCAGGTTATTGACTTTTCCTTTTTTAATTCCGGATTCTCTGAGGCCCCCCTGTGGTCCTGCTCAGCAGAGACCACTAGGGCGATGCTCCCGAATCCTTGAACCAAAGCCAGAAAAGTCAACTGTAAGGTCATCTGGAATGACAGCCGTACGAGAACCCGCTTAGCAGAGAACGCAAGGGTTGCCCTTCTAAAAGACATCGAATCTAAACCCGAAGATATTCTAATTCCCGATAGTCCGCTTGTCCCTCTTATCCCTACAAAGCGCAATGATAACAAAAAAAATTAATAGAAGCAAATGGAACGTTTATTAAATAAAATGCTACAATCTTCGAAACTTGGCAAGTGTTAAATATGATTGCAGACAAAAGCGAATTAAACAAATTTACAATAAAGTATTTTTCTCTTACCTAGTGTAGACACACACACTAATCAGTTTCGTCGGGTTTTATCAAAAGTTAGTGCCGGTTCGCGGTAACACAGATTCAGAGTCGGTTTCGGTAGTTGGAAAAGATTTACGCGGAAAAA
Organism: Neocrepidodera transversa; assembly: GCA_963243735.1. Taxonomy (NCBI): domain Eukaryota; kingdom Metazoa; phylum Arthropoda; class Insecta; order Coleoptera; family Chrysomelidae; genus Neocrepidodera; species Neocrepidodera transversa. The sequence continues at coordinate 22,294,622 of OY725353.1, forward strand.
GAGAAAAAGCCCAGAATTTTCGTGGCTCCTGCCTTTTATCAAATTTTTCAAACCCCACTTAGCAAAACCCCACTAAGCAAAACCCCACTAAAATAAAAATATGCGCGACAGAAGACGAAACTGATTTGTGTTAAAAATTAATTTACAGAATCACAAAGCAGTAGCAACTAACAGGAGTAAGAATAAATTAAATACAGTAATATACGAGGTACGTTCCGTTCTTAATACAATGTCGTTTGTCCCGTTCAATTCTGACCAATAGTAACGATGATAAGTGCTAGTGCCTTTTTGGCTTTGATGCTGCATATGATTTTTGCTTACGTATATGAGGTACGTTCCGTTCTTAATTCAATGTCGTTTTTCCCGTTCAATTCTGACCAATAGTAACGATGATAACTGCTAGTGCCTTTTTGGCTTTGATGCTGCATATGATTTTTGCTTACATATACGAGGTACGTTCCGTTCTTAATACAATGTCGTTTTTCCCGTTCAATTCTGACCTATAGTAACGATGATAGGTGCTAGTGCCTTTTTGGCTTTAATGCTGCATATGATTTTTGCTTACGTATACGAGGTACGTTCCGTTCTTAATACAATGTCGTTTGTCCCGTTCAATTCTGACCAATAGTAACGATGATAGGTGCTAGTGCCTTTTTGGCTTTGATGCTGAATATGATTTTTGCTTACATATATAATATACGTTCCGTTCTTAATACAATGCCGTTTGTTCCACTATAATCCGTTTGAATGAGCAAATTTTTGCCCGATCGACCCTTCACTTTTCTTATGGAGATTTACATGTAAAAATGAGGGATTTTGCGCTAGAAGCCCTGCTGTACAGTTACTATTATCAACCCTGTGAGTACGAAAAAAGTTTTATAAATTCTGAAATTCGAAGTTGTTTAGAAAAACAAACTCAACTTCTAGCCTCAAATTATGGAAAAAACAATTTACAATTCGGACAACAAATACCGATGATAAAAATGTTTTAAGGTAAGTGGAAATTTACTAATTTATCTTAAGTAATAATTCTGAGCAGACTTCTGTCTGTCCGTCTGAATGTAAACACTGTACCTTTTGAACGACAGCTCCGATCGAGCTCCGGTTTTCACTTTACGTCTTAAGTTTTGTGGAATTTGAGCAGAATCGGACCAACCCTTCTGGTCCCGACATACAAATTAAAGTTGTTTTAATGGGTATTCAAATTTTGAGACCTTTTTCACTTCACAGCCCCGCAACGATCAAGGTATAATTTTTTACACTTCAATTAAATTAAAAAATAATACGTCAGGTCATGTCTACTACAGCATAAAAAAGTGTTCGCTCAATAGAGTCCCGAAAAGTTATTTTGAAAAAAACACACAATTTACGAGTGATTCTAAATGTTAAGCAATTGATTTGTTCTAAACTAATATTACTTTTACATCTATTTTTTCTTTATTGATCAAATTCTTTTTTTTAGCTAAATAGACAAGATATTTATGAGTTTTAGACAATAAACAACTTTAAAGAGTGTTTAATGACTATTAATAGTAAATTTTAATTTTTAGTCGAGACCTAGAAATCAGAGCACTGAAACAAAAGTTTGCAAGCATGGAGGAAACATATGTTCAAGAAATGGGTATTAAAATAAATAAAATACAAATGTTGGAACTAAGTGAGAACGTAAAAAAACCAAATCTCGCAGAATGTTCTACTATAAAACCGATATTTCAAATAACTTAAAGAAAATCCAAGATAAATTTTCCACTATGGATAATTTAAATGTCAAACTTTTGAAAACAGAAACAATGAAGAATTTAATTATTTGGAACAGAAATATCAGCGTATGAAACAAAAAAAATACGACATACAATTTAAGATTGGAATATTAAAAGCAAAATTAAAAAGCCATACACTTGATGATAAATAGAAATATTTTTTGTTTAAAGTAATTTGTTACATTGTCTAGAATTAAATAACAAATGACCATTATTACTAGATTTTTTTTGGTTTTTCCTCTATTCAAAAGAATTCATTTGTCACTCTAAAGAAAAAACGAATTTTTATGTGACACCAACTTATTCTATTTGTTTTTGATGTTTTTGAAAAAACGAATTATTTTTTAATCAATTCTCATGTTGTTTGAAATTACATTGATTAGAGATTAATGTAAATATATTTTTTTATTTATCTAAACTGTGGTCCTATACCAAGTAGGGTCAAAGTAACAGTCAGTTTCTTTAAAAAAATAGGTGTACTTTTGACTATTTTAAGAAAAATTTAACCAAAAAAAAACACATTTACTGAAACTATTTCGTTTTTTTTTTGGCAATTATGTGCGTGTATGTTGAAGAATGATTAATTAACGAGAAATAAACCAAAAGACTGAGTTACTGAAAATATTCCGTTTTTTTTGACAATTACGTGTGTGTATGTTGAAGCATGATTAATTAACACAAATGAATGTTTAGTTGAATAGCTTTTAATGAATTTTAAATATTTTTTAAAAATAAACTAAAATTATATCGGATACATTGAAAATATTTTTCCAAATTAATTTTCTTATATCACGTAAAAAATATAGATACTGATTTTTAAAGAAATTATTTTTAAAATTGAATTTTCCTATAATCACAATAAATACACATTGATGCATTTAACTAGAATACCTTGAATTAGTTTAATTAATCTAAATGGTACTTTAAAAATTATCTACAACTAGTATTTTGTTACACTGTAGAGGTAGATCATAAGCAAGTATAAATAGAGTTGCTGCTGAATGGTTGATATACAGTTTTCAAATAGAAATGGATATCGAATACCAAGTATCATCGGTAGAAGATCTGTAAGTTAATTTATTTTATTGTTATAAATTGTTCTAAAATTATTTTTTTCCTTAAGATACGATAATTTTGAACAACTGAAAATTTTATCCGAGTATTTTTGTCCGAGATGTCCGGAGAATTTTTGTGCGTGCCCCTGGGACAATGGTGAGGAACCACACCTTACCACCTCACCGCCTCCACAAACCTCGCAACAGCAGGAAAAACGATCATCTGAACCTAACCCGCCGCCTCCACCAACCGCAGGCCGACACCCCCGAAAACGACCAGCAGCACGCCAGAAGATCTCGGACAAACAACAACAAAAAACGAAATAAAGTAAAAATTTGATTTTAAACAATGTGCGTTTTTTTTTCGTTCACAACAATATATACTAAAATCATGCAGAGTAAAAACTATAAAACTTAGATGAGGAAAATATGGCAATTGGCCCTTTAAAAATAACACTTTGCTGCTTATTTTGATCTGAAATTTGCATTAGGAGTGCATCTTTTATACTTAAAATCTGATTGCTCTAAATTCGTAATTAACTTTAGTTATAGTCGTTGCAATAATGTGGATTTATTAGAATTACTGTTAACAAGAAACACAGAAATTCAATTTTGAAAAATCCTTGATTATATAATTTGCAGTTAAGTGCAATAATGTGTATTTAGTATAATTGTCGTTAATAAGGAACAACAAAATTTTTTTATCAAAAAAACCAATTTTGTCAAGAAAACCAAAACGTTATTTAATTATTTAAAATATTTTATATTTGTTGTTACTTACCATGTAAGATTCAAATTAATTTATTATTAAAACCACTAGTCTCTAAACAAAACACTTCAATAATTTTTTTCTACGGCTATAATACAAAACTGCTCTTTCTTAACTGTTCTTGATAAATCAATGAGGTACACTGTGTGTCTCCAATTTTATTTCCGTATCTGATAACACAATAATTTATTGTGTAATTATTTCAATAAATCAGGTCTTTCATGGAATGTCAATTTCAAGTAATGACAGTTCTATTTTCGTATATTTATATAGCTAAACGTTTAAAATCAGGCATGTTTAAGTTTAATTCCAGAATTATCTAAGGAAAAATATGAAAAGTCCTACAAATCATTTTTCAAGACTTCTCATTTATACTAAATGTAATTGATATTTTAATTGTACCTAATAGAAATTTTGAATGACGTTAAATTTGGAATTCATGTTATTTGTTAAATCATTTCGCTATTATCTATTACAGCCGTAGAAAAAGTATAGTGTTTAACTCGCATGGAATGCTAATTCCCCACTCGTATGATTTGCAGCATTCGCCTGCGGCTCATGCTGCAAACTTCATACTCGTGGGAAATAACTATCATTCCTTGCTCGTTAAACAATATACTATTTCAATATAATAATCTTATCAAAAATCACAATCGTGTCTTTTAACGTGAAAGATTATTAAAGGAATGTCGTTTTATCGCTGCCTTCAATTAGTCACCGGCCGTCGATATCAGAACAAAAAGTAATCCGACCGGTGGCTTTCCTTCACAGGCAGTTTCGACCTATTTTCCACAGGGATATTTTGCTCACCCTGTATGCAGGTGTAATTTATTTATGTTGTTTTTTAACCTTGTAATTATGCGAATCATGTAATTTCAATTAAAAACACGATGCGATAAAACGATTAAAAAATGCATTACAATAAATATTGGAAAAGTATTTTTTTTTGCAATTATAGAAAAATTAAATTGAACTTAAAGTAACAAATGTATGTTCTTTTTGGATGTTCCTTTCAAAAATTCGATCACGGATTTGTAAAATTTATTCTATATTACTTTAATTTCCATCTGAAGGAACTGCGTTTTATTTCTTGCACTTTAGAGAATTGTGTATGAATACAAATCACTTGTTTCTTGAGTTGATATTATCATTTTTACACATAACGTATATTCTGGGTTTTTTGAAATATTTTCACAACGGGGCCTAAATAATTTTTATTATATTTTTCATGCTTTCTCGAACCATACCACTTTTCATAGTGTTGTATTTAAAATAAAATTTTTAAAAACTTCTTTCTAACATTTCCATAACGTATTGACTTTTATATACGGTTGGTGGTTTTCAAAAACTTCTTTCTAACATTTCCATAACGTATTGACTTTTATATACGGTTGGTGGTTTTCGACGGATCGAGTCCCGTAGCGAAAAACTTTTTTCAATTAAAATAAATAATATCCCAATTCAAATAATATTCAGTCACTATTTACATTTCATCCTTTCAATTAAAAAAATCATGCATAGATGGAGTTACTGTAAAACAAATTTTCATGCGTTGACTGAAAAACATTATTTGCACACAAAAATATTTCAGACCAAATAAATGATCATCAATCATCAATATTACAAAATATGCCACCGGTCAGACATACCCAGCATCACCAAAACACATGACAACTTCCGACATTCGCCAACAGGTCGAACCCCCGTCAAAACACGTGATAACTTCCGACATTCGCCAACAGGTCGAACCCCCGTCAAAACACGTGACAACTTCCGACATTCGCCGACAGGTGTCTTAGTTGGATTAGAAATGACGACAGCGCCATCTATCTGGGGGGTTCCTAAATTCGGGGGTCCTAAATTCGGGGGTCCTAAATTCTGGGGGTAATTCTGGGTGTCCTAAATTCGGGGGTCCTAATTCGGGGGTCCTAAAATTCGGAGGTCCTAATTCGGGTTTCACCATCCTCAGCGAAAAGGAGCGTGGCTTCCCCACCTAAAGGGGGCGTGGCTAACAAATTTTCCCAGGCCAAAGTGCCCTAATCCATACTCATCGTCTTAACACCGTCTCGGTTATTATTATACTGATAAATTTTAGAGAATAGATACTAATCTTTGATAAATTTTATTTTTTTTTTGGGGGGGGGGGGAGACATCGACTGCTAGGTCATTAGCCTTTCCATGTTATTTACGTTGATCTAACTTTTCTTTCGTCGCTGTTTAGATATCGTTGAATAAATTTGTTATTTTTAAGAAATTTAGGCATGCTTTTATGCAATTATAATTATTTAGACACATTTTGGCATTATTTGGTTTTGCGTGTTGACTTCGAGGTTGTTGGTTGGACATTCAAAGATTACATGATCCATTGTTAGATAGGCTCCACATAATTCGCATCGTGGTTTATTTCTACGAAGTAGCATATAGGATTAATTATTATTTAAATAATTTTGTTTACGTAAATATTAGGATCATTGCCTTGACATAGTACTTAAATAAGTTGCGAAGATTTAATTTTATCCAATACTTTGCGAAAAGTAATGATGAAATAGCTAATAAATTTTAAATTTGGCAACATTGCCTCTAGACTGACGAGTGTAGTAATTTTAATTTTCTTGTGAATTTTCTCCTTTCTTCGGAAAGATTGGTTGTTCGTTGATAAGTGTATTTTTAGAGGTGTTTGTGTTCTAAAAAAAGGGAAATTGGATAGAAAAATTACCAATCAATATACAGGTAAGTGGACCAATCGTGGATAATTTTGCAGACCAAAACTTTTATAATTTAATTTAATCTAATCCATACAAATCCTTATAGATAAAAGGGACCTAAAAATGCAATAAATTTTAGCTGCTGCAGAGGAATCTAAAATTCAGAAAAACAAAAAAGAAAGCGAAGAAACGATAGCAACATGGCTTCGTAGAGCTACTGACCGCCTTAAAGCAAAAAAATAAGTAATTTAAATAATTATTATTATTGTATTTTCAACATTAATTTTTTATATGAAAAAAAAATAAAATGTTTAAAAATATATATATTTTTAATTCAAATACCATATGAGGAAAAAAAATTACGTCTATATACGTCATATCTATGTCATAAATGTAGAAAAAGTACGTACACAAGATGTTTAAAAGGGTGGACAAAGTACGTACTATGTACGTTTTAAAGATATCCAAACGGAATTACCGTACGTACATAAGACGTACGCTACGTCTGAAGTTTACGTACATAATACGCCTGGTTTATTGGGGTCGGTGAGGTGCAACGATTTAGCAAACAAGATAAGACTACCACGTCCCAAGGCGGTTTTCATTTATAACCAATAAATGGAGAAGTATTGATTCCATGTTGGGTTATTATAGAATAAAATTACGATCATAGGAGCGGTATATGCGAATATTTTTTCACCTAATCGATCTTGCATGTATCAATGCTTGGATTCTTTGGAAGCGAACACTTCTTAATGACCCGTTGGCTTTGATGGATTTTAAATTGGCTCTTGTTAAATACCTAACTAAAGCAAAAAAATCCCTTACTAAACCAAGAGGTCGACCGAAACTACCGATTAAAGGTAAGCTACAGACGAAAAAGTGTCGTAATCCAACCACAGATTTCCCAATTCAGGAAGTTAGAACCGATAAACTTGACCACTGGGGGCATTGGCAAAATCAGAGACAAAGGACCCTGGATGTATTGGAAAAAGCTTTATACAATGCGCAAAATGTGAAGATTTTCTTTGTCTAAACAAAGACCGAAATTGTTTTTATGCATTCCCTAATGATTAGTAATTCATCAAGTCTCAACCATTTCAGCCCCAGTGGACGTACGTCAATAAGCTATACTTATAAAAACACAGCCGAGAATGTTTGTTTATCTCTTCTTGAGTTATGGATTACACACAAAAAAATTATGATTTTTGAGGACTTATAAAAAAATATTTACAGAATAAATCGTTAAACACCAATCTTTATTCATCATTCTTAGCTAATATATGTATAACTACTTTTGGGTATATTTATAAAAGTTTGATTTATACTGTAAACTTTATTTTTCTGTTGGAAAAAAACGACTACGTCCTCACAAATAAAAAATAATACGAGTTTTTTGTTTAGGATCTAAAATGAGCTCGTGTTATTCAGATTTTCTGTTAAGACATATTACTTCAGGTACTGAATATGAAAGTTTTGATAATAGTGAAAACGAAGAAAATATGTCAGACATTAGTAACGCGTCATATATAGACAATAACCTGAAGCTATTTGAAAGTTACTTAAGTAACAGATTCCAAGTTGTAAGAGTGAGTAATGTAGTCAGCGCTACAAAGTAAATTGAATATGGTGTTCCACAAGGCTCGGTACTTGGCCCAACACTTTTTAATATTTATGTAAATGGCTTGTTTTCACTGGAAAGCAAAGGAACAATAATTGGTTTTGCAGATGACACGGCCATATTCTATGAGGATGACAACTGGCAATCCTTAACCCGAGAATGCTCGCGTCCCGGTCCATTTGCCGCCAGACGCATTTTTCCCCTCCGTCTTTTATTTGATTCGACATAGGTCGTCCACCCGCTGACAAGTGTTAACAGAATAAAGCAAGGCGTCAGTCTACATGTAGTTTTTGTTTGAGAAACTTGTTATTAGGTGTAAATAGACAATCGGTCGTTTTGACCGACGCGCGAGCTTTTGAGGTTTGTACTAAATTATTGATGTATTAAAGATAAATTTATATATAATAATTAAAATATTTAGTAACATTTTTATTTATTTTGTAGAATGGGTGATTATGAAGCATATGTTGCACGTGTACAACAATTATACGAAGAATTATCATCAGAGGAAGATGTGTTAGGGGTGGAGTCTGACTCGGAAGACGTTTTAGAAGAAAGCGACCATATTACAGACTCTGAGCAGTCAGACTACGATCAGTCAGACTGTGACAGCGATGATTACTCGTACGACGATGTGCCTTTATCTCAGCGCCTTGATAATTATGTGGGTAAGTCGGGGATGTTATGGTGCAAAAACCCTCCAATAAAACTTCAAAAAACCAAATCAGCAAATATTATAAGATTCCATGAAGGCCCTACGAACAAATCTAAATTTGCAGTAACTCCACTAGCTTCATGGAAGTTATTTTTTCCCGATGAAGTTATAGAACAAATAGTTTTATGCACTAACATAAAAATTCATTCCGTTCGAGGTAATTTTGCACGGGAAAGGGATGCTAAAGAAACTGATGCAATTGAAATTAGAGCATTTGTGGGATTGCTGTATTTAGCTGGCGTTTCGCGTGCGTCTCACTTGAATCTTTCAGATTTATGGTCCACTGATGGCACTGGTATAGAATTTTTTAGGTGTGTGATGTCTTTGTCGAGGTTTCACTTTCTTTTTCAATGTATAAGATTCGACAATATATTTGACCGAGAAGCCTGAAAAAGCGTAGACAAATTAGCTGCCATCAGGAATTTGTTTGACAGATTTGTAAAACTTTGTCAAGAAAATTGGACCCCCGGAGCAGAAACTACAATAGATGAAATGCTTGAAGCTTTTAGAGGCCGTTGTGGTTTCCGGCAATACATAAAAAGTAAACCTGCCCGATACGGAATTAAAATTTTTTCTTTAGCCGATGCAAGAACCTATTATACTTACAATATGGAAGTTTATTGTGGAAAACAACCAGTAGGTCCTTTCATGCTAAATAATAGTGCAAGCAGCATTGTAAAACGCCTAGTAAAACCAATTTTAGGTTCAAGCCGCAATATAACTTTAGACAATTGGTTCACTTCAATTGGACTAGCTCAGGACTTACTAAAAGAAAAGTTGACTGTCGTCGGGACCATCAGAAAAAATAAAAGGGAACTCAAACCAGAATTCGTCAATTCCAAACAAAGGAAATTGAAAAGTACTATTTTTGGATTTACAACAAACATAACTCTTCTTTCATATATACCTAAAAAAGGCAAGACTGTTTTATTGATATCAACGATGCACAATCAAGGTGAATGTGAAGATGACGAAAACAGAAAACCAAAAATTATACATTATTACAATAAAACCAAGGGCGGTGTAGATAAAGTAGACGAGATGAAAGGAAGTTATTCAGTTTCGCGCAAGAGTGCTAGGTGGCCACTAACAATTTTCTTTTCTCTAATGAATATTGCTGGAATCAACAGCCAGATCATTTTTGAGTTCAATACACAAGCAAATATTAATAGACGTCAATTCTTGAGAAATCTTTCCAAGGAGCTATGTACTGATCATACCCGCAGAAGATTGACAATGGATAATATACCAATAAATATTCGTACCAATATCCGTACTTTGCTTGGAATTCACGAGCCGCCTACTGCAAGAGCCGTTGGAATTGTAGGCAGATGTGAATATTGTAGTTCGAAGAAAAATAGAAAGACTACTACAACTTGTCAGACTTGTTCAAGATATATTTGCAAGGAGCATAGGGTTGACATATGTTTAAGATGCGTAGGAAATGAAGAAACCTGTGAAGAAAAATAAAATTGTTAGTAAGGTTTAAAGTATTATGATTTTTTTTCCTGTCTTAGTTTTTATTATCCTTTTGTTCATATTTTAAAAATAATAAAGGCGAATATATATTTTATTTCTATAAATTTTTATAAACATTAAAACAAATTAACCTATTCGGTCAAAACGACCGACCGCGAGCTCTAACGAAACTTTTGTGGCGCGAGTAGTCTCGGGTTAAAAGCTAATGTAGAGCAGGATTTCGCGTTTATGGCAAAGTGGCTTAAATATAAATTCCTAACAATCAACACAGAGAAAACTAATTACCTACCGTTCAGTTGCAATTCTACTGGCTCTCCCCCTTTTCTCGTTTAGATGTTAATATTGGCACCGAAATAATTAATATATTACCAAAAACAAAAATCAAATACTTAGGTGTTATTATAGATTCACATCTAAGATGGGATCTACACATTTCATATATTATTAATAAACTAAGACCCATCTTATATAAATTTCGAATCATTAAAACAATATTACCTTTAAATCATTTAAAAACTCTATACTTCTCTCTTGTTGAAAGCCATCTTCGTTATGCAATAACAGTTTGGGGAGGAGCTTCAAAAACCCACTTACATCCACTTAAAGTAATTCAACGAAGGTTTTTAAAATTAATTTTTGAAAAAAATGCTAGATATCCTACAGAAGCGCTCCATGCTGATAGTAATATTTTAAATCTGCGGCAATTATTTTTTCTTGCATCATGTCTTAAGTTACATATAAATAAGCACAGGTCCCACCTTCCGTCCCATGAACATAACACCCGACAAAGACTTCATTATGTTATACCGCTTATGTTGAAAACAATTTCACAAAAATCATATACATTCTTAGCGCCAAAACTATACAACACGATTCCTGATACAATTAAATCACTCAAAAACATACCAACCTTTAAAAAGCAGTTAAGACAATTCATCATTGAATCCGAAATATCAACAATAAATAAATATTTTGACAGCAGTTAAAAAAAATTATATATGTATTACATTCCAGATATTTATTTAAATCAATTATTATTATTGTACCTGTATTTACTTACTATGAATTCCTCTACTTTAAATAACTGTTTGCTGGTAATGTATAAGCATCCAAATCTTGAATAGAAATACGTAACTCATCATTATAATTTATGTTTCCGGTATTGTTGGGTTGATATGCGTGGCTTTCAAAATTTTCAATTGAACTGTCATTAAAAGGTTGGCCCGTTACGTGAAGCACTTCCATTATACTAAAACTTTAAATCCTTGTGATTTTAAAAACTGTTTATTTTTATGTGTTATTCCTACAGTTGTTTTTGCAGAAGTAACTGGCTTTCTTGCGGTAGATAATCTTTTATAGTTTTTAATTTCCAAATACGGGTGAAAGAATTTCAAAACCATATTTATTAATTAATTCTTCTAATGTGTAAAGTGACAGTAACTTCTTTTTCTCGAAAATTGATAAGATTGCAATTTTGATCAATAATTTTTACTGTGATTGTATTGATAGTCTTGACACTTACAGGATAATATAAAATATTTTGTGGCGATTCCACTATTTTATACCCCGTCGTAACGGTTGGGAAAAACTGATGAATAACATGCACTGGGTTTCCGTTTAAATATGACCCGGTTGCAACATTGCAATCAATTCCTATACTATTGACTTTTAAAATTTTAACGGGATGGTCAGAAATATATGTTTGATTTGGATTAATTCTTTTAATGTCAAAACCAAATACTTTAGCTATCGAGTTAACATTATTAAATGAAATTATACGATTACTTGTAATCGATACCTTCGATGTATTGATGTCAGGAACAATATCTATTTTAGCATCCTTGTCCATTTGAGTCATGTGTTCTTTCAAAATACGTATAAGGTCATCTAATTCGTAGGCTCCCACAGGAATTTCAAATGTGTGAACATTTACTACATCCTTACCCCAAATAAATACGTTATTAGTTTCATCTATATTAGGTATCGTATTAAAGCTATTAAAATTAACCAACCCAATTTCATACTAAATGTCATCTTCTAAATATATAGGAGGACTAAAATTAAAAGTCAAAATTGATGAATTTCCACTTAATGTAAAACTAAGGGACATATTTACTGATCAAAAGTACATTTAATAATAAAGTAAACTTTTATTGATAGTGATTATATAAGAAATTAAGTGCATGATGACCGCACTTGTATGAATTAAAAGCTTGAATCCTATCGTAATTATAATGTATAGTTACATCTCCATTGCTATAAAAATATTTAATTAATTCTAATGGTGGTGGTAAGTTTCCATAACTATCGAAATATACCACTTTATTATTTTCTTTTGTATACGCTGTCCAGTGTGTTCCTTCACCACTTGTAGAATCCATATTTAAAATGCCACATTCATATTTATGAATTTTTTTTGGTAATGCGTCTCTCATAAAAATTCCTCTAAAATTAGGTATTTGTAGTTTTTTAACAATTTTTTTTAAATCAACATCAGTTAGTAATCTATGTGGGATTATTAGTTTTTTGACTTTAATCCATATCCTTTATACGGTCTCAAATATAGACCTTTTCCACCCTTTGATTCCATCTGTAAATTATGGCGTTTCTGTTCTTCCAGTTGTAGTTGGTTTGCTTTTGCATCATTCACAGCTTTGGCAATTCCAGCTGCACCGCCTCCAAGAGCTCCCAAAGCCCCTAAAAGTGGTAGGAGTAAAGGTAGAAAACCACCTTTTTTTGGAGCTCAAATTATACGTTTCTTAGCCTTCCTGCGTTTTTTCAGAGAGCCACCTTTTTTAGGCTTGTACTTCAAACCCATACCAAGTTTACGTTTTCCTTTCATGCCTGTAGTTACTACCCAAGCAGCTGCTTTCTCTCCAAATTTAGCGTCTTTAGCTTTCACTCGCTCCCAAGCTTTGTTTTCCAAAATCTTATCTGCAACGTGTCTATCAGCTAGTTCTTTACTTTGCGAATATTTGATATCGTGTTCTCTACACGCCACGTCTAGTGGGTTAATACTTTTATCCCCTCGCTCTAATCTCTTCTCTAAATGTGTGCCTGGTCCACAGAATTTATAGCCGGGTAAATGAAGTTCAAATGGTAGTTTGTTTATTAAAGAATTTAGCAAACCACTGCCTCGATGTGAACGTTGTCGTTTACGTTTAACCATTGTGTGCTTATATACATGTGACAAGGTTTATATACTTACATCATGACTTTTTTTTTTTTTTTACTTTGACCTTTGTCATTCAGCCAGTCACTTAATGAGAATACATGAACTAAAAATAATCTAATAAAGCATACTAAAAAATGTAAAAATCCAATGTCATCAAAGGAAATAACAGGGACACACGTTTCTCGTCCAGGGACCCGTCAGGACATTTTTTTTTTAGACACACAAGAAATAGGCCACGGAGTGGGTAAGGTAATATAACAGTAGGTAATAGGATATATAAAACAAAGGTAACAAATCTACTACAATCTTATATCTGCTTTTGACAAAAAACCTATCAAACATTCAAAATTTTCTTTTTTAGCTGAAGCCAAAATTGACAGTATATTGAACGGAGCACTTGTGTTTGAGTTGCAAAGTTTTACGTATTGTTCATTTGTCAGGTTCTGATGCTTAGTACATTCAAAGAATATGTGATCTAAATCACCGTTACCTCCGCAGTGTTGGCAATTATCTGTAGGTATAACATTTATACGGAAAAGGTGTTGGGGATAACATGCGTGCCCAAATTTAAGTCTGATGATTGTTGTGATAAATCTGCGAGGTGTGTTAAACTGCTTGTGCCAATACTCTGTGGGTATAGTCGGATGTAACATTGTATATCTTGTAGGGTTAGTGAAAGAAGATTCACTCCACGAATACGACCACGTTAAGCGTAATTTGGTTTTAAGTGCAACACAGTAGTCACCCAAGCATAAATCGTAGTTTGGATGCGGATTACCAATACCAATTCTATCTTTAGTTAGGGATAATAACTAGTTTTTTAATTTGAATGATATATGGGTTACTAAACATAGTTGGAAAATTGGAGTCTTCCAAGGCCCTTAGTACAGAAAGAGAGTCAGAAACTAACACTGCACTGCTGTGATTAGATGCTCGAACATATAGTAAAGCTTCATATATAGCTACGGCTTCAGCGCTTAAAATAGAGAAAGCAGAATGCAGGCTGTGCGATATTTCTATATTACTAGATGGAATATAATAAGCAAAACTTGTACCAGTCGAAGTTTTGGAAGCGTCAGTATATATGATTAGGGCATTATCATAATTAGAGAGAAATGACCTCAGTATATTTTTACTTATGCGTACATCAGTGTTATAAGATGGTTGAATAATAAGAATTTTTTCAAGAAGCAGAGGATAGTCACATAGTTCTGTTAGATCATCAGGTTTACATATGTTGGGCAGCTGACTTTGGCATTGTTGGAACGCAATGTAAAGTGGTGGGGAATTTTTCAATTTCCAATATTTATTGACAAGATCAAATACATGTAGTCGAGAAATATTTCCAAAAAGTTCTGTATTTAGGAGGTATGTTTTTGTAATGAACTTCTCGCTAAGATATGTCCGTCGATACTCTAGTGGGGGTTCAAGTGCTTCTACGTGAAGAGGATTAATTGGTGTCGATTTCATTGCTCCAAGATATAACCGCAAAACTGTATTTTGAAAGACATCTATTCTTTTAAGAAAATTATTACTAGCAGATCCGTAAAGAATGCAACCGTAATCCAATATAGATCTCAAATAAGCGCGATAAAACAATAATGCTGTTTCAACATCAGCACCCCACCATGTTTTTACAACCATTTTTAAAAAATTGAGACCCTTGTTACAGTTGTTTAACATATATTCTATATGGGATTTCCACGTGAGTTTCCTGTCAAGAATCATCCCCAGGTATTTTACCTCGTTTTTTATTTCGAAATCTATATTATTAAGTCTTATATTGTTATTTGGCAAATTATGTCTAGTAAATATTGTAATTGATGATTTATTCGCTGATAATTGGAATAGCTTTTGTTTATACAACCACCATTCCAATCTATGTTTAATTAACCTTTCGAGAGTTTTCAGAATGCAAGACAATAAGGAGATTGGCCTATAAGACTTAGCAAAACTTGGATCTTTACCTGGTTTCAATATCGGAACAACCACAACCTCCTTAAAAGCCATAATACTACTACTGTTTAAAATAATATCATTATATATATTTAATAAATATTGCTTTGCAATATCGGGTAATTGCTTAGCATCGGATACTTGATATTATCGTATCCGGGGGCAGTATTTTTGCGGGTATTCAGTGCATTACCTAATTCTGTCTTAGTGAAGGGCTGAGCTAAAAAGTGATTAGTATCCTTAGGTGTTACATTTTCGTTTAATGGAGTCATAACTGTAGGGGGGGCAATTTTGTCAAATAATTCCATGGTCCAGTCATCATTTAGGGAACGAGAGGTCGGTACGTGTCTTCTGCACATTTTCCTTGCTTGATTCCAGAGATCGTGGGATCGAGTATTTTTATTAAGTTTAGAACACCAATCTATCCAATTTTTTTTAGCTTTTATTTTTAACAATTTTTTAGATTCAGCAATAGTTTTTTGGCAATTTACGTAATTGGACATAGTTGGGGAATCTATCTATTGGACATAGTTGGGGGATCCTTATAAATTCTAAGAGCCTCGCGTCTGTTGTTGACAACGGTGTCACATTCTAGATCCCACCAGGGAGGTGGGGGGCGTTTTTTACTTTGAAAAGGTTTATAAATAGGTATCGATTGAGTAGCCGCATCATTAATACTATCTATGAGAAAATTGTATTTGCCATTGTTATCTTCGAACTCTGGAACATTATTGAAAGTCGCCTCTAATTTGTCAGCATATAAATCCCAATTGGCTTTATTGATATTCCACTTACTTTTGGGTATTATTAGTTCATTGCAAATTTGTATATTTTCGTATTTTACTAGGATTGGGAAGTGATTTGACCCTAATGTATCTGGGGTGGTATTCCAGGATAGTTTATTTGCAATATCTGAAGAGCAAACAGTAATATCTATCATAGAATCATTTACACCAGGACGATTTAAACAAGTAGGCTGTCCGTTGTTCAATAAGACTAATTCTAGATCATTTATTGCAGTGTATATTTGTTGGCCATAAGTATCATTTTTTTGCGATCCCCATAAAGCGTTATGGGCGTTCATATCACCTCCTATTATAACTGATGTATTTATTTGAGAAAAAAATTTTATCCAGTCTTCAATTTTGGTTTTAGTAGTTGGAGATCTGTAGACTGATAAGAAATTTAAGGAATTGTTATTTAGCTTAACAGTGCAACCACAACACAGAATATCCGTATTGAAGTTTTGAGTAATATCTAATTTCATGTAACAAAGTGCGTTTTTAATGAGGATTGCAACGCCTGCATATCCATCATCTCGGTCGTTGCGAATAATATTGTAACCTTTAAATTTATATACAGTATTTTTCTTAAACCAAGTTTCACTAAGTAAGGCTATATCTATATTGTTCTGATATAAGAAAAGTAATAAAGAATTTTTATTAGTAACAGCGGAACGGGCGTTCCATTGCATAATATTTAAATGCTTAGTGTTGAAGACTATTTTTTTGAAAAGGTACCCTCCAATACCAGATTTATATCTCTTGCTATAAGATTATTATCAAGTGATTTAATATCGTCTATTGATTGAATTTTATTGCAAATAGTAAAAATATATTCTATTATAGATTTAAATAACTTATCTTTGATTTTCTCTATCTCAATATTCTGTGGTTTGTATGGGTTTGCAGGAAGTGGTTTGGAAGGACCAAATTGAAAGGGAAAAATGGGAGGGATAGTTGGAGATAAGACAACGGGTGACTCAGCTTTCCTTTTTTTCCTATTGTCATGTAGACTGCGATTAGATGTAGTTCTCGGTTGAGATAAAGAACTATTAGTGAGTGGCAGATAGGTACTTGTACTTGGTTGTGACAGTGATGTGGAATTGGACTTAAATGTTGGAAGAGGGGGAAAATTTTCATCTCTACCTTCTAGGACAGAGAAACTATTTCTAGTTGCGAGACCAGCAAAAGATGAATCGCAATATGCTTTAGCTTCTATAAACGATGTTTTTTGATTAATCATAATATTTTTAATTTTTTTTTGTTTTTCATAAAATGGGCAAGTTTTATCAATGGACACATGTTCACTGGTTTCGCAATGAATGCAAAACTTATCTTTATCTTCACAATTGTGATTATCAAATTTATCAGAACCGCAATTAATGCAGATCGTACGAGAACTTTTACATTGTTTGGAAATATGTCCGAATTTTAAACAATTAAAACATTGGGTTACTCGTCCTACAAATTGTTCTACGGCAAAAAATACTCGATTGATCGATATATGATTGGGCAAAATATTACCTTCGAAAGTAACCAGAATCATCTGTTTCGGTTTAAATTCTACTTTACCATCTGTTTCCACTCTTCGGTGTAATCTTTTAATATTTATAACTTTTGATAGACTATCAATATTTTCAGATAAGTATTCTGTATCATACTGTGTATCAACACCTCTTACTATGCCTTTTGTTTCGAGTAGATGATTCGGTATGTACGCTTTTAAATTTTCAGTAATTAGATTAGGATTTTTAACTAATTTATTTGCGTCATGAAGGGTTCTTAATTCAACTTTTATGCGATTTCTACCAATACTTTTAATTTCTAAAATGTTAGGTACTTTTAATTGTTTATGTAAAATATGCCCTATTTTCAATGGATGTAAGCGTCCCAAATTATCATTATTTGTGCTTTCTATATAAACATGAACATTTTTAAAATTGTACTTATCTGAGGAAGCATTAAAAAGTCGTGTTTCATAGATTTTTTGTACTTGGTTCGCTGTCTGTTGAGAGCGGCTACTGCTATCATTTTCATTGTTATTGTCCGATAAATCCATCGCTGGGTTATCCGGCTTGTTGACACTAGTACCACTATTATTGTCTATATCGTCATTATCTTTCACTATTATCACATCTATTTGTGTCTTTTTAACATTGGTCTCCCCCATCGGGGAGCCTTTTTTAATGTATTTATTCAAAAATTAATTTTCTCTTTACTTATTGATCACAAAAGAAAAAAAAACTAAATAAATCCGTTTAAATTAATTAGATTTGTTCGATTGAATTGATCGCCGTCTGCTTCGTTTCGATGTACACGCGAGACTGTACATCATGACTTAAATATTTTTAGTGTTCTCTGACTTATTCAGACATGAAGATTGAAAAGCAAAGTATTTATTTACCAATAAAAAATCATGATAGTATTGCTGAAGATAAAAAAATAGGAAAACATGGTTATTTGTTTGGTCCCAATCCCAAACGAGGATTAATTGTAGGTTCAAGTGGATGTGGAAAAACAAACGTAATGTTATCGTTAATCGAATACCCAAATGGATTAAGATTTGAAAATGTTTATGTTTATTCGAAATCATTATATCAACCAAAATATACCTACCTTAGAAACCTACTTCAGCCGATGAAAGAAATTTGGTATGAGGAATACAGCGACTCAAAAGATATAGCTTCTCCAAAAAATATTAAAGAACATTCAGTTATAATATTTGATGATGTAGCGTCTTGCGACCAAAGTATTATCCAGGGTTATTTTTGTTTCGGTCGCCACAAACATACTGACTGTTTTTATTTATGTCAAACTTACTCATCGATACCTAAACAGCTGATTAGAGACAATGCAAATCTTTTAGTGATTTTCCAACAAGATATGACTAATTTAAAACATATTTATGATGATCATGTTAATATTGACATGTCATTTCAAGACTTTAAAGACTTGAGTTCTTATTGCTGGAATGATAAATTTGGATTTCTCACTATTGAAAAGGATTGTCCAGTTTCATGCGGTAAATATAGGAAAAATTTCGATATCTTCTAATTGTTTGGATAATTTCGCCCCGAAATAAAAGTTTTCGTAAATTCTCTAATTTACAATACAGAGTGGTATTAATTTAACTGAAAAAACTAATAAAATCAATATAAAGTTTAATAATATATTTCAAAAAAATACAGGGTATTGTAAAATTAGGAAATTATTTATTCTGTACAATTCTTGATAAAAGTTTATAAATTAGTTTGTACACACAGATCATACGATGTCTGCAGTAAATAAAAACTGCAAATCTCGCTAATCTATTTTACACTATTTTGCCATTTCCTTTTGATAAAAAGTTAGTGTTCAAGGATAATAATACAATATGATATTTAATTATATTTATTTCAAAATACATTAAGTATAAATAGATGATATTTTAAATAATAAAGATTTTAATTGCTTAATTAACCCTTGATCAGGACATGGTATTCCCAGTAGATTCCAATTAAATTCGCCTATTTCAACCACCGTTCGTGTAAATTCATTGTACTTGTAATACATATTTTCACTCAAAAAATAAATATGGCCATCAATATATTTGAAAGCTGATGTAATAGTAGTAGGTAATCCAGGAAATGAATAGCCTATTTTACCTCGATTAATAATTTCATATCCGTCAGAACTAAATTCAATAAATGAATCTTGATTATAAAAGATGTATGTTTTTCCAGTGTTTCCTTGGAAGACTGCATTAATTTTACTATTTTTGGGCAGAGGAATCAAAATATCTCGTTCAATCTGCATTCTGGGAAATGCTACGGCATACATCTTATTATTGTTTGCTACCACTAAATCGCCTATATAATTTTGAAAAATGTGTAAATTTGCCACTGTTGAAAATTCTTTAGGCACATAGTAGCTTATTTGTTCCGAAAATGACGGTACTTTATGAGTTTTCAAATCATATATCCAGACATGCTGATCTCTTATTATGTACATCCGGTAATTTGGAAAATCTGGAGCGCTTGCTATAAAAATTAGATCAGGATATTCAATCTCACATAATTTTTTTATTTTTTCATTGTTGGTTTTCTGAGTCGTAATTGAGGGGGGCGTTGAAGATTTTGGTGTTACTGGTATAAAAGTAGGTAGGGTAGATTTTATCTTAGGTGTAGTTTTTGGCGTAAAAGTAGGCTGGGTAGATTTTGTATTAGGAGTAGTTTTTGGTAGTTCAGTGGGTAGAAATTTCGGTATAGGTGAATATCGATTTATAGGCCCATATAGTGCTTCTAGTCCCATTTTATCATCTTCGGTTATTTTGATATTTGCTGGATTATACCAAGGAAACATAAGTGCTTCGAAGTTGTCGCTATGTGCTAAGCCTAAGGTGTGTCCTATTTCATGCACAAGCACAGCATAAAAATTAAATCGCCCATCGTCCGGGGTGTTTATACCTAAATCCCAATTTTCATTGTTGTCCATATGAATTTCAACACAAGAATCCCCACGTGGATGAAACGCGTGGGCGAGAACTCCTCCAGGTCCATCGAAAGTAAAGTTGCATGGCAAATTTCCTTCACAATTATATCGAAACCGATGATTATTACCGACTACAGTAATCGTTATATCTGGTTTATCACGTGCTGGGTTTTTTACATGCTTAAATTTAAATTTGGAATTTTCTTCCCATACCCTAAAAGCTTTTGTAGCTAAATTAAGCGTTTCAGGGGAAGATTGCGGAAAATACCAATTTAAAGACATTTTTGACCATTTTTCCCCGACTCTGTAATAATTTTCTCCTACCACACATCTGGGCCTATTCATAAGTCGAAGAGTTTCTGGATTGGCTAGACCGTCTACTGGCAGATTATAACGTTCTTGAAAATTTATCAAGGCCGTAGTAAAATCCGTTTGTGAATTGTTTTGTATGTAATTATATTTTTCTAAATACTTTTTGATGTCGTCCTCTGTTTCGACAAGACATCTAGCTCTCATAAAGAGCAACATTAATAGCACGACCTTCATCCTGGAAGTCCAAAGAGAGACTGAAGATGTAGCTAATTATCATAGAGAATATATGTCTTCACTATGTGCTCCATAATTTTTAGAAATGAAAATATTCCTATTTGCTGTAAAATTTGTACACCCTGTAAATTTGCTGTAAAATTTTTGTACGTATTGACTGCGCGGTCTTGGCTATAAATTCAATATACCAAAAAATATTAAAAATTATTCCTATTTGCTGTAAAATTTTTGTACACTCTGTAAATTTGACGGAAAATTTTTGTACGTATTGACTGCGCAGTCTTGGGTATAAATTCAATGTATCAAAAATATTAAAAATAAAATTATTTGTTGGAAAATTTTTGTCCACTCTGTAAATTTGACGGAAAATTTTTGTACGTATTGACTGCGCGGTCTTGGCTATAAATTCAATGTATCAAAAATATTAAAAATAATATTATTTGTTGTACATTTTTTGTACACTCTGTAAATTTGACGGAAAATTTTTATACGTATTGACTGCGCGGTCTTGGCTATAAATTCAATGTATCAAAAATATTAAAAATAAAATTATTTGTTGTAAATTTTTTGTACACTCTGTATTATTAATTCGAAGATTTAATACTTTAATTTGTACACCTGTTATTATCAGGCTACTAAAACCAAAATTATGCTAAAAAACATGCTGTAAATTATACATCAGTATAACAACACAAGACATTCCACCACTGGAGCAAAACCCAATTCGATAAATGATAAAAATGTCAAATACATCACCGCATTTAATCATTTAAAAATGGTTGATAAACGGAAAGCAAAGTTTAAAATGGGGGATTACGTTAGAATTTCGAAGTATAGGCATATATTCGATAAAGGATATACACCCAATTGGACAAATGAAATTTTTAAAGTCCGAAAAGTTAAACTAACTGACCCGACTACTTACTTGTTGGAAGATAGTAAAAAAGAAGAAATTCAAGGTTGTTTCTATACTGAAGAGTTACAAAAAGTTAAATATCCAGATGTATATTTAATTGAGAAAATTGTGAGAAGAAAAGGAAATCAAATTCTTGTAAAATGGCTTGGAATGGATAATACACACAATTCGTGGATTATTAAAAATGCTATAATTTGAACTGTACATCATTGTAAAAATAAAAAACATTAATTTTTTAGTAAATATTTTAATACTCCAGCTTAATTGTTGCAATCATTTTTTCATCATCTTCTTCTTCATAATAATTTAAATTTATTACTTCCTTTATCTTAAAGTACTCGCTATCTTGATAACATATGCACCCATCTTCAGATTAATGAAACAGATTGTTCTAAATCTGTATATAATTAAACCCCACCACTTTGTTAGTTCTCCATAAAACTAACGAATTAATTAGTTTATACTAGTTCACTATGAATAGTCAAGACAGTGGTTATCACAGTATGTCAATACATAATTCAAGTGGTGGTGACAGTGGTGATTATTTTAAAGAACTTGATAAAGTGTTGCAATATTATGAAAATGCTGCTAAAGCTGAGCAAAATTACTTGCTCCAAAATGATATTCAACTTGGAACATTAAAAATTCAATGTGGTCTAAGTCCAGCTAGATCATTCAGCCCAGCTATCGTTATATCTCGGCCTGAGAAACGATTTAGTGAAATATCCTTTGGAATGTATGAGTGGTCCCAGCTTATAGACATACTAGTACAGAAAAATATTGACTTTTTTAATCAACCGCTACCAACCTACGCTGACGAATATGATCCAATAGAGTTTTCGTGTGGGGACTTTTGTACAGTTAGACAATTGGTCTACGATGACATAAAATTTCTTGAAATCAGAAAACATGGTATTGAGATTCATCTCACATATGAAGATGTTAATGAAATATTGGAAGCTGACCGCTGCCTAGTATCACACCGAGTATCACTGTTAGAACAACTATCCTTTGGTTCATACTACTATAATATTTTGGATATTATCAAAACTAACTTTATAGAGAGCAATAATGAATTGACTAAATTAGAACTTTTATATGGGTTATGTGAGGTATCTACAGAAAGTTTATTAAGTCTTGCTCTTAGAGAATACATCTATTTTTATAAAAATAATGTATTTGCTGATTTAAATAAATAGGTTTTTAAAATTAGTAATATGATTTTTTTTTCCTGAACTTCAATTAAAATTCAACTTGTTTTAACATGTTAAGGATAATCATGAACAAATGAATCATCAATTCTCTATCATTTATAACACACATTCAACTTGTTGAGACATGTTAAGCAAGAGTCTCATAATGGAATTATTTGTTTCAGCAACCACACCAACATCCTCGGCATCCTCGACCGCACCAACAACTTCTTTCCATTAAAAATAAAAAATAAAAAATAAGAAATAAAAAATAAAAAACAGTTTAAAATACTTTTGTAATTTATTTCTTACATTACCATTATAAAATATGTTTTAAAGGTTAATAAAGTTACATTAAACAGACTTCCATAATACTATAGTGCCCCCAAGGAAGAGTGTCATGTTCGTTTGGTAATATAAAACGTTTGTCATCATGTGGGCTTAGAGCTATTTTAGTCTGTTCTATACTATAAACATTATGTGCATAAGAACGGATATTGCGCTGTGTTTCAATTTTATTTTTATTTTTCTTTAAGCAATCTAAAAAGTCATCATAAGTTATTTTATTTTTTACAACATTAAATTTAATTCCCTTGGATTTCTTTGTTACACCAAAATTCTGAAGAGAATTTTTAATCATACACTCATCTAATTGATCATCCTCTAATTTTTTTTTCATCTCGTTTTTCTTCCTCGGTTTTGTAAATTTTAAATGAATACATTTTGGAACGAAGGCCAACGAAATGACTATTAATTTTCCCGTTAGTTTCATCTTTCATTTTGCCAGGGATTTTTTTATTAACTAAAGGTATATTGTAAATGTTATTTGGAACATAGTCACTTGTGTCAAATTTGCTAATGTCAGCTTTAATAACCTCCTCATATACATCGTCACAGGTTATTTCATATAGGAGACTATCAGTATCTGTGTAAAGAAGTTTGATTTGATCAGATGGAAATTTTTTTAACATATTTTCGAAATTTGCAAAATCATACAGAGTAAAATATGGCAATTAGCCCCTTAAAAATCCTAAAAATACATAATGATATATTTTATACCTAGTTGAATCATCCTATATATTTTCTACAAACACCCAACGATTTTAAAATGAAAAATAAATATTTTAAACAAAATAACACTTTGCTGCTTATTCAAATTCAATTTTGAAAAATCCTTGATTATATAATTTGCAGTTAAGTGCAATAATGTGTATTTAGTATAATTGTCGTTAATAAGAAACAACAAAATTTTTGATCTAAAAACTAATGTTGTCAAGAGAACCAAAACGTTATCTAATTATATTAAATTAATTTTATTTTTGTTATTTAATCGTTATTTAAATATTTAAAATATAATTTGCAGTTAAGTGCAATAATGTGTATTTAGTATAATTGTCATTAATAAGGAACAACAAAATTTTTTGATCAAAAAACTAATTTTGTCAAGAGAACCAAAACGTTATTTAATTATATTAAATTAATTTTATTTTTGTTATTTAATCGTTATTTAATTATTTAAAATATTTTACATTTGTTGTTACTTACCATGTAAGATTCAAATTAATTTATTATTAAAACCATTATTTAAACAAAACACTTTAATCAATGTTAGGGATAAGTTACAAAATATGTCACCCGTCAGACATACCCACATACAGGACCCCATCAATTTCCGTCATAGGAGGCAAAAAGAAGACGATAGGAAATAAAAAATGATGTAATATTTTATACCTATTTGAATTATCCTATAAAATATATTTTCTAAAAAATAAAAAAATTATATTTTATACCTATTTTAATCATCCTAAAAAAATTATATTTTATACCTATTTGAATCATCCTATAAAAAATCATATTTTATACCTATTTGAATCATCCTATAAAAAATATTTTCTAAAAATAAAAAAATTTTATTTTATACCTATTTGAATCATCCTATAAAAAATATTTTTTTAAAAATAAAAAATTATATTTATTATTTGAATCATCCTATAAAAAATATTTTCTAAGAATAAAAAATGATGTAAAATTTTATACCTATTTGAATCATCCTATAAAAAATATTTTCTACAAACACTATTAAAAATCTGATGTGGCCAGCACATGACCTCTCGCCATTTTTGAATCAAAAATTTACAGGTTGACACAAAAAAGTATGAAAAAAAATTATTTTTTTGTAAATCTGGCAACAATGGCAAAAGTTTCGAAAATTTTAATGAGATGAAAATAAACTATAGGGTATACAAAATATATGTGTAAAACTTTATTGCCGTTTTGTATAATAATGGCGTCATCACCCATAGCAACTGCCACTTCCGGTTGTGCGATTGGCACCAAAATCTAATCAGATCTAATCTAGGGTATCAGAATGCTGTATGCAAAATTTCAAATTTTTTTATTCAGTAGTTTTTGAGTTATCGTTACTACAACATCCATCCAAACACACACACACACACACACACACACACACACACACACACACACACACACACACACACACACACACACACACACACACACACACACACACACACACACACACACACACACACACACACACACACACACACACACACACACACACACACACACACACACACACACACACACACACACACACACACACACACACACACACACACACACACACACACACACACACACACACACACACACACACACACACACACACACACACACACACACACACACACACACACACACACACACACACACACACACACACACACACACACACACACACACACACACACACACACACACACACACACACACACACACACACACACACACACACACACACACACACACACACACACACACACACACACACACACACACACACACACACACACACACACACACACACACACACACACACACACACACACACACACACACACACACACACACACACACACACACACACACACACACACACACACACACACACACACACACACACACACACACACACACACACACACACACACACACACACACACACACACACACACACACACACACACACACACACACACACACACACACACACACACACACACACACACACACACACACACACACACACACACACACACACACACACACACACACACACACACACACACACACACACACACACACACACACACACACACACACACACACACACACACACACACACACACACACACACACACACACACACACACACACACACACACACACACACACACACACACACACACACACACACACACACACACACACACACACACACACACACACACACACACACACACACATCATCGCGAAAATATTAAAATCGTATTCTAGGGACCCTAAAACGTGTTTATCAATTGAAAACTCACTACCCAATTTTTAGCATGATTCCTATACCTCTCTTATCTGAAGGGCGAGAGGTAAAAAAGTAGACTTTTTAACATGTCAAAGTAACAGTCAGTACTTTAACGAAAATTAAGTGTCCTTTAACCATAAAACTATTTTAAAGGGGATTAAATGAAAGACTTTTACTGAACGGTTTTGACCATTACATATGTGTTAGATTCTACTATATTTGAACGCCCCTATAAGATTTAAAACAAAAATGTCTAAGCCATAGTTATTCATTTGTAGAACATAGGTCGAAACTGCCTGTGAAGCGAAGCCACTGGTCGGATTACTTTTTGTTCAGATATCGACGGCCGGTGAAGGCAGCAATAAAACGACATTCTTTCACGGTAAAAGACACGATTGCGATTTTTGATACAATTATTATATTTAAAAAATATTAAAGTGTTTTGTTTAAATAATGGTTTTAATAATAAATTAATTTGAATCTTACACATTCTTTATTACGATTTTATAGCTAGACGTTTTTTATTTTCTTAAAAATTTAATATACGATTTTTCTAAATTAATTTTCGCATTATTTTTCTACCATTTTACAAATTTTAATGGTGTTTGTATAAAAATATTTTACAAGAATAAAAATGCATAGAATAAAAAAAATTACCCATGTTGAACTGTTAACACGAAATAAATATTAAAAATAAGTTTATTTATAACATATATTTCTAGGTGTGCCAATGATAAATGCAACTTATTATTGTAAATTTATTTACAAAGCCATTGGTTTTTTCCGTATAAATAATTAAACAAAGCAATTGGTTTTTTATACATAAATAATTAATCGGTACTATTTACACAAATAAGGTTTTTAATGAAACCAAATTTTATCTGTTATACAAGGGGAACATATTAAAACTAAAATTCAGAATGTGTGAAAGTAAAAAAATCATATATAACACATATCTTCTTACAGGGTGAGTCAAATATCCACCTACCAATTGCATAACACTAAAACACACATAGCACAAAATTAAAACTCATTGGTCCACCAATTATAACTAATGATTCAACATAATTATAGCAATTATTGATGACAAGTAATACATTATTTCATTCAATGTTAAAAATTCTCTTCATAATTAGAATAAATTAGGACCATAAATTAGTCATAAATCAATTCCATCAACTGTCACAAATCATTCATACAAGAACATTAATGATTCAGCATAATCATTAATTATAGTAATTATTGATGACAAGTAATAGATTATCTCATTATACATTCAAGGTTAAAAATTATTAACCTTGTAATTATGCTAATCATTAATTATAATTAATGATTCAGCATAATTACAAGGTTAAAAAACAATAGGAATAAATTACACCTGCATACAGGGTGAGCCAAATTTCCCCCACCCCCAAGTCACAAAACATGTAGCGCGAAAGTAAAAACCAAGCACCGCATACCTACATACAGAGTGAGAGTAAAAATAATGGCCAGGTAAAGTGACAGGCACCTGTCGTGAGCCAGAATGTAATTAGCATAAATACCACATTATAAATTCAATTATTAGACTAAATAAATTCATCAGTATTACTATTATTTACATAAATAAGACATTAGCAACCAATTACAGTGAATAAATTCCAACCAACATTGTAATTAAATCATAGGTTAGGTTACGTCACTGCCACCAGGGCGCCACCCACGTCGACTCGTATACAGAGTGTTCATGTCACACCAAAGTGTGCCAGCTCGAAACGTGACCTGGTTCAGGTAAGTTTTCACAACAGCGGATTGCGGACAGCGGAATTAAATTCCGCATAGAGGAGGATCTCAACCCTCCAGTATAGTTTTCATAAACGCGGTGCGTATTTAGTTAATTCTAGTAACATTTCATTTTATATGATTACCTCTATATCAGCTGTTTCTGGTTGTTGACAAATTTTCAATCCAAACGTCAAAAATTTGTTGGAATTTTTTATATACATTGGAAAATGAGTACAAAAGTTCGTAAACTTTGTTTGATTGCATTACTTTATGCATTTTCCAAAATAAAGAGAAAACGGCAACGAAAACGTTGGTGGGTTAGAAACATATTTTTAAATAGAAAAAGTCAAGGATCATTTCATAATCTCATAGAAGAAATGAGATTGACTGACACGGAAAAATATGTTAAATATTTAAGAATGTCGCCTATTCAGTTTGAAGAATTGCTATCCTTAGTTGGTCCAGATATTAGTAGGTTACATGTAAAAAGAGAGCCTATAAATGCAGCCCAAAGACTTGCTTGTACTTTAAGGTAAATTTAAACATTTTTTGAAATTCCGAAATATAATATTTTTTGTTTGTAGGTACCTTGCGTCAGGGGATAGCATGATATCAATCTCCTATGCGTTTAGATTAGGAAAAACTACAGTTTCTCACATTATAAGAGAAACATGCCAAGCAATTTGGAAAAACTTAAAAAACAGATCATTTTCTGAGCTAAATGAACAGTACTGGACAAAAATTGCTAGGGAGTTTGAAGATTTATGGCAGCTTCCCTTATGTATAGGAGCTGTTGATGGTAAACACATAATTATTCAGGTATGGTATTTGTCAGTTACATATATAAATATAACTTTTTTATATTTTTTTGATTATTTTAGGCTCCTTCAAGATCTGGCTCTCAGTTTTATAACTATAAAAACTCACATAGCATCATTTTAATGGCATTAGTTGATGCTAAATATAAATTTATTGCTGTTGATATTGGAGCTCAAGGGCGTCAAAGTGATGGTGGTGTATTTAGGAATTGGGAAATTGGTAGAAAATTATTTATTAATAACAATAATGAAATGAATCTGCCACCGCCCAAAACACTAGAATCTGGAGGAAATACTACTCACCATTATGTGGCAGCCGATGGAGCATTTCCCCTGACACCAAACATCATGAGACCCTATCCAGGAAATTATTTACCTCAATACAAAAGAATATTTAATTACAGGTATTACATATTAGACCTAATTAAACTTTATTTGTATGACATTTATATTTTTTTAGGCTTAGTAGAGGACGGAGGGTAAGTGAAAATGCTTTTGGTATATTAGCTACAAGATGGAGGATATTAAGGAAGCCAATTATTGCTTCATTAAGAACTACTGAAAGTATAGTACAGGCAGTAGTAACATTACATAATTATTTAATTGATTCTAAATGTGAGAAATATTGTCCACGAACTCATGTAGACTGGGAAGATGATGATGGAAATTTCCATGAGGGAGAATGGAGAAAGGATGCATGTACAAATGTACTTCCTATTGGTCGTGTAAGTACCAATACTTACAAACAAAATGTGGAAGAAATAAACTAAAATACTAGATTTTATTTATTAGATATGTGTTTAAATGTCACAAAATAATATTAGACTATCGTTTTTCTCCTTGTATTTTTTTTCTCCATACCTGTTATGTACATTATGAAAAAATGGTCTATTGCATATATTTTTTAGCAGCATCATAGGTCACTGACAAAAGTTTGATTTCCAACTCAGCTTTTTCTCTCTGTGGCATTATTTCAAGTAATTCGCAGATCCTTTGACATATAGGGTTTTCGTTTTTAGTTATGGCAATAGGAACACTATCGCTTGTTACTTTATCAATAGCTTTTAAAATTGAGCTGGCAATTTCCTCATCTTTTCCAGTTTTTTTACCTATAACATAAAACATATGATTTTGCTAATTTTTTAATATTTGGTATATTTAGGTTAGTGCAATAAATTGGGGTTTTTTATTATGTTTATAGATTTATTTTATTATTTAAAATTTAATCGAGTAGGTAGGAATTGTCATTTTAATATGTATTTAATTTGACGTTTTTCAATTTTGCAAATATAATATATAAAGTATAAATATTAAAATTGGTATTGAATTAAAGAATAAAAATAGCTATCAAGTAAAAAAATTGTAAGTTTATTTTTTGAGGCAAGTTCTAAAATGCAAAAAAGCAACACTTTCAATATAAATGACTTACGTTTATACAACTTAGGAGTAACTTCCACTCCCTCGTCGCTTGTGCTAGGTGGTGATAATAAAAGAGATGCAGGTGGAGATGGCAGACACCCACTTTCTGTTGAGTGGCTACTAATAGTTCTAAAACATGAAAACTTCAGTATTTTTCTTTTCTTTTATAAAAAAAATCTTACGTTCTTGGAGATATTGAATCATTTAAAAAAGCCATCGAGCTAAAATGTTTCCATATTTTTTTCTTTTTTTTTGCCCCACTACCTGAAGGAGTATAAGTTTCTAGTTCGTTTTTGGTTTTTATATATTTATCTCGTAAGTTCTTCCATTTTTTTTGCAGGATGGCAGGAGTTAGGTTTGTGTTACCTGTAGGTAAAATTTGTTTAGTTATTTTTACTTGTATGCATTCTACATTATTAAGTCCACAAATTTAAGTAAATTTTGTGCTAAACTGCAGCATTAGAAAGCATGCAAGTTGAATTATACTATTTACCTCCATATTCGTTTACAATTTCAATCCATAAGTTGTCCTTTATTGTCTTGGTTCGTTGAATTAAGGGGAGTCTGTAATTCCAAAGAGCTGGGCGTAATGACACAAAGGAAATTAACATTTCTGAAATTAATTCATCTGTTGTTCTAAAAGTAGATAATGTAATAATATAAGATTCAATTATTCAAGGAATAGGTAAATGTGGTCCTAAAATAGACAAAAAAAGGAATTGGCAACTTACTCCGTTTGAATATTGTTTTCAGAGTTCTCAAGCTCGGCAGATAAATATTCCGACGTTAAATTATCCTTTTCCTGGTCCTGGATATAATAATGCTCACATCCGTTCACCACCCCACAAGTATCGCAAACCACCAACTTTAATACAATGAAAAAATAGATTTATTTCAGTCAAATTAAATTGATAATAAATTACCTGTTCATCGTCATCAGAACTCATTTTATTTTAGAAATACCCTTCTAGATACGTAAGAAATATATAAAATGTATTTATAATCAAAACAAAACGATATAAAATAACCCCACTTTTCAAATGTCAAAAATAGTAATAAACCGCCAAATCATTAAAAGCCGCCAAAAATGTTAAAAAATATCTAACACAAAATGAGACACCGCAAAATGTTAAAATATCCGCAAAAATTTCGCGCCATTCACGTTTTGAATATTTTCAACCAATCATATCAAATCCGCAGAAAAAATATTCCGCGTCCGCTGTTGTGAAAACTTACCTTTCCCGTGTTGCTACTCTACTTTGATGTAAAACGCACTAGGATGCTATTTTTTTTAATAATTTATCACATCGTGATCTGAATTGAATAGATTAATTAAAGATTATTGAACAGGATTGAATTTAGTTGTATATTCATTGAAAAATGTATGATTTAAAATATTTCATGTTCTTATCAGAATACGTCTCTGAAAAAAAAAATACCGTCCAAGTTTATAAATATGAAGAATTTACTAGTTTGTAATCAAAGTAAAGTTTGAAGTGAAAAAAGAAAAAAATATGGGTAAGTTTGATATTCTAAATAAGTTTTTTATTTAATTAAAAATAAGTAAATAACACTTTTTGAAAAAACCTTTTAACTATTTTCCAACCATTAAGTATATAATTTCCATAAAAAAACATTTTGCTAAGATTAACAAAAATTAAATGTGTAAAATATGGGAGAAAATGAATTTAAACTTTTAGAAAAGAATTAAAAACATTTTTTATTCAATTAAAAATAAGTAAATAACACTTTTTGAAAAAAACCTTTTAACTATTTTCCAACCATTAAATGTATAATTTCCATAAAAAAAAACATTTTGCTAAGATTAACAAAAATTAAATGTGTACTTTTCAATTCGATTTATGAATTTTTAATTAACGGAATTAAAATATGGGAGAAAATGAATTTAAACTTTTAGAAAAGAATTAAAAACATTTTTTATTCAATTAAAAATAAGTAAATAACACTTTTTGAAAAAACCTTTTAACTATTTTCCAACCATTAATTGTATAATTTCCATAAAAAAAAACATTTTGCTAAAATTAACAAAAATTAAATGTGTACTTTTCAATTCGATTTATGAATTTTTAATTAAGGGAATTAAAATATGGGAGAAAATGAATTTAAACTTGTGGAAAAGAATTAAAAACATTTTTTATTCAATTAAAAATAAGTAAATAACACTTTTTGAAAAAACCTTTTAACTATTTTCCAACCATTAATTGTATAATTTCCACCCGAGTCATGTTAGCACATAGCTAACTAGCACCTAAACGCTCAGTGCAGAATAGAAAAAGATGTCTAAAGCTCAAGTAGTAAATGAACTTCACAAAACAGCTCGTCTAAATTACAAGAGAAGACGTGTGATTGTTAAAGGACTACATGATTTGATTCAGGCTGATTTAGCGGTTATGATACCATATTCAAAACTTAACAATGGTTATAATTATATTCTTGTGGTTATTAATACATTTAGTAAATTTGTATGGGCCGAACCTATTAAAACAAATTCTGGAGAAAATGTTGTAGCAGCGATGAAAAAAATATTGGCTCAAATGCCTGCCCCCAAAAATTTGCAAACTGATAATGGAACCGAATTTTATAATGCACAATTTCAAAATCTGATGAAAAAGTATTGTATTAATCATTACAGTACTTTTTCAAACCTGAAAGCAAGTATTGCCGAACGTGTAATAAGAACTCTCAATACATTATTATGGAAAAAATTGAGTATACAAGGCTCTTATAAATGGGTAAAAATCCTTCCTGAAATCAATATAATAACACAAGACATTCAACCACTGGAGCAAAACCTAATTCAATCAATGATAAAAACGCCAAATACATCACCGCATTTAATCATTTAAAAACGGTTGATAAACGAAAAGCAAGGTTTAAAATGGCGGATTACGTTAGAATTTCGAAGTATCGGCATGTATTCAATAAAGGATATACACCCAATTGGACAAATGAAATTTTTAAAATCCGAAAAGTTAAACTAACTAACCCGACTACTTACTTGTTGGAAGATAGTAAAAAAGAAGAAATTCAAGGTTGTTTCTATACCGAAGAGTTGCAAAAAGTTAAATACCCGGATGTGTATTTAATTGAGAAAATTGTAAAAAGGAAGGGAAATAAAATACTAGTGGCTTGGAATGGATAATACACACAATTCGTGGATTAATAAAGACGCTGTAATTTGAATTGTACATCATTGCAAAAATAAAACGTTAATTTTTATTTAAAAATTTTAATTCTCCAACTTAATTGTTACAATCATTTTTTCATTGCCTCCATTTTTATAATCATTTAAATTGAAATCATTTAAATTGATTTTTACTGTCATCTTATAGTACACTTCATTTTCATCATAAATCCAATCATCATAGTAATGAATATATGAATCACCAGAATTATTTATCGAATTCCCTATTGTAAGTATTGGTGGCTCCCCATATCCGGCCTCTACACCTACCTCAACATCTATTGTTGGAAAATTTCCAAATTCATTTCTAGAATATTCTTTGGAAAAATATTTTCTACACGCATTCACAGAAACATTATCAACAGTAATATATGCATCCATTTTGTCAAGATGAATAAAACCTCTTTTTCCGGGGTAAACTTATATATACTTTAGCTCCACCAATTATATGCCCGTGATCAGCCATAAAGAGTTCTTTATAAAGCCCACGAATTAATTGTTTATGTTAGTTGTTCACTATGGTTAGTCAAGACAGCGATTATTACAGTATGTCGATAAATAACTCAAGTGAATTTTCCGTTAGTGGTGAGGTCGGTGACGAACTCGATAAAGTTTTGAAATTTTATGAAAATATTGCTAAAGCTGAGGAAAATTACTTGCTCCATAATTCCATTCACCTTGGAACATTACAAATTCAATGTGGCCTAAGTCCAGCTAGATCATTTAGCCCAGCTATCATTATATCCCGACCAGAGAAACGATTTAGTAAAATATCGTTTGGAATGTACGAGTGGTCTCTACTTATAGACTTACTAGTAGAGAAAAATATTGATTTTTTTAACGAACCGCTACCAACGTACTCACATGAATATCAACTAATTGAATTTTCATGCGGGGACTTCTGCACAGTTAGACAACTCGTCTACGATGACACGAAATGGCTTGAAATAATGAAACATGGTATTGAGTTTCATTTCACATGAAAATGTTAAAGAAATACTTGAAGCTGACCGTTGTCTATTATCACACCGACTATCAATGTTAGAGCAACTATCATTTTGTTCATACTACAATAACATTTTAGATATTATAAAAACAAACTTTATAGAGTGCAATAGTGACTTTACTCGATTAGAACTTTTATATGGGTTATGTGAGGTATCTACGGAAAGTTAATTAAGCCTTGCGCTTAGAGGATATATTTATTTTTATAAAAATAAAGTAATTGTGGATTTAAATAAATAAGTTTTCAAAATAGTATAATGATTTTTTCATTAGTTTTTCCCATCTACTTAATACAACAAGTTTATACACGTTTAAAAACGTATTTAGCATTTATTATTTCTCATTCAACTTGTTTAAACATGTTAAGCAATGACCTGACAAACCAGAATGCATTTAGTATCAAATTAAAATATAAATTACTTAGTTCAACTTGTTTCAACAAGTTTAGACACGCTTTGTTTCAACAAGTTTAGACACGCTTTGTTTCAACAAGTTTAGACACGCTTTGTTTCAACAAGTTTATACACGTTTCAGAACGTATTCAGCATTTAATTGTATTATTTCGCATTCAACTTGTTTAAACCAGAATCAACAAGTTTATACACATTTCGAAACGTATTCAGCATTTAATTGTATTATCTCCATCTTGTTTAAACATGTGTAGCAATGCCCCTGATAAACCAGGATGTATTCAGTATCAAATTAATATAAATTATTTGTTTCAGCAACCACCCCTGGCGACCGGCGTCCCACATAAGAACATTTTTAAAAAAGAACAAAAAAAATTAAAAAAATTATTAACATTTTTCTTATTTATTTCTTATACCAGCATTATAAAGTACACATTGTATTTACAAGGTCAATAAATTACATCAGGCGCACTATTCCATGATACTATAGTTTCCCCAAGGAAGTGTCATGTTCGTTCGGCAATAGAAAACGTTTATCATCATGTGAGCTATTTTAGTTTGTTCTATACTGAAAACATTGTGTGCTTGAGAACGGATATTGCGCTGGGTTTCAGTTTTATTTTTGTTTTCTTTCAGGCAAGCCAAAAAATCATCAAAAGTTATTTTATTCTTTACAACGTTATATTTAACCCCTTTGGATTTTTTGTTACAGCAAAGTTCTGAAGAGTATTTTTAATTGTACACTCATCTAATTGATTATTCTCTAATTTGTTTTTTTCTTCCTGCTTTTCATTTTCGGTTTTGTAAATTTTAAAGGAATACATTTTCGAACGAAGCCCAACGAAATGACTAATTACGTTTCCATTAGTTTCATCTTTCATTAAACCAGGGATTTTTTTATTAACTAAAGGTATATTGTAAATGTTATTTGGCACATAGTCACTGGTATCGAATTTGTTAATATCAGTTTTGACAACCTCTTCATATACATCATTACAAGTTATTTCATATAGGAGACTATCAGTATCTGTGTAAAGAAGTTTGATTTGACTAGATAGAAATTTATTTAACATATATTCATAGTGAAAATTATACATTAAAGTTTTTGAAATATCTAAAATCGTCATACCTGCATAGAGTGGTTTGTTGAATACTATTTCAGATTTTTTCAACTCAATTGCCATTAAATCATCATCAAAAAAATTCCAATTACAGAACTGATGACATGATATCATATTTTTTGCCCCAAATCGGCCTTCCCGTTCAGAGATGATACGAATTAATCTATGTTTCCTTATATTTTCCATAGTTTTACCAAATACAGCGTTTTTCATAAGTTTATAATTTGCTTTCTTAAACTAGTCTGTAGCTTGTGTTCTTAAACGAGTGTTCAGATCAATATAGGGCTTCATCCATGAGAGTAGGCATAGGGTCACCTTGTTCCATCCCCTCCACTTTTCCCGATGAAACAGGGTCACCCTATCCCACTTTATTTACTTCCCCTCCACTTTTCGCAGGCTCCCGACCCCCGTTTTGACCTATGCCACGCCCCCTCCACATCTATTCTCTATTCACGCGACATGCGCTCCCCTCTACTTCCATCCTCTAGTCACGTGACACCCCCCCCCCTCCACTTTCACCGCTAAGACGCGCCGGCCACCTTATACTCGGTGGCGGGGTCATTGAACTCAATGCCAGTTAGATGTGTCAGACAAACCGAGACAAGTTAAATCTAAAAATAGATTATCACCCCTTCCACAATTAGAAAATATAAAAAATAGTTGTTATTGATGATGCTACTTATATACTCTTGGTGATTACAAGTTTACATAAAAGGATAAATATAACTTACACTTTTTTCGAGTATTTTTAATTATATATTATTTTTCGACGTGTCTTTCAGAATCAAAAGCTGTTGGACAGCCGCTTTTCTTATTTTCGTTTTAAGATTTCTTTCTATTTTGATTTTTCTTTTGACGTAAAAATCTTTTTCATATTTTCTAGTTTTGTTGCTAATACGTATGTACCCAAATATACCCATGTACCCCAGGGGTACAATTCAAATACGAATAGAAATAATCTTGTATAGTTCACTATTTTTAAATAAATATTTCTCGCCATATATCTAATGTGTATAAAAGAAATCATAGGTAAACCACCGTTTCAGCCTCGTACAATGAAATAGTTGAGTAGTTGTTATAAATGGTTTTAAAATTATTCCTTTTAAATTTGAAATAAAAAACATATTAAAAATAAAAAAGAAAATGTTATTGTATACACGCCGTTGGCAAACGAATTAAATTATATAAAGGGTATTAACCAGTTCTTACCAGACTTTGAACTTGCTGAACAGCTGATTAAAAAACGCATAATGCTAATTAGATACTGATACTGATTTGTCATAGCCATCAAGAATTACAGGTATTTTAAAAATAAAAATTCATTTGCGACATTGGAACTTGTTCTACATATAACATGAGCAGTATAACTAAAATTTTCCATATCACAGCCCACATACCTGCTGAAATCGAGTGTTAACACTCCTTCTAGATCAAAAATAGAACTTAATATTAATATTAAGAACACTGAGAAATTAAACTGCATTACAGTATTTTCGTTATAACGTAGGTCGCATACAAAATAAATACAACCAAAAAGGTAGCGTTCAAATACCACGACTTAGGTATACAGACAACTAAAAAAGCTATAATCCACATCCCATCCTCTAGCCACGTGACACGCACCCCTCCACTTTCATCCCCAGCGTCACACCATCTACCCTATACGCTGTGGTGGGGCAGAGCAAGTCTCTACGTGGGAATAATTTGTATTAGTAGCGGTTATGAAAAGTAAAAATATGCGGACCAGATTATATTTTAAAAATGTGTTATTGAAAATAAGAACAAGAAATAATCATTTTTATAGTTTTTGATATATATTTCTAGACATATATTTAGTGTGTATAAAAAGATATCATATTTAAGGGACCGTTTACCCCCCATTATTCCTTTACGTTTTAAATAAAACCGACATATAAAATAAGTTTTTTTATTTTAATATTTCTAAAATTCACACTAATTATGCTTTTATTTTTGTATATTTATATAAAACAAATAATGATTATTATTATAACAGAAATTATCGCATACAAGCAGTCATTGACAAAACAACAAAACGGCTTAAATTATATATAATTGTCGGGAACCAGTTCTTGCCACGCTTCGAACTTAAACATCCGCTTAAAAACGCATAATACGAAAAATATTCTAAAATGTACAAAACAGTTCACAATCTTAATTACCCATACCCTTCCAAATATGGAAACTTGGTTCTGCAATTGAAGATACAGAAATTAATTCTGAGCTTGTTTCGAATTAATTATAAATCGTAAAAACCCATGCGGGCTCAAATCGTCAGCACCAGGCAAACATTTTATATTGTTTTATTTTACTCTCATAAACAAGTAATTAAAAAAAGAGATTAGATTTAAAAATAGAATTAGATCTAAAGAGTTACATAAACAGTATATGTTTAGTATACTAAGGATGTAGACCGCAAATTATAGCCCAGGTAGATTCCACTATTTTAGAAAGAGTTTTAATATAAATTTGACAGGATACAAGTACTTTTGAAAAATAGTCAGTGGGGATTTGGCAAAAGTTGTTTAGTCTGTGGAATTTTGCCAAAAGTTGTTTTTCGTGAACAAAAAAATAAAAGAAGAATTATGTATTTTCGCCCCATAGAGTAGACAGTCTAAGGCTTGTGATTTTGGAAAAAGAATAATTTATCTATTTTTATTCCTATAACTTCATAATAGAGTTGCATTTATTTCGTAAAAATGTACTTTGAATTCCGTTGTTCTTATAATGTTTGTTAGTTAATAAAAATTAACAGTAAGTAATTAATATATTAATCTATATTTTACATAGACCGATAACTGTTCAAAGGCGCATGCTCAAGACTAAAGAGTATAATTTTGGGTTTGCGTGACTGTTTACATTTACTGTATTTTATACATATTTTTGTTTCTCGTTTATTAGGCGTTGTTGGTGTGGTAATTAATTGTTAGTTTTGTACAATATTATTTACAAGTATTTACATTTATCGTTATGACAACATAGCAAAATATAATCTGTTGCTGTTGGTACAAGTCACATATTTAAGAATTAATTACAGTAGCAGGATCAATCATGGAACGTTTGGAGCTAGTGAACTGTGTTATGGTAGACCAAAAAATTATAAGATAAATTATTAAAAAATCACTAGATGAGTAAATTAACATTAAAAATCTCCCTTAGAGCGGGTTCTATAAAAAATAAAAAATAATAAACGTTACTACAAACCAAGCACTATAACATTTTTTATATATCCTGTCTATTTTCTTTTCGTTTGATTCGCCCTATAAAATTATTTTTACTTAATATTATCTTCCTTCTTCAAAATTAGTTTCTTTTATTTGTTTATTTAACTTTTATATATGTCTTCTTCAAATTTCATCTAAAATAGTTTCTTCCTTTGCTTTTTAATTTGTGTTTAAATTAAAACAAGAGTTTTTCTCAACTGGTATATAATTTTCCTTCAACTAATATTATTCCTATAATTTTTATATCTTTGTGGTGAAATCATTCGTTATAGCGTTTTGAATAACAACTTATCATTGTGATAAAAATGCCGTTTATTTACAACATCCTGGGTATTTTAAAAACAATTTGAACCAAGTATTAACGAAAACCAGATCTCCGTGTAAAGGAAACTATAAAAAATGTTGTTTAAGATTTTTAAAAATGTATTCAATTACGATACCCTCATCTAAAATGATTTGAAACAATTTTTACATTTCATGGAGATGGGGGGGAAATAATTTATTGCTATATAAGAGTATAAATACGACAATCTCAGTTACAATTTTGATATTAATGTCTTATAGTTTACAAATTGTTGAACAAAAAAATGAATAGTCAAGTGCTAATCAAAATAGAAGACCCCTCGACCCCAACTTCTCCCGATCCTTTCGACATGGGCGACAACAGGATGGGGGCTGTTTCATTCCTCCTTACCAGAAAGGAGGAGGAATTACGTAAAGCGGCCGAAGAAGTGGAGGAACTGAAGAATCTGTTGGGACATTACTATGGTTTAGTAGAGTCCATTAATGTACTGCTTATACAAAAAAACATAGTACGGGGTAGAGTGCTAGAACTCGCCGAAAAACTAGAGAAGACGGTATGAGACATAGTTTCGTAAGTATACGCTTGTAGACTGTAGACTAATATTAGATATTTATCTAACCACTTTTTATTTTATTATTTCATGTTTTGCTTTTGTTAAATTTGTGTATAGACTCCCATATATGCATATTAACTTCAAATATGTACCAGATATAATTAAATTTGACTTTAAACATGTAACTTTTATCCAAGTCTTTGAGTAACTACATACTAGAAAAATTTTCTGCATTAGGTTTCGCCAAAGTGAGTTTAAAATAAACAAAAACTAAAAGGAATCGTGATGAATTATGTAAAATAAAAATTTAAAAGACAATTTTCTATTTATTACTTTAATAGACTCTATCCTATGGTGAGAGATAAGAGACTGGTTATTGAGTTTTCCAAAACTCATTGATTAGCACAAAATGTTTAATAGTATAGTGGTAGAAAATTATTTTTGAAAAATATTAAATAAATTTATTATTGTAATTTAGAAGATATTTTTATTATGAAATCAAAAGGAAGGCAGTATCATCGAAATAATTTTTTCTTTTACCAAACTTTAATTCTTTTATTTTCTAAGATTAATCTCTCATTTTACTTTTTCATTATAACACTTTTTCCTTTTTATTTTACATGTTCTACAAGAATGAATATTTTTAATTGTTATTTCAGACAGTTGGAGGTTGCCAGGTATCTTCAGACAGAGAGGCATAAGTATATGTATATATATATTGTAAGGATTTTTAACTTTTGGAAAAAGTAATGTTAATAAATATATAAATATAGGTAGATATATTATTTAAAATCTTCGAATCTTGCAGAAATTAAACATATTTTTCAGGAAATTGTGAAAACTCAAACTCTAAACAGGCGTAATTTATTACAACTCTAAACGGAATAAAATATCGATATTCTAAACATTAACTTTATTAGTTTTATAAAAGAAAAATGAATGAAAAATAAAATAAAACATAAAATTTACAAAATAAAAAATACATCTCACGAGCATCGATATTCTAAAACTTTAACTTTATTAGCTTTTTTGGAAATTAAAATGAATGAAAATAAAAACAAAACATAGAATATACAATATAAAAAATAAAAAAACTACATCTCGTCTTTTAACTCGTTGCTGTTACAAATAGTCATTGTCTCGTTTCTACACCTCTCTAAAACATTCAGATATTCATACTTTCTTTCTCTTTTTAATATTTTTATTTCAGTTTTTTTTTCTTTTAGAAGATCCTTCTGGTTTTTTATTGTAGTTCGTAAACGTCTAACATATATTTCCCTTTCTTCTACTTTTTTATCAAGATCGATATTTTCGGCTTCTAACACAGCCAAATCGTTTTTGTATCCTCCCATACCGTTCTCTAGAGTTGTGACCATTTTATAATAAATACTAATGTTTATTTTCAGGTTTACGTTTTCTTCTTCTAGCATAATTATTTTTTTTTCTTTTACCTCTAAAATGTCATCGAAATTTTTTTGACGGGTTACGATTTCTCTCCTTAGTGCTCTTATAGTAGATTCTAGGCTAAAATGTTGATATAGGATATTTTGCGATCATAGAACAATACCTTACAAGTTGAAACATAAAAATCGTTAAATAGCTAAAACTATAGTTAATAATACTTGTGATATACCTTAAAATGTCTGTAGCTTTATTTATGTTTTTAATAGTGCAAGCCTCCTTCCACAGTTTTATCTCTTCTCTACATTTCGTTGTATCGTTTATATAGTGCTCCAACTCGTCTTTAACTACATCTACGTCAACAAATACACCCTTCTCACTATTACTACAGACGCAAAGCGTTAAAAATAAGATTTGTCTAAACATTTTTGCTTCTGATTTAACAATAAACGACAAACTAAAAATTTAATCTTTATAACTAGCGTGAAAAACGACTCTGCTTTTATCAAGAAGATTTCATGTAAAACATCATGTTAAATTGATGCTGATGGTACAACTTTCGTTTTTTTCCTTAGAAATGATAACAAATCCACATAACACGTGTACTAATGTTTTAAAATCCTACTACATAAGTCATCACCTTTTTATCTGCAGTTTTTTATATTCTATATACTAGATGGAAAAATTGTTATAAATATTTCATCAATATTTAAAATACTACATAGTAAAC
This sequence comes from Neocrepidodera transversa, assembly GCA_963243735.1. Classification (NCBI taxonomy): domain Eukaryota; kingdom Metazoa; phylum Arthropoda; class Insecta; order Coleoptera; family Chrysomelidae; genus Neocrepidodera; species Neocrepidodera transversa. Next base: position 22,337,118 of record OY725353.1, read on the forward strand.
ATCGAACAATAATAATTATAAATCTTTCGCAGAGATACTGGAAAAGAAAAAATGATTGGTTTCCTGTATACAAATCTGCATAATACATGGTCTAATAGATAAAAGAAGGTTGTTCCTAAAATTGCCACAAAAGTGGGCGCTTTGTATAAAAATAATACTTATTCCTTTAAAATAGTTTTAAGCCTTTGGATTATAGTATTAATAATTAATTAGTTTAAACCTTTTACGAGTTTTTAAACAAAAAAATAACTGAATTATATTTAAGGCTGTTATTTATTTCGGTATATAATAATAACAACTTTTTGGATTTAATATGATTATAATCAAATTAAATAAAACAAGATATGAACCAGTTTACAGTTTAAATTCATTACACTGCGTTCGTCACGAGAAATATATTTCACAAACCATTTCCTTTTAAAGACTAGGTCAACAAATCTTTATAGGAGATACTTCTTGTTAAAAATAATAGGTGATTTCTTTTGTAAAATTTAATATGTATCAAAATATAGAGAAATAAAATAGGAATTTACTAGATTTTAAAATTACAATTTATAAATAATTTTATATATGTATTTTAATCCTTTTGATTTAACTTCTCCAACTGGTCCAAAATGTTTGCGGGTAAATATTTTTCTAATCTGTACAGATAGTTTTGCAATTTTAATTCAACAAGTTTGTTTACCAAATCTTGTAGATCCAACGATTTGTCGAGATAAAAATCACAAACTTCCTCTCCTCTTCTATATTTTTCCGAGAGGGTTGTACATTCTTCTTCGCTATAAAATTTCCCCATTCCATATACCGCCTCATGCTCGGCGTCAAAACTCATATTTGAAAACTGTTGAGAAAGATGTTGAATGCCTGATTTTAAATCTATTATTGGTACGTCTCGAGCATACATCATCCACATGTTTAAAGAGTCTATGAGTCCGTTTTCAATTTTAAATGTTTAAATACATAATTTCCCACCACGTTAAGTATATATAATCGTTTCAGAAAAGTAGATTCCGACTGCTCTCATCATTAGTTTGGTATCATTAAAGGTAAAAATAGTATAAAAACTTGATATACTGTATATAACCGCTAATTATTCTCGTTCAGAGGAAACAGCTGCTAATTAGAGCCGTGCGAAACTTGCAAACAGTCATTTCTCATAATTAAATAACTTGTTTAACTGGTTTTTACTAAAAACCGTCTCACCTTTAACTACGTATCGAAGAAGCAGCTGCGTAACCGGTATTAAAATCCAGCTAAATCAGGATAAACCCCAACGGAATGAAAGTGGGGGGGTAAATGTTATGTATATATAGAGCCATTTGATCCCAATAACTTCATACAGCTTTCTGACTTGTTTAAAAAGTTGCCGATCAGTGAAAATATTGGTAAAGTATAAGCTAAGTTGTTTGTCTTTTTTTATTTTGCTTTTTTTGTTTGCTTTTGACTTGTTTTTAAAAAGTTGTTGATTGGTGAAAATATTATTAAATATAATCTAGGTTCTAGTATTTTGTTATTCGACTTTTGCAAATTCTAATTTTAATTTTTATACTTCGAGAAAAATATTAACTTTTTAGTTTTTCTATTTTAATTTTTACTATGGAGAAATTTTTAATTGTAAAAGATACCACCAAAAAAATTAACAAATTTAATCTAACCGGTAGAACTATAGAGTTTAAACTTCTCCCTATACCAGAAGGGGTTGAGCCTTTCAAGTGGATAAAAGACGGTATTAATCAAATCGTCAGACAAATAAGTGAAGGTACAGAAGCTACTGATCAAATAGGATTCACGTTCTGTTCCAAGGATTTTACCAGAGGGCAGGGATGGCAACAATTCAAACCTGCATCAGAAATAAATACGGAAGATATTTTAGACAAAATTTCGTCCATATATCAGTCAAATTCAGCAGGGGTTAATACGGAAACTTTCTGTTTGAGCGTCACAATTGTTAAACTACCTACTGGGCGGGGGCGAGCTCGAAATTATATTGGGTTCGACGAAGAATGTTTAAAGAGACAGGGTATTATTGCCATAAAAAACACCGATAACCTTTGTTTACCGCGAGCCCTTGTTACGGCGCAAGCACAAGTCGATAGAGATCCTATGTACAAAAAAGTACTACGTAATATTGAAAAAATACAGGACCAAAGAGCCAAAAAATTAATGGAAGCGGCCTGTGTTACCATACCTGAGGCAGTTGCCGGAATCCCCGAGCTCCAAGTTTTTCAACAATGTCTTCAAGGATATAGAATTACGGTTTATGCCTACGGTACTAAGGGTAGAGAGGTCATTTTTAAAGGAGGGGATGGAAAGGCCCTGAATTTAATTTATCATGAGGAACATTATAATGTTATTACCTCTTTAACCTCTGCTTTTTGTTGCATTTATTATTGCGAAACATGTCATGTACCTTATAATAATAAGAACAGACATAGGTGTATTAAAACCTGCGTTGCATGTCTTCAAACCCCTTCATGTATCAATGACGAGTTAAAAATGAAATGCCAAGAATGTAAGAGATATTTTCGTGGCAAAAAATGTTTTGACAATCATTTAGAACATAAAATTTGCCTACAGATAAGACGTTGTGAAGAATGCTTCAAAGTTGTTCCTGTCAATAGAACACATGTCTGCGGAGAAATATTTTGCAAAATTTGCAACAAACATTGTCCAACCGATCATCTTTGCTACATTCAGCCTGATAAAAAATCTACCCCGACTTCAAATTTTCTCTTTGTATTTTACGATTTAGAAACAAGACAAGAAAAAGTGCAGGCTGATGGCTCTCTGCTTCACGAAGCTAATCTTTGTGTTTTTCGCCAGTGTTGTGACAAATGTATTGATTCTACCTCTGAAATTTGTAAAAATTGCGGTGTTCGACTGCAGATTTTGTCTTGTAAAGACGTTGTTTCCCCGTTAATGTACCATCTGTTAACAATGCGAAAAAAATTCAAAAATGTTATTGTATTAGCCCATAATGGGGGTGGATTTGACCACCAGTTTATTCTTAATTATATTCTAACCAAAACTGTTCTGAAACCTGATTTAATGAGGAACAAAACTAATTTCTATGCTTGTTGGCAATGTTAAATTTCTGGATAGTCTCAATTACTTCCCAATGGCTTTATCTAAACTTCCGAAAGCCTTTGGTTTTTCTGAACTTAAAAAGGGATACTTCCCCCACCTCTTTAATACCACCGAAAATCAAAATTATATTGGCCCTATACCGGAAATTAAATATTACGACGCAGACAATTTTAAAAGCAATGTACGAGAACAATTTCTTAAATGGCATAGTGACCGTTTGGCTAAAAATTATATTTTTGATTTCCAAAAAGAGATTGTTGCTTATTGTGTATCAGATGTGGATATTTTGACGCAGGCCTGTTTAAAATTTCGACAGTTAATGATTAATGAAACAAGCGTGTGTCCTTTCATGGAGGCAATGACTATTGCTTCTACCTGTAATAAAGTATTTCGTCGCAACTTTTTGAAACCAAATACTATTGGAATAATTCCCAAAGGAGGATACAGGTGGCGTGATAACCAATCGAAAATAGCAATACAGTGGATGCTTTGGGAGGAAAAACAGAAAGGAGTGAATATTCACCACGCGGCCAAAGGGTTTGAAAGCATCGTTCAAGGATTTAAAGTTGACGGATATTGTGCAGCCACAAAACAGATTTGGGAATTTTCAGGGTGTGTTTGGCATGGATGTAAATCATGTTTCCGACATCGTAGAGATGAAACGATCGGAAGATCAGAGTCCTTAAACAAACGATACGACTCAACCTTTGCTAAAATAGAACGACTCAAAGCGTTTGGTTTTGAGGTAATAGAGATGTGGGAATGTCAATTTCGTAGAATGTTAAAGGAAAACCCCGAAATTGAAGAATATACCTCGTCACAAAATATTTTAAATAACATAGCTCTCATGCCTAGGGATAGTTTGTATGGGGGGCGAACAGGAAATACCTACGAATACTATAAAGTTAAAAATGAAGAAAAAATTAAATATGTCGATGTATGCTCCCTGTATCCTTGGGTTTGTAAATATGGAAAATTTCCTATTGGACATCCTAAAATACTTATTGGGGAGGAATGTAATGTGCCTCTAACTTCGGTATCCGGCTTAATTAAGTGTAAAATACTTGCTCCAACAAACTTAATCCATCCAGTATTACCACAGAAAATGAATAATAAATTAATGTTTGTTCTATGTCGTTTGTGTGGAGAAACATCCAATTCAGACGAATGCACTCACTCGGAAGATGAACGCTGTTTAAATGGTACATGGGTGATTGAGGAAGTTGTGAAATCGATTGAGAAGGGATATGAAGTTAAGGAAATATATGAAATTTGGTCTTACAAAACTGTTCACTTTGATAAAAAGACTGAAGGCTTGTTTACCGAAATAATGAATAAATTTATTAAAATTAAACAGGAATCGTCAGACTGGCCTAAACGAAACATGACCGCTGAAGAAAAAAATAAATATATTGAAGAGTTTTCGGAGAGGGAAAACATTAAGCTGGAGTTTTCAAAAATTGTTGACAACCCCGGTTTAAGATCCTTATCTAAATTAATGCTCAACTCGTTCTGGGGAAAATTCGCTCAATCTGAGAGTCTCTCTAAGACTTGTATTATTAATCGCCCCGCAGAATTTTTAAATATGTTTACAAATCCTTCTATTAACATAAACACCGTTCTTCCAATTAATGACGAAACTATAGTCGTCACCTATGAATTCAAAGAAGAATGTTATGAGCAGCTTTCAACTGTAAATGTCGTTATAGCAGCGTATGTTACGGCCCTTGCACGCTTGAAATTATACGGCTACCTCGAAAAATTAGGTGATAGAGTGTTGTATTATGACACAGATTCCGTAATATATGTATCTAAACCCGGATGTGATGATGTTTTAACTGGAGAATTTATTGGAGATATGACAAATGAATTAGTGTCTTTTGGGTCTGACGCATATATTACATAATTTGCTTCCGGGGGTCCAAAGAATTACGCTTTTAAAATAAAAAGTGACGAGAAAGAACATGTTGTGTGTAAGATTAAAGGAATTTCACTGAATTACTCGACCTCTCAGCTGATTAATTTTGACTCAATTAAAGACGCGATTTTGAACCCTGGACCTCCTATACATATTATTTCAAAACAAATTCTCCGAACTGAAGTTCAAGACGTCATTACTGTTCAAAAATCTAAAAAGTATAAACCAAATTCTACAAAAAGAAAATTTCTAACCAATTTTAGTTCGGAACCGTTTGGTTACAAAAAAATAAAAATGTAAAACATTAAGTTAAAATTAATTAAATAGATAAACCAACAGGAAAACTAACTACATAAGTCATTTTTCACAACTAATTTAATAATAGTAAACTCTTTTGTTTTCACTGCAAATAAAATTATAGATGATATTCAATATTAGGAATAATAAATATTTTCATTTTTTAAAATCAAAAGGATTGCTACTTGCGGTGATATACACACACACACACACACACACACACACACACACACACACACACACACACACACACACACACACACACACACACACACACACACACACACACACACACACACACACACACACACACACACACACACACACACACACACACACACACACACACACACACACACACACACACACACACACACACACACACACACACACACACACACACACACACACACACACACACACACACACACACACACACACACACACACACACACACACACACACACACACACACACACACACACACACACACACACACACACACACACACACACACACACACACACACACACACACACACACACACACACACACACACACACACACACACACACACACACACACACACACACACACACACACACACACACACACACACACACACACACACACACACACACACACACACACACACACACACACACACACACACACACACACACACACACACACACACACACACACACACACACACACACACACACACACACACACACACACACACACACACACACACACACACACACACACACACACACACACACACACACACACACACACACACACACACACACACACACACACACACACACACACACACACACACACACACACACACACACACACACACACACACACACACACACACACACACACACACACACACACACACACACACACACACACACACACACACACACACACACACACACACACACACACACACACACACACACACACACACACACACACACACACACACACACACACACACACAAAACAGTCTTTTCAAGACTAATCCTATTATTCCTATAAAACCAATATCTAAAATCCAAAAGAGCCAACACCCCGCGATAGCTAATACAAAATTAAGGTAAAAGAAGCCAATATTTTTCCTAAAATCATTACATTTTTTTAAAAATTAATATCAAAAATTTAAAAAGAGCCAATATTTAAAAATAAAATCGAAAAGAGCCATTATCTAATATATGAAAAGAAGCCAATATTATTCCTACAATCATTACATTTTTTAAAAATTAATATCAAAAATATAAAAAGACCCAATATGTACAAATAAAATCGAAAAGAGCCATTATCTAAAATATGAAAAGAAGCCAATATTATTCCTACAATCATTACATTTAAAATTAATCTCAAAATATAAAAGTACCCTTATGTAAAATAAATCCAAAAGAGCCATTATCTTAAATATAAAAAGAAGCTAATATCTCAAAAGAGCCAAAAGTGGATTAGGCCTACAGGGGAGACCACTATAAAAAAACGCACCAAAGGTCCTACCTCCAAGGTTTTAAGGTGGTGTGGAAATGGACTTAAATATTTTATATGACCAATCTGTATAACAATAAAAGAAGAAGCACTGAATAAAAGCTGATTTTCTGGGTGCTGGCGAGTTGAGCCCAAATGTGTTTTAATGAGCTATAATGTTAATTACAAAAACAAGATCAGAATTAATTTCCTTATCTTCAAATCGGGGAAACAAGTTTCTATATTTATAAGGCTATGGGGTAATTAAGATTATTAACTTATTTGTATATTTAGAATATTTTTTGGTAAAGAACTGTTGTCTCTTTAAATATCCTTAAAATAATGATTTTTACTAGAGCATTAAAATGTAATGCAGTTTAATTTCTCAGTGTTCTTGTTTTGAATTTTTAATTGTTGGTAATATAGACAAATACGTGTATTTAAATAATTATTAATATTAAGTTCTATTTTTTGATCTAGAAGAAGTGTTAACACTCGATTTCAGCAGGTATGTGGGCTGTGATATGGAAAATTTTAGTTATACTGCTCATGTTATATGTAGAACAAGTTCCAATGTCGCAAATGAATTTTTATTTTTAAAATACCTGTAATTCTTGATGGCTATGACAAATCAGTATCAGTATCTAATTAGCATTATGCGTTTTTTAATCAGCTGTTCAGCAAGTTCAAAGTCTGGTAAGAACTGGTTAATACCCTTTATATAATTTAATTCGTTTGCCAACGGCGTGTATACAATAACATTTTCTTTTTTATTTTTAATATGTTTTTTATTTAAAATTTAAAAGGAATAATTTTAAATCCATTTATAACAACTACTCAACTATTTCATTGTACGAGGCTGAAACGGTGGTTTACCTATGATTTCTTTTATACACATTAGATATATGGCGAGAAATATTTATTTAAAAATAGCGAACTATACAAGATTATTTCTATTCGTATTTGAATTGTACCCCTGGGGTACATGGGTATATTTGGGTACATACGTATTAGCAACAAAACTAGAAAATATGAAAAAGATTTTTACGTCAAAAGAAAAATCAAAATAGAAAGAAATCTTAAAACGAAAATAAGAAAAGCGGCTGTCCAACAGCTTTTGATTCTGAAAGACACGTCGAAAAATAATATATAATTAAAAATACTCGAAAAAAGTGTAAGTTATATTTATCCTTTTATGTAAACTTGGTGTAATCACCAAGAGTATATAAGTAGCATCATCAATAACAACTATTTTTTATATTTTCTAATTGTGGAAGGGGTGATATTCTATTTTTAGATTTAACTTGTCTCGGTTTGTCTGACACATCTAACTGGCATTGAGTTCAATGACCCCGCCACCGAGTATAAGGTGGCCGGCGCGTCTTAGCGGTGAAAGTGGAGGGGGGTGTGTCACGTGACTAGAGGATGGAAGTAGAGGGGAGCGCATGTCGCGTGAATAGAGAATAGATGTGGAGGGGGCGTGGCTTAGGTCAAAACGGGGGTCGGGAGCCTGCGAAAAGTGGAGGGGAAGTAAATAAAGTGGGATAGGGTGACCCTGTTTCATCGGGAAAAGTGGAGGGGATGGAACAAGGTGACCCTATGCCTACTCATGAGGATTGTTTGAATTTCAACACCTTACGAATTTTAGTTAAAACTAGCACATTTGCTATTGCCTGTTTCAGGATGCGATAATGGATAACATAATCCTTTTTAACATACATGGTAGTTATTAGCTTAGGTAATTTTGAATTTGGAGATTTTCTATGCTCAGCTCAAAAAGGCAAATCACTATGATGATCATGTATATTTTCAGGGTATTCAAGGTCTACCTTTAATATGTATCCCTCTGGAGAATCGTCTGGTATTGATGTTACATCAATATTAGTGTCGGTCCACTCGAACCCCCCATAAGGAAGAAATTCAGACATGGCCCATCCATAGAGATTAACTGCGTCTAAATAGAGCAAATATTTAGAGGGTTTTGTTGGATCATAATTCGGAATATATTTGTTATTCGCTTCTGCAAGTCTATTGCAGCACTGACTGATTCCACCCCTTAAACCATCTTCGATAAACATTATTTTATCTATACCATCTAATAATTCCAACTCTATTTTTGTATATTTTAGCATATAACTCCAGGTATAACCTGGCATAGTATAATACCATGCTGGGTCTAAACCGTAAGTTTCCATAGAAAGAACTCTAAATGTCTCAAATATATCTGCCAACAACAAAACATCAGTCTTTAAATATAGTTGACTATATTGAAAAATATTTTGAATGTCAAACGCATGCCATACGTTTTTAGCATGCTCATATTGCTTTTTACTAATATGGGAATCCATTAATTTACTATAAAATTTATCAATACTGGGTAACTCTTATCTTTTAATTTTTCTAAATCATCGACATAATCGTAACAAAATACTCCTTTACGAGTAAATAAATGAAATTTTTCTGATTCTAATCTTCCAAATTCATGTCTTAAATTATGTAGATCTCCAATATCTAAAGAGGATGCTAATTCGTCTAGCGAGGCTCCCATAAATCTTAAAGAGTCAATAAATCTAAATTTAATGCTCGTGTTTGAATCGTGCTGTGTAAAGGAAATATATTTTTCTTTGTTTAATAGCAGCAAACTTATTCTAAGTCTTCGAGCGAGATCGTTAATAATAAAGTGACTATCGTAACCGGAGAGATTATGAAACACTACTGGTACATTTAAATTTAAATTACATGCCTGATGTGCTAAACCCCTAAAGACACCAATAAAATGATCATGGTCACGGAAAAATTTTGTTCACAAATACAATTTGTGGCATTTGTGTTGATTTGAGTCTCAATAACTGGTACAATATTTTTTATTCTAGCCTCAATATCTTTGGCTATATTCGACATTTGGTCGGCAAACCAATCCATGCAGTCAACTCCCTCATAACTTTTATAATATGAAAGATTATCATCATAACCACATTTTACATAATAACCTGCGCTGTAAGCTTTATGTTGTTGATATTTTCGCGTGTTTATTTTTAAATTTGGTTTATCGTTGAAGGGTAGTAAAATTGATTCAAAATCGGCATATATTACGAAATATAATCCTTAAATTTGACTATCATATTTTTAGGAAAAGAAATTTTACATTTGTTTCTATTTACACAATACACTGAATGTTCATTTAATTTTCCCTCACAACTGAAATAATTCATACATCTATCACAAATATACTTTTTATGATCATTTTTGTTTAATTGAGAACTTACTAATCTAGATATATTCTTAATCCAGCAATAGTGATATTTAATTACTATATTTTCATTGTCACTAATAGGTTATATAGGTAATAAATATTTTGAATTAAGAGTAAATTAACGTGCTTATCTAATTTGGTATTAGTTAGTCTGGTAGGTAATACTGTGTAAAAAGTGCCGCTTTGGCTTAATTCCAATAAATAGACATTATTTAACTTTTCAAACTTTGAAATATTACAAATTTTCATTGGTAATTCAAGGCCATCAGTTTTAAGAACTTGGCTATAATGTGGGTATGAAGATGCTCTAGTAGAGTTTCCATTAGCTGGATAGAGAGCACTCACGATTGCCCAATAAAAACACGCTGCATCATTATTATATATATTTATACATGCATGCTTAATTTGTATTTGTTTGGGCAATGAAATAAAAGATGATGCACCGTTACCCATTTCAAATTTATTTATATTAACCTCTATTGAAATAATTTTACTTAAGGCCCATCCGCTATCTTTTTCATTGAACTCTGAGAGTTTATTATTAATTGAATCTATAATATTAACATGAAACCTGTCGCAGAATGGCGACAGTTCGTTCTTTATTAAAAATAAAAACTAATTTTTAATTAAATTCCTATATTGGTTGCCCCGTAAAAACAATTTATTAGACCGCTACTGAGTTATCACATGCATCTTAAAAACCGATCGATAATTATAAGACACTCTATTCAACAAAAATTAGATTACGTTGTAAAACTCGTAAACATATAAATTCCCGCTAGAAACAAACATCCGTTAAAAATTAGGGCTTTTGATTGGTCCACTCAAGGACAAACTCGGAATGCATTTCAACTCTGAATAAGAAAAACAAATTTTTGGGATTCACTCGAAGACTCTTGACTCTTATCGATTCTAATAAAACTAGCGCACTGTATTCACGTCGTGATTTTTAATTTTTTTTAACGCCGGTACGGCTCAAAAGTTTTACTTCGCTTTCAGCCTTAAGGGCTTGTGTGTTCTCACAGGGTGTCTGTATCCCTAATTAACTCTTTTTATTAGTGCAATCGTGAGTTGCAATAGTCGCAATTAAATTATTTAAGGTGTGCATCGCGATTTGCTAACTACGGCTAATTTATCGCAGTGATGTGTTATTGTGATTCACTTCCAAGGGTAGTAACAGCCCTTACACAGTTTATTAATCGTCTCACCAGGTAACCTGAAGTTCATTTATACCAAGGTGTTGTTTGTACGCACCTGGGCTTACCAGATTTAAGGTAATAACTTTCTATTTTTCAAGTTCTTTTTGTGCTGAAATCATAAACGAAAAAATTGATTGTGCTTCAATTGTGTAGTGCGCATATGCCGGAAAAAGGGCAATCAAAATCTTAGTGATTTTTGACCGGAATTTAGATTTAAGAATTTTAATCTTTTAATGCCAGCCAATGTATTAACAAACAGTGGCATAATTTATTTTTGTAATATAGTATTAAATAGGTTTAAGATCAAAGGCAAGGTCATGACTGAACCCATTAAATTTTAACTTCATCTTCTTTTGTTTGCAGTACCTAATAAGGCACATTGACTGTTTAACAGTTGTGTAAAATTTTTTTCTAATATTTTAATAAATGTTTAAAAATTTATTTCTGAGTTGCAAGTGATTTAAATACCTTTAACATTTTGCGTAAGGCGCGTAAATGGATAAATTAGTTTACTAATTTGGATTACCGGCCCCTTAAAAATACAGTCCATTAAATATTGTTCGTTTTTTTTTGTAGAAAAACCCCCTTTACCCCCAAACCAGATTTAAGGTAATAACTTTCTATTTTTCAAGTTCTTTTTGTGCTGAAATCATAAACGAAAAAATTGATTGTGCTTCAATTGTGTAGTGCGCATATGCCGGAAAAAGGGCAATCAAAATCTTAGTGATTTTTGACCGGAATTTAGATTTAAGAATTTTAATCTTTTAATGCCAGCCAATGTATTAACAAACACTGGCATAATTTATTTTTGTAATATAGTATTAAATAGGTTTAAGATCAAAGGCAAGGTCATGACTGAACCCATTAAATTTTAACTTCATCTTCTTTTGTTTGCAGTACCTAATAAGGCACATTGACTGTTTAACAGTTGTGTAAAATTTTTTTCTAATATTTTAATAAATGTTTAAAAATTTATTTCTGAGTTGCAAGTGATTTAAATACCTTTAACATTTTGCGTAAGGCGCGTAAATGGATAAATTAGTTTACTAATTTGGATTACCGGCCCCTTAAAAATACAGTCCATTAAATATTGTTCGTTTTTTTTTGTAGAAAAACCCCCTTTAATTTTTGTCGCAGTAAACTAGATTTATTGCCATCTATTCTTAATTAGGAAAACAAAGTAACGGATTAAGACAAAACCAATCAACAATATGCGTTCCTGCATCTATTATCATGTTTTTGGTATTAAAATATTTAAACTTTTTTTTCTTCATCTACACCCTGTTTTATAAATTCACCACAAAAGCAGCAATTGACTTTTAACATTTGTAGAGACTTAAGTATTCTTTTAATTCTATTAATAAACATCACTCGACAATCAATCAAAAACTGATCCAAATCATTATGTTTTAAATTTATAATAACACCAGTTCTAACTCTACCCTTAAATGTAGAAATTAAATCTTGCCATTTTACCCGGTTGGACAGTTTATTTTTTAAATTATCTAAACCTCTCCCCAAGTGACTCTGATTAAAATTCTGAATACATGTCTCAAAAATCCTTAAATGCCCTAAATTTGTTTGTAATTTCCTTAAAGTCCCAATTGAAATATCTGCTTGTCGAATAGCTTTATTACATAGCCTAATATTACGTTTTAAATGGGTCAACCAAATATATCCCTCACTTAAAGTATAATTTTCTTTTAGAGCATCTTCCACTTTTTTAAATTTAATAATTATTTCATCAGAAAGGGCACTAATTTCATCAAAATTCATTTTTTTTTATTATTAAATTTGAATTAGCTTTTTCTCTGCAATTATTTTTAGGCGTGAGTGAATTTAATGGACTGTCAATTAATGTTTCAGAATAATTTAGATTAGTTTCAGCTATTTTATTATAGAGGATATTTTCAGATAATTTAGTGTGTGATTCTTTCAAATGTAAATTATTATTAAACATAGGGTGAGTGAAATATACGCCTCCCCCACGGCCCGTAGCGCGGAAAAATTACACCTACAGGGCGGTGCGACTCACCATTCCTACATACAGGGCCAGCCGAAAAATCTCCTAGGTGATGACATCGTGTAACAGAAACGGCTCTTATGATAAATGATGACCGTGTGTAACAGAACCGGCTTTTCTCTACTACTGGGGTTGGCAGAAATCGATTTCTTTCTATTCTAAAATGTCTGAGATTCGCTGACCCAAATGCTTTATTAGCAAATGATAGATTAGGTCGTATCAGGCCATTCTTGGATATTTTGCAACAAATTTTTCAAAATAATTATCAACCTATTAAAAATGTCGTAGTGGACGAATCGCTGATGTTGTTCAAAGAATGATTGCATTTCCGACAATACATCAAGTCAAAGCGTTCTAGATTTGGTATAAAAATTTTTGCTCTGTGTACTTGTGACGGATATATGTACAGCTTTGAAATGTATATGAGACAAGGACAACAGCAATTTGCACTTCAGGATCCCAACGCCCAGGAGCTGTCGCTATCGGAAAGAATAGTAGTACATCTTGGCCGAAATTTACTGGACTTAGGCTATTCTTTTTACACAGATAATTGGTACAGTAGTGTACCGCTTGCTGAATACCTGCTACAGAGGGAAACACTTCTGACTGGCACCATTCGTCCAAACTGATGAGTTCCAGATATAATTCGAGACTCTCCATTGATTAGACATCAAATAGCATGTGCCAAGAAAGGAAATATTTTTATTATCGGGACGTTTATTTACTATCAGCCGAGTATCCTGCTGAATATTAATTCAGCAGGATACTCGGTTGAAAGAGACAGATTCGTTTTCGGCGGTCAACGAGAATATTTTAGGAAGCCCGCAGTCATACAACATTATAGCTGTTGCAGGAAATCATATACCTGGTTCAAGAAACTTGGAATACACTTCTTGCATCGCGCCATCATAAATGCTCATTTTATTTACAAAGAAAAAAATCATACTAATATGACTATGTTGGCGTACTTGAATTATGTAATTGATTACTTGGTGGACGGGCGTACCGAAGATATTGAATTATTGGATTCTGGTGAGCCAGTTTCTAGGAGGCGGCGGAGACAGCATTTTCAATTTCGTGGCCAACCTGTTGTGCATACTCCATCTACTTTTGCATCAACTCCTCGCCGCCGACGTCCACAACGTAGATGTGTTATATGTGCAACAGTGAACATCCGGCGTGATACTAGATACTTTTGTAATTTGTGTCCGAATAAACCAGTATTATGTACGCCAAACTGTTTTAGAAATTATAATCATACACGTTAGTATTTGTTGCACATAATACATAATTAGTATTTTAGGTTTTTATTCATAACTTCGATACTTAGTTATTTTTATACTGTTGAGGAATAGATTATTTTTATATTTTTGTCTATATTTTATGTAATTATTTAGTTTTTATTACTCAGGCAGGTATGCATTTTAAAATATCAAACAATCTATGGGTAAAATTATTATCAGGTAATTAATTTTTTTGGTTGGACTCATTTTTGACAAGGAGATTTATATATTATCTGTTTTGTGCTGATTTTTGCTAATTTTGTTGTATTTAAAACTATTTTTCTTTTATTTTACATCAAATATATTTTTTTTAAATTATCAAAATAATTTTCTCAATATATAATTCCAAAGTATTCTTTTGTTTAAAATTTCAGCAAACACCTTTCCATTCAAATACACTTACAAGTTTTCACATATCTCAGTGTACATTCATGCGACGTACGCCGTACGTTCAATGGTATATGACAAGTATACGTACACATGTTGTGCCATAAATGGCACATACCCTTATTTTATGTCCACATCCTTTCAAAATGAAAATGATTTTTTTTCTATTTTTCCTGTTGTACATATATTATTTCCGGACCTTAATATTTTTTTCAAGCAAATAAAAAAATCAAGCGGTAAGGGGTTAACTTCCTTTAAAATGCGTTGACTGATGCTTCTTTTATATATGTATTTTCTACATCTAATGCAATTAGTAAATTTTGGACAATTATAGTTATTTTTAAATTACAACTCTAATTTAAAGGAAATGTAAACCGTCAAAATGTGTCAAAACTTGGCTGCTCCTTCGCGATTTAAAACAACAAATAAAATCTATTTATTTAAATGAAAAACTATAAATAAAATTAATTTTGTCTTTTTCAGGTTTCTTCCTCTTATGAGTATGTAAATCCAATTCAACCATAGCACATCTAAATTTCGATCCAAACAACCATGCAACCTCATCAGATATTCTGAAAAAAAGAAAAAAATTCAATGTGCTGAGATAGAATAGGGAATATGCGTGTATTTTTTATACTTTTATAAAATAACTTACTATCTAGGAAAAAAATTTTAAAAATAGCAAACAGGTACGGGCATTTTAAACGCCCGCCATTTTGGCGCGCTTGGCGTGACATCAAAGTCAATCAACTAGCTCTGTGATTTATAAAGTTTGTATTACGAATCTTATACCATGAAAAAAAAACAAAAAAAACGTGTGTAAAAATAATTGTAAAAATACAGTAAGAAAATGGTGGAAAACCATGAAATTAGACATAATATCTGAATGAGGCGCTGTTTGGGACAAAACACAACTTCTTCAAATATATACAGGGTGTTTCATAGGTAAACCGACATATGTTAACTGCAAATAGAGGGCACTTGGGTGATTCCAAAAAAACTAAAATTTGATGGGTCTAACCCGCCCCTCATAAGTGAGGTACAGGGTGTTATGTCAAAATTGCTTATTTCTTCTAACCCTCGTTTCTTCGGAACCACCCTGTATATTTATTTCATATCTAGCAAGCTTGTTTGAGTCTATTAGTAGATTACACTGATTACACTATAGTAAGCAAAACAAAAATACAGGTCCGGCTTCAAAAAAAATTACCAAAATTATTTTCACGTTGAACAACACTCTGTATATCAGAATTTTAAAAATTGGATAGTATATTCGAAAAGAGCGGAAAACGTTAATTAGGAATTCATATTTTTTGAGACTGCACCTCTCATTTTGCTACTAAAACTTTTAACTCAAACTAATTTTTTTTTTATTTTCGTCGAATTCGGGCGATTTTGCCTAATATGGGAAATTGGTTTGGTAATGGTGCTCTCAGTTTTGAAGAGAAATAAATATTATTTTATTGACATTTTTCGAAGGCAAATACATATAGTAAGTAAAGTTCGCACCATATGGAAAAAAATATTTATTTTTTTTTTCATTAAATTATTATTATGGCTTAACACTACTTAATGGCTACATACTTATTAATATTTACGTCTAAAACAAGGGAAAATTTTAAAAATTTAAAAAAAATGTTTTAGTCGTAAATATTAATATGTATGTAGCCATTAAGTAGTGTTAAGCCTTAATAATTTAATTAAAAAAAAATAATAAATATTTTTTCTATATGGTGCGGACTTTATTTAATGTATGTATTTGCCTTCGAAAAATCCCAATAAGTTTAAAATATTACTATTATTGAATCTGTTCTTTTTTTAATTAAAACCATAAATGTTATATCCAAAAATATTATTTATTTCTCTTCAAAACCAGGAGCACCATTACTAAACCAATTTCCCATATTAAGCAAAATCGCACGAATTCGACGAAAACGAACAATTTTTTAGTTTGAGTTAAAAGTTTTAGTAGCAAAATGAGAGGTGCAGTCTCAAAAAACATGAATTCCTACTTAACTTTTTCCGCTCTTTTCGAATATACTACCCAATTTTTAAAATTCTGATACACAAAGTGTATTTTTTTTGAAGCCGGACCTGGATTTTTATTTTGCTTACTATTTCAGTGTAATGTACTAATATACTCAAACAGGCTTGCTTAATATGAAATAAATATACAGGGTGGTTCCAAAGATACGAGGGTTAGAATAAATAAGCAATTTTGAGAAAACACCCTGTACCTCACTTATGAGGCGGGTTAGACCCATCAAATATTAGTTTTTTGGAATCACCTAAGTGCCCTCTATTTGCAGTTAACGTATGTCGG
This sequence comes from Neocrepidodera transversa, assembly GCA_963243735.1. NCBI lineage: Eukaryota > Metazoa > Arthropoda > Insecta > Coleoptera > Chrysomelidae > Neocrepidodera > Neocrepidodera transversa. The sequence continues at coordinate 22,354,394 of OY725353.1, forward strand.
TTTACCTATGAAACACCCTGTATAATATTACACCATATAAATAAAACAATCCATATACCGGGTGACACATGGGTATGGATCACCCCTTTAATTTTTTTTCACTAGCCGTTTTTTATGAAATTTTAACTGGGTATAGTAAGAGTAATTTCCGATTTTCTGACGTATACATACAAGATGGCCGACTTCCGTTTTCACGGGAAATGGATCCAAATTTTGATTTTTAAATGGAACACCCTGTATATTTTGATAAATTTGGATTCTACGGATCAAAATACATGTAGTCCACTAGTAAAATGTCAATTTGACAAAACTTTCATTTTTTGAAAAATAAAATATTTTTCTCAGAATACTTTGCTAAAATTTTACAATATCAATTAAAGATGACGGAGAAGTTTGCAAAAAATGTTATTTCTAATTTTGACATATAAAGTGACACTTTTTAAAACTGATAAGACATTATGAAACGTCTTACTTTTTGTAACTAGTTGCATAAAGTAAAATATTATGTAACTGGTGACGAAAAAAGGATTTTAAAATTAGTGCCAAAAAGAAGAATTATATTTATTTAACTGTTATAACACAAGATAAGAACATAACTTACAAATTAATTAATTATTATAAATATTGATAACACAATTATTGCAATTATTCAAATTAATTCCCGACGACATACTTGTTTCATTGCTCGTACTTGCTGTTATTTGGAAGGTAGCGCATATTGCATTAGACGTTTTACCAAATATTTCAGACTTATTTACAAAATGTCAAACTGATGAAGTGACAGCAGCAAAGAGACTAGATTTATGTTTTCATAATTTTTATCTATTATATTTTAATATTTATAATAATAATACTAATACTCGTCCTACATTTCACCTCCTTACGAGTCAACCCCAGAAAGCCAATGGCTTGTGCGGGGAAGGGACGACTATTATTATTATTTGCCGTGGCGCTTCGGGGCGACTTACTGAGGATTGATGGTGCCATTTGGCTATAGGTGTAGGAAAACCCGGAAAACCTCACCACCATCATTTTTATTACTTCAAAACATAAGAAAAATTTGTATGCAATATGTTACGAAATGCAATTTGGTGTAACTTGTGAGCTTATGCGGAACGAACGCAGTGAGTTCTGCAAAAATCTCACTCTTTACACAAAATTAGGCATTTCGTAACTGGTTGCATAAATAGCTATTTGTCTGATTTATTACAATTTTATTAGAAAAGCAAAAGTTTTTCTACCTAAACTAATTTGTTTTTAATATAGCTTTTTTGAAGCTCATTTCAATACGAAAAACTAGTAAAAGGAATAATCTCTGAGCGATTTTTCAAGACTACGACCCGTTTCCGTCAGCGGAAGAAAATCCGATTCGAAAAGAACGGAATTTTTCCAATAATTTTTTTTTTCAACGAGTCGGATGCGATATGGATATCAATCGAAGTGTCTTGACTTACACAACACATTAAAACAAATCAGTTTCGACAAATTTGCTTTCCTTATCGAGATATCTCGAATAGAAGACATCCACACAGACTTTTTTTCGCGGAAAATCAATTTTTTCCACGTTTCATGCCATTTTAAGTCATTTGGAGCAAAAATAATTTTTCAGATTTCAATACTACGGTTTGCCCTACTTCACCAAAGGGCCGACCGTAGTAAAAGCGATATGATGTACACCCACTTTCTGTTATACATTTTTTTTTATTAAAAAAATCTCAAAGTTCCAACTTATTTTTTTTCAGTATAGGTGAAAGTTCTATGAATTGATATTTGACTAGTGGATTGCATGTATTTTGATCCGTAGAATCCAAATTTATTCAAATATACAGGGTGTTCCAGTTAAAAATCAAAATATGGGTCCATTTCCGGCGAAATTTGAAGTCGGCCATCTTAATTGTAAGGTCAGGAAATCAGAAATTACTCTCACTACACCCAGTTAAAATTTCATAAAATCGGCTAATAAATGAAAAAGTTTAAAGGGGTGATCCATACTCCTGTGTCACCCGGTATATAATATTATTGCACCATATACAGTGTGTAACGAAGTTACGAATTTAATAATAATTTAATAATTTTAATTCCGCTTCACCCGTAAAAAAAAAATAGTTAATAGAATAAATTTCTCTTCAATACCTGTTATTAGTAAAAATCATCGCGCCCGGCAATAGACCGTAAATAGCTCAAATCCAAATGCACCGTTAAACGTAAAGCACTGCGATCTCCCGTCGAATTTGCCAAACGCGGTTGCACAAAGTTCACACGTCGTCCGGAAGATGGAACCGCCAAAGGCAGACTTCGCCTCGCGACAGATATCCAACCGTTCTCATGGTATGGCACGGCTTGCGATTTATTAAATCAGTTCAATTAGAGATTTGAACCAGAACGACAGTCCTAAACCCACAGCTGAAACCAGACCCAGAGCCGTTCCAGTGACAAGCCGTACCAGTGGCAAGCCGTACCAGCACTCAGACGTCCAGTGCCGTACCCGAAGGATTTACCGGTGAGACATTTATATATGGTATAATACAGGAATTTTCGAGTATTATTTATTTTAAAGTGGGTGGTAAAATTTAATTTATATTCAGGGGATATTTATTGATTGTTATTGATAGGTAGTATTTCAGGTGAGTTTTCCCGATTTACTGCTATCGTTTTTAAGCCCAGTCCGGAACCAAGGAATTATTTCAGGCGAGTTTTCCCGATTTAATTTCTTGGAAACTTAGTTAAAAGGGGGAAATTGTTTGTTGTACCGGGAGAGAACGATAGATAGTATTTCAGGCGAGTTTTCCCGATTTACTACTACCGTTGAGCCAAGTCCGGAGCCAAGGAAGTATTTCAGGCGAGTTTTCTCGATTTACTTCCTGGAGCACGATTGTGTAGAGAATTCATGTACCGGGGATTCATTCAGTCATTTCATATACCAGGGTTGGACGAAAAATAGCTTTAAAATAAATATACTCTCCGACCTGTAAGATTTCAAACATTTCATTGGGCACCCGCACGCATTGTTTCACTCGCATCATTTTCACCCCCGCACGCATTTTTTTTAAGTTAATAATTTTCGCTTAAGTCTTGGGATTTCGTTTTTGCGTTACACACTCTTTGATAAAGTTTAGATTTCATTTCAATAAAATTGGTATATCGAACTAATTGATTTTTATTTCTTTTTCTGTCCATACGTTAACCTTATAGCAGCGGATACTCCGGAACACAGCCCAGGAGGGCAAGTAAAGTCTGCCCTACCGGCCGACACGGAATTGGTCGAGACCATAACGACCCCTGGAGTATTTCTTTCTCCACTGAAGCTGCCTGAGCAAGTGGCCTTCACACTTAAAACGGAAGGTGGCGCCCGAGGAAACCCGAAACCTGGACTAAGGCGCCAAAGTGACCCGCAACGACCGAAGTGTCGTCGCAAATTTGGCGCCCGAGCAGTTACTGTTTTTATGGTGTACCAAGACCGCTGATTACCGAATTTGTGGAAAAAGCTGATTCCAAGACAAAAAATTGAACCGACCGTCAGAGAGAGCCAAAACCACCGTAGAACGCTTCAGAGGACCGAAATATACGTAAATCCGTCAAAAACCGCTGACCTGTCATTTTGACAGATTGTCCAGATTCGCTCAAAGAGAGCCCGCATCAATCCCAAACACATCTAGAGGAGGAAATACACTGAAACCCGTCGAAAACCGCCGATCTGTCACTTTGACAGACTCTAAAAGGATACCGAGTGACCCATCGTTTAATAGGTTTACGAGGTCGTAGAATCGATTGGCAATATCCGTTTTCAAATCTGAGAAGCCGTTCTCAAGATACCAAGGACAAAGCAGTAATATCGAGCCAGACAGACTTCCGAGTGCGCAGAAGCACTGACCCCCACCTGATTACTGTTGGAGACATTTTTGTACATTAGGAGAGAATAGGAGTTGAAATCCGACACCCGACCGAGCAAGACGTGCGAATCATAAATTTGGTGCAGAAGTGAACCGAGTGAAAAGCGTTGAAATACCGAGAAGATGTCGAAAGTTCAGAAAGGATTACCAGCCAGCATTGGAGTCTCCGCCGAATAAGACGTTCGTAGCACCGTAATGCTACCATTGGTGATAGAGGACTGGCGTATCACATTCGATGGTACTGAAGATCCCGCCGAATTTCTAGAAAGACTAGAAGAAATTCGAGAGTGTCATGGAATCACCGCTGACCGACTCCTGCAGGTCATGCCCGACCTACTACAAGGGATGCCTGCCATGTGGTTTAGAAATAACCGACGATATTGGTCGACCTGGGAAGAGTTTTGCACCGCCTTCCAAAATTTCTTCTTTCCCGTCAATTACCGCGTTGACCTAGAGGTCGCCATCAGTAGGAGGACGCAGCAGCTGGAGGAAACCGCCACCTCCTATATCACCGACCTACAGACGCTTATTCGCCGACATGGAGGCATGACGTTAGATCAAGAACTGCAGTGGCTCTATCGAAACCTGCATCCTGAATTTCGACATCATATCCGCAGATCCGAATTCCGTAACGTGACAGGATTTATCAAGGCCGTCAGAGAATATGAGTCACTCCGATCCGAAATCGAACTAACCCAGTCGACCGTTCCACCCACCCCACACCGCATCACTGCCACACTTCCGTACATATCTTTTCCCCCTGCTCCGTCTATTCCGTATTTTACCAATTTTACCCCTCAATCTTTTCCGTTTAGAAATACTCCTACCCCCCTACCCCGAACATTTCCTACCGGCTTTGTCACGCTAGGAAATAACGTAGACCGTACCGAGACAAACCAGCAGCAAACCCCAATCACTAGAGGATCCACCGAAAGGAACGAAGAGTGTTGGCGTTGTGGCCAGACGCGACATGTAAGAAGCCCATGTAGAGAGGCGGTCCGGATCTTTTGCTCGAGGTGTAAAAGAGAAGGAATCATGTCCCGCAACTGCCCTTGTCCGCGGTCGGAAAAACCGCCAAAATGCTGCCCGGAAGCGAGACATGAACAGCAACGCCCTCATGATACCGCACCCGTCATACCTAGTGAAGAGTCACCCCCGTTTACAAGTAGACATGCCAACCGGCATCAGCGATTCCTCTATGGGAAATGAGGCTACAATTCTGGATGTAGGGAATCAGATAGCCGAACCACAGAAGTGTCAAGAAGAACCGAGTGCTTCCGTTGACACTAGTGCTCGTGTAGCAATCACAGGAACCGTGACTATCCCGGAGAACCAGCTAAAGGCGTCCCATTTAGAATCCGCTTCTAAACATGATTTGGTGGACAACCGCTCCGTCGCGGTGGATGCATGGCCCGATCCATGCTTCCCCATCGAAGTAGGACCAGCCTTAGTCTGCTCTCAGGGAAATCGACAGCAAAAGATGCTGCTACAACCTCTCAGACCGAGATACCGAGAGTGGAAATACCGAAGAAAAAAAAAAGAAAAAGAAGACGCCATCTACCGTACTCCGTCACCGCCCGAACCGAACGACACTGAAGAGACCGAGCAGGCCGAAGACGTCCAGCACACCGAGAGGCTGCAACGTAGGGGACCAAGTGATAGGACGGGAACATCACCTTTCCTCCGTCGGGAAAGGTGTCATCGCGAAACTCGGCCCTAAGCATTCCGGACCGTACACTATCACCCGGGTGATACCGTCAGTGTTATAGCCCTCAAAAACCGCGACCGGCAAACACATGCTACGGGCACCCATGAAAGATTTGCGCCCAGCCCACCCTACCGAACCTATCTCGTAATAACAATGAATCTTAATTTGCAGAAATACGCGAAAGATGGCAACACGTTGTCCGGGACAACCGCCCCGAGGCGCCGCCGTGGTTGGTAATCTCCAAAAACCAGCAGCCGACTTGCGCCGTAGGAAGATACAAGTCGGCAAACGACTCCGGGCCTGCGGAATATTGGCCCGAGAACTGCGGCAACGCCGTCCGCTAAGAAAAACCGAGAGCCATGGTCCGCCTCTCCGAGTTGCAACACGGCCAGCGCCCGTGGCACGGCAGGCCCCACCTTCACACCCCATCCGAGTCATCGATATTCCCTTGCCTCCAGACCCGCCAATGCAATTCCCCCCTCTCCATACAGAAATCCGTCCTCTCCTGACATCTCCGGCACTACCCACGCAATTCCCTCCACCTCCACCCCCTACAGAAATCCAGCCCCTTCTGTCTTTTCCGGTCCCAATACAACCTCCCCCACCTCCCCCTCCAGAACCCAGACATTCCTCCCCTACTCCGGATAACCCCATTTCCCTCCCGCACGGTGACGTCCTGTTCGAATAAGTGTCCCGAGGCGCACCCTGGAGTCCCGCAACAATCGCCGCGCTACAGGCACTTCGTCCCGCCGACCGTCCGTATGAGCGACTAAGATGGAGAGTTACGGCCTCCGACGGCCGTACCAGAAAGGTGTGGTTGCCGCCGCGAGACTGCCCACCCTAAATAAAAAGGAAGACCCGTACCCCTACCGTCCCCAAAGAATTATGTGATAATTTAGTTTAGAATGTGATATTTTATTTTTATGTTTTTTTTTTATGTTTTATCCCCCTGGGCTCACAATAATTAAAAATTGCCGTTAAAATTTGGCCGTTTTGTTTTCCTGTATCTTTCCCGCCATAGTTTTTTATTATTATTATTTTATTTAACCTAGTCGTTTCTTTTTTAGCACCGAAGAAAGTTCCGCGTAAATGGAGCCCCCCGAGATAGATCTGGACTTTGAGTCCCCGTGCAGAACAACCGACGGAATGGTCGGACAGTTGATGGAGGCGATGCAAGATGCTGATGAGGCTCTACACGCCAGCACCACACCGTCCGATAGTACGCTTCCATCGCCCGACACCTGTCAGGCGGAACCTGCCCTCTCCGATGTTCGGTCCCCAGGCTCCGATGACAACTCCGCCTCGACCCCAGCCATCAACCCATGGGAAGATCCCTACAACCCGTTCTTCTGGACGAAGGAAGGCACCCTCCGACGGCTGCAGGCCAGGCCGCCTTCCCCCGCGGAAGAACCGAAGTTCCTACCAGTAGGAAACAAGCTGTGTTGGAGGTGCGGACAACCCGGTCACGCTCGTCAACAGTGCCGCCAGACACGCACTACCCAGTTCTGCTCCAGATGTGGCCGAGTTGGCACTCTGTCCAGGGAGTGTCCCTGCGACGTCCCCGCTCCAGGGCCCAAGAGGTACCGGCCCGACACTTCCCGGAGATCCTCTGCCTGTCGTCGTTGCCGCTGTCCCTACCCGGACCGACACATCCCATGCCCGGACTGTGGATGCCAGCATCCTTTCGATCCACGACGACATTCCGCACAACCAACGACGACGACGACCCAGTGATGGGCAGCACTGCCGCGTTAGAATTTCGTTTTTTTTATTATTTGTTATTTGTTTTTTTTGTAACGGGCGTACCTACCCCTCAATACAGGGTTCGACCAATGAAGGGGGTAGGCACCCGAAAGGCTTATTTAATTATTTTTCCTGTTCCCTGTATTACCTGTGGTTATAGTTAAAAAAAAAAAAAAATTATGTAATAATTTTTTTTCCCCGAAGTGGGAAGGGTGTGTAACGAAGTTACGAATTTAATAATAATTTAATAATTTTAATTCCGCCTTCACCCGTAAAAAAAATATGGTTAATAGTGTAACAAAGTTACTTTTTCCGTATTATTTAAAATATATAAATTAAATCGCGCACGGCACTGGAGTAAAATTAAATTAAAATTGTGAATAAAAGACCAGTCGTACCAGTTGAAAGGTCTCCAGGCAGATGGAGACACTCTCGTCTCTGCTTCTTAGACACCGAAGTGAGTAGGGCAATTCATACCGTTGTATGGAACAATTGGAACAGCAGTGCAGTCCGTCGATCTTTAGAGATAGGTCAAGCTGAAACCAACTTCAGATATATCCGGAGTCCAGAGCCGTCAGTCCGACTACACTACGCCGCCAAGCCAATCGACCGTTACACACCTTTTCTCCGAAGGATTTTATTGGTAATAATAAAAGTTTTATTTATTGAATAATATTTGTTTTGAGATTTAACATCCCAGCAGCTAATACCCAGGTACTTTACCCAGTAGGGCAAGTAAAGCCCGCCCTTCTGGCCGCCAGTGATTTTGGTCGATACCATAACGACCCCTGGAGTATTTCTTTCTCCACTGACGCTGCCCGTGCAGTGGCCTTCACACTCTAAACAGAAGGTGGCGCCCGAGGCAATCCGAAACCTGGACTAAGGCGCCAAAGTGACCCGCAACGACCGAAGTGTCGTCGCAATAGAATAAATTTCTCTTCAATACCTGTTATTAGTAAAAATCATCGCGCCCGGCAATAGACCGTAAATAACCGAAAAATCCAACTAAAGCATATATACAAACTACCAGACGTGTAGGTAAATTAAAACCGCAAAATTTAGGACCCGAAATTATAAACGATGTTGATGAAAGAAATATAGCAACAACATCAACCGGGAAAAGAGTTCATTTACATCAATTAAGACACCCAATTGTTACAGGTTCACCACCGGATGGTGCCAATTCATCCACATCTTAGACAGAAGTGGACAACCAGGGATTCTGCCCCTTAGATTAGGAAAAGCCCAAATTACAGAATCATACTGGAAATTCATAAAACCAATTAACCTTATAAGTTATAAATGAATGTCATAGACTTACTATAAATTATGAAATTTTATCTAATCTTAATATATCAGAATCATTAGAATTTAGTTTAGGTAGCGAAGTAATTTAAAAAATATTTTATTCTATAATATTAAACAAATTAATGATTATTTAAACCATTTAGTTGAAAATCGTGAAAAACGAGGACTAATCGATGGACTAGGTAGTATTATTAAATCAATTACAGGAAATTTAGATCAGAATGACGAAGAAAAAATTTATCAAGCTATAAACGAATTATCTTCTAACCAAAACTCTTTGAAAACTTTTATGAAACAACAAATATCTGTCACAGAAAAATCTGTAAGAAATTTTGAACATATTATGAAAATTGTCGAGCAAAATCAGAATATCTTGTCTAATAAAATTGAAAAATTAGGAACTAAATTAGAAAAAAGTATTGATATTAGTGTTGCTTTAATTGAATCTAATCAACAAAGCCAAATTTTAAAAGAAATATTAGAGAAAATATCAATTGCGATAACATTCTCGAAATTAAATATTTTACATCCTACCATTTTAGGATCTCACGAATTAATTGAAAATTTATTAACAGTACCGGACTCGGTACATTTTCCTTTTGAGATAATTATTAAAAATAGTAATGTATTTGAGAGACTGTCTAGAACTTTTGCTTATTCTAAAAATTATATAATTTATTTTATAATTAAAATTCCGATAACTTCAGTAAATGAATATGCACATTATCACGTTGTACCATTTCCTACTAAAATTAAAAATTCCTTTCAAATAATAATTCCTCAAAAACCTTATCTGCTGCTCCGAGAAGGACAATTCATTGAAATGGACCATGAATGCCAAGAAGTTTTACCCGAAAAATATATTTGCCCACTTCAGGAACTAAGGCCCGTAGATAACGAAGCCCCATGTGAAGTTCATTTGCTAGCGAAAACCAAAAACAAAACAAAACAATTAAAGTCCAATTACCAAATTTAAAAATAGAAGATATAAGAATAAATGTTTACATGATAATAAACCCAAATAAATTTCCGATTGAAAGTAACTGTAATGGAATGCCAGAAATGATATACGACGTCAAGAAAATTAGAAGTAACTACCCTAGCAAAATTAGAAAATTTTACATTTCAAGAAACGAAAATAAACCTAGAAAAAATAAATATAAGCTCATATAAGCCATGGAAATAATTAAACAAAATTTTAATCAAGAAGTTCACCCCCTAATACATTATTCAGGAATTAGTACGATGTCAATTTTAGAAATCTGCCTACTGATAGCAATTATATGGATCATTTTTAAGAAATTAAAATTAAAATTCAAAACACATAGGAAAGAAGAAGAAGATGTAAAAGAAGAAATAAATTCAAAGGAAAACACCGCTGCCAAAAAGACCTCGATGTTTTCCATCTAGGAGGGGAGGAGTTAAGAATTGTAATATGGACAATCGGTATATAAAAATGCAAGGAATCGGTCAGTCACAGAGAAGTAGTCCAATTACGGAGGACATCAACCCAATGACGTCGGGAAATGCAGAATTGCATTTCCGTTTAAGAAATTATACTTTTATTTTATATTTTAAATCAATCATATTTTATACGTTGAATAAATCACACGTTTTAAACTATTGGTTCCGTTTTTTGTCCCAAGTATTTTATCTTTTTTTAAAAAGTTACCCTTGCGGGCAACAATCGTAATTCGACGAGTAACGTAGGTCGCAGATTTTTGGATATTTTTGCTTTTGCATATCATTGGATAATTATTTTTTCTACTACCGTGGGTAAAGTACTTACTTTACGCACGCTAAGGAGTGCGTAAAGTTTAACTTTTTTTCACCAGTGCGTAAAGTAAAATAAAATTTTCAAAATAACTTTTTTACATGTGCAACACATTTTTTGCAAAATCCTTGTTATTTATCTTGCCAAGGTTCTATGTGGCCAGAAATCAACTGGTTAACTTCAAGATTTTGGAAAATGGCTGTTAACCTCTTGCATGCGAAATCTATTTTTGTACATAAAAATTATGGTAGTAGAAAAAATATTGTATGCAACCAGGGTGTAAAGTGCCTTTTTTTACTTTACACACTTGTTGCATAAATAACTATATTGAGCGACAACTTCTTTTGTGTAATCTTAAAAATGTGCTTATTTAGATGGGAATTTTTTTAGACTGAATTGATTTTTCGTGTAAATTAATTAATTAAATGGATATTGTATCGATTGTGATAAATTTTTTGGAATTCGAATTGCGATAATGAGTAAATAAAAAGCCTGTATTAAAAAGGTACATAACCTCAAAATTTCAACTTATGAAGAATGTGTGTGTATACAGGGTGGCACACTCTATACGCGCAGGCCTTTATATGGAAAATAGTAAGATTTTATAAAAAACGTTTAATGCAGGTATATACATGGTGTATATGTAGGTAGGTAGGTTCAATGTGAGTGGAGCGTTTGCTCGCCCCTCCACTGCGGCCAACAGAGGCCTATTGTGGCTCACCCCTATGGGCTATAATTCACCATACAATCAACACCTTCTTACGAAGTCTATGGTATATTTAGGTGAAGTTTCCTTGAAGTCGGTAGGCTCCAGCTGTACAAAACCAAACGTACGAAGTCTATTCATTTCCAGGGCAGGGCAGGAGCATAAAATATGCTCCGCCGTTTCGTCTTCCACACTGCAGAAGCGACAGTCCGATGTTTGACTCAGACCTAGCTTCTTCAGATGGTACCGCAGACGACAGTGCCCTGTAAGCAGTCCAATTAGGATGCGTAGATCACTTCTACTCCATTCTAGGATCTGCGATAGGGTGCTGCCTGAGGGTTTGACTATAAACGCCTTAGAGTGAGCTAACCCAGGAATATCTTTCCAGTGCTGGAGAGTTTTCCTCTCGGCCCATTTCCAGATAGTGTCTTTGGCACTGCTTTTGGCTATGCCGAAAAATGGTTCCGGTCCAATGAACTCGGATTCTGCACCTCTTTTCGCAAGGGTGTCGGCTTTCTCATTGCCCTCCACCCCTTCATGCCCAGGTACCCAGAGTAGGGTTACTCTGTTACTGGTAGCAATGCGATCCAGGGATTCGATGCAGTTCCACACCAGCTTCGAGTCCAGCCGGCTGGAGCTCAGTGCTTTTAAAGCTGCCTGGCTGTCTGATAAAATATAAATACTTTTGTTGACAAGATGATGGTTTACCAACTCTCTTGCACACAATTCTATAGCGAAAACCTCCGCCTGAAAGATGGTAGCATACTTGCCGAGGCTTACTGTGATGTCAACTCTCGGTTTTCTGCTGTACACTCCGGCTCCAACACCACTTGGGGTCTTTGAACCATCTGTGTACAGTACATAAGCCGTCCCTGGAAAGAGGATCTCCTCCTTTCCCATTCGTCTCTTCTCGGAAGAAGGACGTTGAAGGACTTCTGTATGTGAGTTCTGGGAGAGAGCACATCCGAAACCATTCCGAGAGTGTGGTGAGTACTCATCTCTCGCAGCAGTCCAGAGTGGTCCCATAGCCTCTCCCCTCAATTTGACCGGCCACCGACATGGCTCTATAGGAGGTCATTCTGGCCTCCTGCTCCAGTAATATATGGAGAGGAGTAAGACCCAGAAATCTTTCCATTGCCGCTGTCGGGGTAGATGGTGTATATGAGTACACTTTAAAATTATTTTGATTTATACAGGGCGTCTCAATTAAAAGATCTGCAACATAGTTACATTTATTTAAATGGAACACCCTGTATTTTTTTACATTTTTAGATTCTTCAAAAGTTGCTAAATCCATTGAGACATTCATAAAAAAAATCCAGATCCGACTTCACAAAAAATGTACAAATGTGGTCAACATCAAAACAACACCCTGTATTCCTGAATTTAAAATGTTTATTTCTATATTCAAAAATAGCGCAAAAAACTGAATCTAAAGATGTGCCTTCGGAGTTTGTGTAGAATGGTTTATTACTTCAACTGTATATTCAAATTGCTTATTTATTAGAATTTTGGGAAGTCAAAATGAAATCCATCGCATTGTTTACATTTTGTTTCATTTTAATGACAATTATTTTATAGAAACTATAGTGAAATCAGTATTAAGAAGCGCCAATACCATATGTTATCTTGCCTGAAATCGCTTTTGGACGGGCGCTCCGTTATTATTAAAGATAGGAAGCTGCAGTTTTCACCAATCGATACTGTATTTAATTCTTAAGAGCGCGTCTGTAGCACTTAAAAAAAATAATAAAAGTGATATTACTATCAACTTTTTCTCTAGATAAATTTGAAAAAGCACAAACCGCAATAGTTACTATTTAAGATAAGATAATTGTCATTAAAATGAAACAAAATGTAAACAATCCGACGGATTTAATTTTGACTTCCCAAAGTTCTAATAAATAAGCAATTTGAATATAAAATTCAAGTAGTAAACTATTATGGGGTGTTGTTTTGGGGATGACCAAATTTATACATTTTTTGTGAAGTCGGACCTGGATTTTGTTTTTTATGAATGTCTCAATGGATTTGGCAACTTATGAAGAATGTGTAGCACAAATATAAAAAAAATATACAAAGTGGATCGTAAATTATAGACCATTAAAGAAATGGACAAAATAGAAATAAGTACCATCAGTAAAATTTTTCAAAAAGTGTACCTTAATTGGCAGAGACAATGGAAGAGTTGATTGTATGGCCAACGCCTGCAGATTTTTAAAAATTTGCCTATATCATTTAGGGCCATGTATTCTAATGTTGTTTCTATAATTGATTGCCTAGAAATACAGATTGAAAACCCATCAAATGCAGTCAACCAGTCACTTACTTGGTCGCAATATAAGAAATGTAATACATTGAAGTATTTAATTTCTTGTACACCTGATGGCTTGGTGAATTTTATCTGTTGGATACAGTGGCAGGGCAACAGATGTAATGATAAATAAAAACTGTGGTTTTCTTGAGTGTTTACTATTTAAAACTACAGTTATGGCAGACAGGGGGTTTAATAAAGATATTTCATATCTGCTAGGAAAAAAGGATTATACTCTTATACGACCCCCTCTGTTTTTAAGTCTACCAATAGTACAAAAAAAGATGTAAAGCAGTCGAAAAGAATAACAAGATTAAGGATTCACATTGAACGTGTTATAAATAGATTAAGGGAATTTCACATGTTACTACCTCATGCATGTGTTGACCACAACTTAATCCGTATTACAGCCAGTTGCACAAATCAAGTTTAAGCCCAGACTTAACAAAACCAGGTTTGGTTTTGAACCATGTTTAAAATATGAATACCGTTGTACATTTGATAAATAAAGTTTAAATAAGTGAAGTTTTCTTTAAAATTTTTAAATTGGTAGTAGGGAGCATGCGCATAGCTATCATAAATAATTGTTCTATGGCTATTATTTTATTATTTGTGTTACACAGTTAACAGTTAGATAACCTAACTTCTTTTTTATTTTTGTTTCTACTTGTTCATCGTTCATTACTTTACTTTGTAGACAATGTCTTCCGAAAGAAAAAGAGCAGTAATTTTTTCAGTAAAAGAAGAGCCATTTTTAATTATGCTGGTGCGGAAATACCATAATGTCATTGAAAATAAAAAAACTAACAATGTTACTAATAAAGAAAAAGTTAATTGTTGGAAAACAATCGAAAACGAATTCAATTCCCAAACTGGAGAAGTATACAGAGATCATATAACAGTTAAGAAAAAATTTGGAAATATTAAAAAACAAACAAAAAAAAAGACAGCTGATGAAAAAGTTTGTGTAATGGGAACTGGAAGAGGACCATCTCAAAATATACAATTTGATGAAGTTGAAATTGAAGTGCAAGAACTATTAGGAAGCAGAGTACATGGTTTAAGAAGTGAGTTCGATGATGATGCAGGTAAGTAAAATAAATGTTGGGTAAAACATGAATAAAGTTATATGAGCCACGGTAGAAAAGTGTATTAATGTCTCGGATCCATTAAAGGCCTTGAAGTTTCACTTCTGGGTCTTTAATGGATTTCGACAAAATAACAGACTTGTCTACCTTGGCACGTAAGTACTGTTATCATATATATAGCATTTTTGATTCCTCTGCTCTGCCTGCGTGGAGTGCAAAATAAAGACTCAAAAGAGTGATAATACCGGTCTCTCATCTTTAGTATGCCCTCAGTGCAAGCCGAGCACTGGAATCAAAAACGCTGATAATCATTTACTAACAAGAACTGTTTATTTTAGAAACAATTACAATTATGAATGACCCTGATGAACACTCAAATAAAAGTAGTGAAGACCATGACATGGAGCCATGTGCCTCTATTTTGTATGATGAAATTGAGTCTGGTTCCCGAGCAGAACTTGAGGATAAGAATTTACAAATGGAATGCGATAAAAAACAAACATCAGGTATTTATTTTGCAAGATCCACATACTTACTATAATTTTAAATTGTACTCTGCCTCTAAACAAACTGAAATGTGAATGAAACATGGTATAAGAGCACTTAATTATAACTTGTCATCATGTTAAATTAGTTGAAAACAAAACAAAGCCATTTGAATGTTTGCTTTTCTTCACTTTCTTGTCCAGCATTCAAAAATTCTAATTATTATTATGATAAATAAATTAACATATTTGGATATTGTATATCAATATTTTGTGATTTCTTTTTTATTTTAAGATATTTTCAGATTGGTCAAAATATACAGCAGTTGATTTAAAAACTCCTAAATCCAAGGAGCTTGCAGTGAAACGAAAACGAAATGAATATGGTACACTTTGTCAGAAAGTTAGGCAGGAACAAAAAGCAACATCGAAACTGAAAAATTGAAATATATTGAAGAGGAGCATGCTGCTAAAATTAGATTAATGGAACAAAAACATGAAGCAGAAATATATTGTTTAAGAAGAGAATCAAATGCAAGGGTAAGGAAGGTTGAAACAGAAATGACAGTTCAAATAGAGGCATTAAGTGAGCAAAATAAGTTAAAAAAAAGAAATCCTTATTTTGGAGAAACGTAAAATACTAGAAGACATTCAAAATAGGCGCTAAACTTGTTCTGATATAAATATTTCTATTTAAAGCTCTTTTTATTTTTTTTAAGAATGTGATACTTTATTTTAATTTGTTTAGAATGTAATAATTTATTTTCGTCTGTTGAGAATGTATTTTATGTTAATATTTGTCTATTACTATCGAGGGGACATGAAAAAATTGTAGTCCCCCTACAATGTATTTATTTTGTTTCGAGTTCTTGGTCTTTTTTTTAAATGAGACAAGCGTTGTTTTTGATTTTATATTAATGTCATACTGTTTACTTTAAAATAAAGTGCAATAAATAGACTAAATTTCTTTCATTTTTTATTTACAATAGATTGAAGTAAGTATTAATTAACTGATGGCGGACTATACTGTTTGCATTGTCAATACCATATATATTAATATATGGTTGAACATTCACATTGTTTACAAAATGTACTGCAGCTTCTTCTTCAAGACTATTTGGAGGATCTGGTTCTTTTAAAATCTTTGCAATGTTTTCAAGAACTGCGGTAGCTATAACTACTCCTTCAATTTTCTCTGAATTTAACCTAATTCCAAATGCCAGAATAGGAAATCGTCTCTTCCATTGTCCGAATTTCCTTTCAACACAATTACGTGTTCTTATTTGTGCCTGATTAAATGATTGTTCTCCTCGTGTTTGAGGATTTGCAAGGGGGGTAATTAGATAGTTTTTAACGGGGTAGCCACTGTCGCCTACTAGTACATTATCAGCAAATTCGCCGCGTTCAAGTTTTCCTCTTACATTTAAGCTCCTAAAAATATGCGAATCGTGTGTACTTCCTGGCCATCTGCATACAATATTTACAAACATACCAGCAGCATCACATATTGCTTGCACATTTATGGAGAAAAAACCTTTTCTGTTAGTAAATAACTCTGGATTTTCTCCACCAGGAGATAAGATTTTTATGTGTGTACAGTCCAGTGCACTTAGGAAATCTTGAAATATTATAAAACTGTTGAGAAGCTTCACGAAATTCTTCAGCTGTTGAAGGCATCTTTATAAATTCAGCATAATGTTGGGCTATGGCCCTTGTCACTTTCCATACAACCCTACTGGCAGTGCCTTTATCAATACCAACAAAGTCTCCAACGTAAGAAGCTACCAGTTGCGTAAAACCTTAATGTCAACAGGACTTGTTGCTCTGTTGTAACTGCATGGTTCCTGCAATTTTATAGATAGGTTAATTGTATATCTGAATTTTGAACACTACAACTTACCGATCTGTAAGTGAAGATATTTGCTCACGGACGAAGTTTATTACAAACCGAACTCCATCTTTAGAAAATCTAAACCTTTTTATAAATTCACTTTCACGCATTTCAAAAAAGTTGGGCCTTTCTTTATAGATTTGAGGTCGGCTTCTCGCATTTCTCAACACTTCCACTATTTCTATAAATTCCTCATCATCAGTTAATTCGTTCATTTTTTTGTAATTGCTCGCAAATCAACAAAATATTGATAATTTTTTATGGTTATTTTTCTCATAAATTAGTTTAAGCCGCCAATTTTGGGCGCTTTATTAAACCAAGTTTGTTATATTACATAAGCCAGGTTTATCGTTAAACCCGAAATGTACAATTGCAATATTATTTTAAACTTAGTTTTGCGTTAAGCTAATCTTAAACTTTGTTTGTACAACCGGCTGTTATAGATGAAGTTTATTTAAATTTTGTTTTTATTTCTTTTTGTCATATTTAAATAACACAGGAAAAATGGAATTACACCAAAATAAGGTTTATTTTTCTACTAGATTGTCACAAAGCTCCTGGTCGTTATTTAAATTTTTTTTGTTCTTCAAAATCACAGTGAGCTACACAAAACAGTGCTTTAGATTTATTAGAAAAATGCATCTGTAACTAAACCTGTGAGATGCATTTTGCAGATATTCTATTGTTGTTTCCAATGTACCGGGTTACAGATTCCTCCGACGAAAGGCATTTAATTAGAAAATTGCATGAATTTTAAATATTCCAAATTTAGAAATTTTATTAGTATTTTAAGTTAATTAACGGATAGTTAAAAAAAATTGTAAAAACCAATATTCCAACCGAAAAACACTAAAGAATAGTCAAATAAAAGCACGTAACCCTAAACGAATTCCTATTCGCGTGACGTCACAGTATACGAAACAAATCGTATCATATACAAATATCCATTAGAATCTGTTATGCCTCGTGTTATAGTATGTTTTTTTTATGAATATTAGTGTTAAAAAGTTTTTCTTGTAAAAAAATTGTTAAGACAAAGGCTGATATTGGGTTTTTAAAAGCACAGTCGTACAATCTTCCCAGAATAGACTCATTTATGCTAACCTTGTGTTTTTTAAAGACAGGGACGTACTAGTTGTAATATTTAGCCCATTACCGCCCAGTGATACCATTTGGTATCGCTAAATTAGTCTTTATGAGTACGTCGGAAATTTGACCGATATTGGTGGGAGAATAATTTCGACCTTTGCTTTGGGTTAGGTTAGGTCAAATTGTTTTGGTGAGTGGTTGATTTCTAATCTTAAAAACACGTGTTTTATAGCAGCGTGTCTTACGCAATTAAGAAAACATAGACGTTCGCTTCGAGGAAGTACTTTTTTTTTAAGTACTTTGTAGTTTTTATCAAATATAAATTTCAGTACAGAGTTAAAATGGAGGGTAAACCAATATATAAGATATAGCTATTTATTTTTTATTCGCGTGACGTTGCAATATGGCCATAAAATCTGATGATACCATATGGTATCACTGGGCGCTATTACTATCACGTTTGTATTTTTTCATGAGTGGATTTTCATTATCTGAGGCGTTAGATATAGCTTACGCAGCCGATGATTTGGCAAATGAAATAGATGAGATATTTATTGAACCTCCTGAACCTAACGTAGATACCGATGAACATTCTGCTGACGAAGATGAGGGTGGTATGATTCATAACCTAACAGGTCGCCAATTACGTGCCCCCGCGGAAATAAAAGTTATAAATAATAGACGTATGGGTAGCAATTATGAAGACGTTTCCGCAGAACTACCTACACAGTCATCTTCAGCAATAGATATTGTAGATATTTTCGAATTACTTTTTGATGATGAAGTGATCAACTATTTGGTTGATGAAACAGAAAAATATGCCCAACTTTGAAACAAACCAGACCAGAAAATCACTTCATCTCAAATAAAATATTTCCTAGGTATCCTCATTTTAAGTGGATATAATTCACTTCCTTCGAAAAGAATGTATTGGGACGTGAAAGATGATGCCAAAAATTATTCAGTTTGTAACTCAATGCGGCGAAATACATTTCTACAAATACAAAGATTTATCCATTTTAGAGACAATACACATATGGACCTCGGATAAAGCCTGGAAAATACGGCCTCTTATGGACAAAATAAAAAAGCGTTGTTTACAACATTTTATTCATGCCTATGACGAAGCGATGATCAAGTACTTTGGTCGGCATGGATGCAAGCAATATATCCGTGGTAAACCAATACGATTCGGGTATAAGATGTGGTGTCTAAATTCATCAGCAGGGTATTTGATCAATTTTGACCTATACCAAGGAAAAAATCCTCGTTGTAGCCAAAAATATGATGATTTGTTTGGAAAATGTTATAAGAATTACATCATACATGTGTATAACCTTTTTACGGGACTGAACTTATTCAGCTATTAGAAATTCTTGGGTTACAATGCACTAGGTACTATTAGACTAAATAGTATTACACATCTTGCCCATTGGAGGACAAAAAAAAAACATTTTCTAAAAGAGAAAGAGGTGACTCTCAATACATTTTGGAAAAAAATATGGAATTCTTCTTGTAGGGTGGCTGGATAATTCTGTTGTGAATATGTGCAATCAAGCGATATTCGCAAAAACAGAAAAAGCATATAATGGTTAATCGTCCTAATTGTATTACGCAATATAACCGTAATATGGGAGGAACTGACCAAATGGACCAAGGCATTACTAATTATAGAGTTGGTATTCGCAGCAAAAAGTGGTATTGGCCAATTTTTACATGGATCCTGGATACAGCAATAACCAATGCATGGTTTGTATATAGGCAAAACTACAGAAAAACATCCAACTTGGACTTTAGAAAGTAGTTAGCGCAAGTTTACTTGGCACGTTATGGTGTACCACCAAAATCACCAGACCCTGCAAGAACGTCCGTAACTCGTACACTTTGGCCAGGTATTCGTTATGATGGTATGTACCAACGATTTGAGGCACATGTGAATTCAATACAGTCACCGACAAAATTTTAAGTTATTAAAAATATGCTGGCTCCTCTTTCGCCAACACTTACTGCTGTTGATAAAATGAAAAACCATAGATTTCCAATAGTGCAGAAGAATGCACACAATGCCAATATTAATGTCCAGCGACGACTGTGGTCAACAAAAAAAAAAGAAATAAATAATTTTTGTTAATATTAGGAGTAAAATCATTTTGACAAAATTTGTTGTTTTTTATTTAGCAATAAAACCAACCTGCACATCAGACTGGCGTTTATTTGAATATCAAGTGACTCAACTAAAGCTTCAGTTTTATTCTACTTATTATGTAGAATGAATATACAAATTTTCTTAAAATAACAATATATGTAAAAATCATACACACCACTAAACTAGATAGCGAATTACTTTTTTTGTTGGTATTGGAAGACATATGACTAAAATTGCATCTAAAAAGTAGGTATTAAACAATTTTTATTTTAGATATTGGCATACATTCATTTTTCATCATATTATGATGTGAGTTAAATTCTGGCAATTTTGTATATCATTTCATTCTAGACGTGAATATACCTCTTGTGGGCCGAAACTGATTATTAAATTAATAAAAACTGGAATTGATTTTTATGTATTCATAGTTCATAATCGAGGCTTTTCCCACAATTGTTATTGTCTTATTTTATTTAATTAAAATCGGCCCACCTATTACTAATTTTGACATAATATTATAGACATACCTATTTATGAATATCAAATGTCCGTTTGTAAATAAATACAAAATCAAATTCTTGAAATTTCTTATCGATTATACCCCAATCGATCTTTTGTAGGTATCGAAACTCGTTTCAACTGTACGCCGCGATTCTCGAAACTCCCCACTCTCAATGATCATACATAACGCCTGACAACTAGACGCAAGTATTATGTTGCTCAATAGACGTCGCTGTGCGGGAAATGGATGCAAAACTTTTGGAAAAACAATGTGTTCTAAATGTGATGTTGGTCTATGTGTATCTTGTTTTGCTATCTTTCACACAATGTAAATAAATATGTATTTTCGATATTTAGAGTTTTTGTATATTTTTAGTAGTATATACGCCCAGTGAGGCCAATTGGTATCACCTTTTATTTCCCTACTGGTCACGTGATATTTAATAAAATCATTTTTTTTATCGAGTTCCCAGGCAGAACGCTGACGTTGAAACGACGTCGATTTAAAGACATTCACGACCTACGACGACGATTTACTTTAAATCGACGTTCATGGAACGTCGTTCTATGTACGTTTAGTCGACGTCATATAAATGACGTCGTTTAAACGTCGATTTTAAGTCACAAAGTTCGAGTTTTTTCAAAAAACGCAAACGAATAGTTTAACTTATTACCTAAACTAAGACAACAACAAAATTTGTAATACATGGTTTATAATGAAAAAATTATAAAATGTTGTTTTTTTTTTAAATTAAGTTGTCTATGTTGTTTATTTTGGGTTGGCAACACTAAAAGCAAAGTGACAACTGATAAGTGACAAGTGACAGAAGACGGAATGTAGACATCTATTTGTAGATGCATATGTAAGTAAACCCATGCAAATTTAGAATTTTTGTATATTTTGTTAATCATTCCTATTAGTACATTTGAATCTGGCGTTTCCCTTAATAAAAAGATGTTTTCAGTAATAGAGTTTACAGAAGATGATGGCGGTGGTTTAGCAGTAATAAACTCAAATTGGTTGACACCTCGCAAGAAACAAGTGTTTTGGCCACCTGTTAATGATCAAGCCAAATTTAATAAATATTTAAAGGCTGAATCAGTGAATTCTGAAAATTGGATTTATACAAAACAAGAAAAATATACTTTGAATGTGGTAAGGATACACATAAAAGGTATATTATTCAAGTTTTTTTTACTGGATTTTTTATTGTAGACGATTTGGAATTGGCCAATAAAAAATTAAAAAGAACAGAACAACAATCAGATGTGAATTCGTCTGATATCGAACAAAAACAAAAAAGATACATAAAAAGACCAGTAAGATTATTGGAGTCGTCATCATCAGATGAAGACGAGCAGCTTCCAGTAAGAAAAAGAATATTATCACCCATTGAACTTCCACCTGATATTACATTAAAATCTAAGGATATAATATGTAAATATATGCAAAAAACCCATGACCCTCAGGACATGCATAGTCAGCAATACCTTTATCTTTATATATTGTTATGATATAAACTTTATTTACAGGATATGAATATATTCTTAAAGAAATTTTAAAAATCAATCAGCAGAATCAACAAATTCTGGCACTACTTTCAAATAGAATTCCTATTGGAAATGTGAACTTGGAGTTTCCAGAAAACTTTCCTTGTACATTACCATTGAAAAATTTAATTGATGTAGAAAGAGTAGAAAACGTATTAAATGATAATGCTTCCTTAATAGAACATTTAGTAAGTGTTAAATATGATTATCTATTAATAATAATCACATAGACAAGTATCTACAAAAATGTTTTTTTAGGTAGTTTATTTTAGCACACATGGAGGGAAAGATGTGAGGACAAAGACTAATTCCATACTAAGAAATCTAATGACTGATGAACTGGCAAGCAATTATAATTATCATAGAAAATTAAGAAAAGACAAGGAGATTCATAAAAACTCTTTTCAGAAATTGCATTTAAATTCAGTTGTAATTGTTATGTATATATATTAATACTAACTATTTTGTAATTATTCGTTTTTCTAAATTTTAGGAGCAGTAAAACGCAGTTCTAGTTTCACTACTGATGAAATTGAAATAGCCATAAAATCCTGGCTAAAGCATGCCCCACAGAGAAAAGGAAACAAATCTAAATACATTCTATTAATTTTAGTGTAGTAAGTAGTTGTTTTGTTTTTAATTAAAATACCAAAGTATTATAAGGAAGTAATAGGTGAGACAAATGTACCGTAGGATTGCACATGAAATGGGTGAAATTAGACTTTTAATAAATAATGTAGAAACTAGTTTAAGAGTTAATGATTGTTCAGATGTAAATAGTAATGATGACAGTTTAAGTGTAGATAATTTAAGCAACAACAATGCATTACAAATAAGCCCAAATCATAATAGTTCTTCGGATCCTGAAAAAGAAATAATTGAGTATTTTGAACATAATGCAACCGATGATGAAGGGTGCATAACAAATACTGATTATGAAGTAGATAAGAGTTCAGCAACTCACCTTCAAAACACCATCGAAAAAAAAACGTGAAAAGTATGACTTAACAATTAATCTCAGAGATTTTGCCATTCGAAACAAAGTACCGCATTCAACAATGACATATTTATTACATGTTCTGTGTCCTTTACATCCAGAACTAGCACTTAATGCTAAAACTTTATTAAAAACTCCTAGTACAACTGCTTCTAAGAAACAAATGGATAATGGGGAATACATTCATTTTGGGATAACTAATTATTTAAAATTATTCCTTGGGCAAAATACGTTTGATATTAATGTGGCAAAAATGTCTTTCAACATTGATGGTATTCCTTTATTTAAAAGTTCCTCTGTAGTTTTTTGGCCCATTTTAGGAACAATTGTTAACATTGAAAATATAAAACATAAACCATTTGCAATTGGAGTATATTGTGGAAACAGTAACCCTACTCCACTATCAACTTTCTTGGAAGATTTAATTTCAGAACTTTCAGGATTATTAACAAATGGTTTAATAATTGGGAAAAAGCACTATGGATTTAAAGTTCACAGCTTTGTTTGTGATAGCCCAGCTCGTGCATTTATAAAATGTGTGAAATCTCATGGTGGCTATTCTAGTTGTGATAAATGCACAGTATGTAAGTAATAGAGTAATAGAGTAGTTCTAGACAGTATGTCAGCTTCTAAGAGAAGAGATGAATCTTTTTTAGCGCAAAATGATGAAGAACATCATACTGGGATTTCACCATTACAACGATTGAATATTGGAATTTTAACATTATTTCCAATAGAATATATGCATTCGCTGTGTTTGGGGGTAATGAAGAAACTTTTAAATTCGTGGGTGGGTGGATATCCTATTAAAGTTCGCTTAAATAGTAAATTAGTTGATGATACATCATCACGCCTTGAAGATATTAGGCTATATATTACACATGAATTTACTAGAAAACCTCGAAGCCTTAAGGAACTTCCAAGGTTTAAAGCTACCGAATTTAGAACTTTTCTTCTATATTCAGGTCCCTGTGTTATATACAAAAAACTAGATCAAACTTTATATGATCATTTTTTGCTGTTACATGTTGCTGCAACTATTTTGTTGTCAAAAAGGCATATAGAAAATATTGGTTGTGATTATGTACAAAAATGAATGAAAAAATTTGTTAAATATTGTGAAATTATTTATGGATTAGAATATCTTATCTATAATGTACATACTTTAATTCACTTGTGTGAGGAGGCTAAGATTTTTGGCCCGCTTGATGAAATATCGGCTTTTCACTTCGAAAATTATTTAGGAGAGATTAAGAGGTTAATTAGATCACCTAATAAACCACTGGATCAATTATATAGACGCCTTAAAGAATATAACCACGTATCCCTAAGCCCTACAAATAAGATTACATTGCCATATTTAAAGGAGCATTTCGATGGTCCACTGATAGAAAATTATTTTAATTGTAGACAGTATACTAAGTTACTGAATAAGGGATTACTGTATGCAATTAAATCATTTTCAACTAAAAACTCTTATTGTCTGACTAAAAATGGCAAAGTTTTACAAATCTGCAATATTTTGGTAGAAAATGATAAGAACATTTTGTTTATTGTAAATAAATTTAAGTCATATCAACCATTTTATGAATATCCCATTAACTCTTGCATATTAGATATTTCCGTAATATGTAAAGTATCTACTGAATTTGAAATTATTTCATTAAATGACATTTTAACTAAATGTATGTTATTTCCTCATTCGGATGGAACATTTGTCTGTTTTCCTTTACTTCATTAGGGTACAACTGAATATATTATTTGTATGGTTTATAATCTATTTTGTTTTTAACATTAATTAGTATATTACATTACGTGTGCGGAAAGTGACATCTTTCATACGAGTGGAAAATATTGTTGCATGAGGCGACAGCCGAGTGCGACAATCCCACGAGTGAAAAATCACTTTCGCACAAGTGATGTACAACTAGGAACTAAAACTGACACTTTTGACAGTATTTTCCGCACACGTGCGGAAAGTATTATCCACCTGCTTGTGAATAAAAGCCACTTTTCGTATAAATTTCGTATTAAAATTATGAGAACCATAAACTGTTTCAGTTGGGTCCGTACAATTTGAGACACCCTGTATAAAATATTATCAGAACTATAGTTGTTTATCCAGAAAAAAATTAAGACCGGGATGTGGTAATAATATGGACAGGGCTAGTGTCGTAGTGCGATAGAGATAGATACATGCTTACAGCCATAAGTGCAACTAAGATAGGATACGAAGCGGTGAGAAAGCAGACACCAATAGCCGACGCTGAATCAACGAGCGCGAGCCGTTTTCATTGATTTTTTTTATATTAGTTACTATAAGTTGATTATCAATCAACGGAAAAATATGGTTTATGTTTTGTTATGATGTACATACATTTTAGAAACTTTTACAGAGTAACTTTTTTTGTTTTGAAAGCTTGTTTACCTAATATCGTAGTGTAAGCATAAAGAGTTCAACATTTTTCGCATTTTTTTCCCAAGATAAAACCGAGAAAATAGCATTTTTAGTTTTTTTGGACCGTAAGCCCCAATGCTTTTTAAATTTTTTAAAATAATATATTTACGTAACGTGTAAAGGGACTTTTTGGATATTACGGTCATATTGTAGTACACGTTACGCTCTATGCAATGGTACCAATATCTCGTTTTTTGAAAATAGTGCCCTTTTGCACAGTCCAATTTTGGATTACCTTCGGTTTTAGAATCTCCAAAATATTAAAATATTAGTTTTCAATACATTAACAATTTAGCTTGTGACACTTAACCCCCCACAGAATTCATTTATAGAGCGGTTTTGTCACAAATAGCACCATACTATTAAGGTTTTTAGTAATTTTAAGTCTTTAAGAATTTTTAAGGGTTTTCAAAGATTTTTAAGGAATTTTTAAGGAATTTTAAGGATTTTTTTAAGGATTTTTTAAGTATTTTTAGTGATTTTAATGTTTTTTAACAATTATTTTAGGATCTTTAAGAAGATTTTATACTATTTTTAAGATTTACTTAAGATTTTTAAGGAGTTTTAAATTTCTTTAAAAAATGTTGAGGGATTTTTAAATACTTTTAAGGATTTTAATCGAGTTTTAAGCATTTTAAAAGATTTTTAATGATTTTTGGGATTTTTAAAGATTTTTGGGATTCTTAAGGATTTTCAAGGATCTTTAAGAATTGCTTAAGATTTTTAAGTAATTTTGAGTCTTTAACTGCCATGTGCACAGACTATCCATAAAACACATACTTATGTAAGTTGTACTTTAACCCTCAAGTGCTACCTAGCGGTATCACATACCGCTACTAACAGTTCGTATTTGATTATTTCAAAAATCTGTCGTCTGAAGCCGTGGCAGTCTACATACCTCTCGGGCATATTGATGTATACCCTCAGTATAAATTTCGTTGCGATCGTAGGCGTATCTTTGATTTTTGAGCATTAGATCGACAATAGCGGTACGTGGTAGAGTTTGTTTAACCATCCTTTGCCGTTGCGTCATACATTATCCATCTCGATCTCTCCATCATGAAATGGATGAGACGGATTTAAGACGTCATTGACGTATTTCTTAACTAATTCAGATTATTTATTACTTTTGACAGTTAAGTTGTCATATTTTGATTTGTATTGAGTATTTTTGATTATTTTCGCCTTTTACAATTAATTGTTCATTGTCAAAATGCGTTCCCTGTATAATGAGAAAGAGCAAACTTTAAGTTGATTAATTACTTTTCAAGAGAAAGATATGCTGGAAAACCCCTTTTACCGTTAAATGCAGTCTACAACGTAAAGATCTAGCTGTATTATGCAAAATGTAAGCATTTATTGATTTGATTTTATTAACTTTTATAGCATGTTGCTGATGCTCTAGACATATCTATTAGAACCGTTCAAAAAACAGTTACTAGTGGAATAGAAACAGATAAAGACTACAAAATCAAAGTTTATGCTGGAGATGTTTCATGGAAGCACTATTTCAGGCACACAAATCAATTAATCAATAATGACTGGGAAAAAGAAAAATACATTGATGCATCTCATTTTCTTCCTGTTATCATAGATCTGAGTGAACCGGACTCCCAGAGTGATGATGAAGATGATTTTGTCAATGATGAAGCTTAGATTTTGCATTTTATTTCATTACATGCTATTTTAGTTTACGTTTCTTATCCGTTTTTTCGTTGCTTTTTTCTATTTGTATTGGGAGTTTTTTCAGAAATAAATTTATTTATTGCCTGTTTTCTCCAATACATGTGTTTTTATTTTCATTTTTTAGGAATACTTACGAAAGTATTTCTCACATTGACACAGACAATAATTACTATACAATTTGTAAAAATATGAATAGTTATATCCCCAAACTAGAAATTTGAACCAAATCAGTTAAAAAAAGAAGGCTTCAAGTTAAAAAAAATTACTAAATTATGTAAAAATGTACGCAACCCATAAAGCAAAATACAATTTTCGGCATTACCAATTTATTAATTCAAACACACCTTAACATGGGTCGTTGAAAACAATCCTTAACATATGTCAGTAGTTATATTTTAATTTTGAGGTTATGTGTAAAGTGACATTCAAATAATATACGACAAACGTAAAACAGCAGAATACGTCACCGATTATGACGTAACGGCAAAGGATGGTTAAACAAACTCTACCGGGCGGTAGCGTTTACGTATTGGAAAATAAAATTGTGTCATTACTTTTTTGTGAAGTTTTCTGCTAGAATAAATATGTCTGGAAATCCAGGCCCTTCTAGAATGCATCCAGACGATCCAGGATTTGAAGAATGGTGTACAGATTTGTTAGAAGACGAAGATTGTGTGATTAGTGATGAAGATGAAGATCCGGATTTTATAATAGAAAGTGAACATGATAGTGATTCAGAAATGTCTGCAGGTGAGGAAGGCGATGAAAATTTGGATACAGGTCCAGGTGGAGCACAAACACAGGAAAATTTCTACTACGGACGCCAGAAATTACAAAAAGATAAAACAAAATGGTAAGAACATTATTTCAGCGTGCAATTTGGAAAATTTATTATTTTTTTTGTTATAGGTCAAAAGAAACACCGCCACTAAATATAAGGACCAGAAAACATAATATTGTTATGAGTGTGCCTGGTGTACGAGGACCGGCAAAAAATTTGGGAGATGCCCCAAGTGCAGAAGAACTATGGAACTTATTGTTTACTCAAGACATGTTAGAAGAAATTATACGTTGGACAAATACGAAACTAGCGCACTGTAGACAAAAATATAAAAACAAAACACACTACAGTTTAAGCGACGTTGATTTGTTAGAATTCAAGGCATTTTTGGGACTGCTCATCTATACAGAAGTTTTCAAATCAGGGAACGAAAGTGTTCATAGTTTATTTGCGACAGATGGAACTTTAAGAGACGTATTCAGATGTGTTATGTCAAAAAGAAGGTTTTTAACGTTACTTTCGGCTTTAAGATTCGATAACTTTCTGGATAGAGGGGAGAGACAGGAAGAAGACCCTGCTGCAGCTATAAGTCATCTATTTAACAGGTTCATTGAAAATTCGCAGAATAATTTTTCTCTTGGTGCTTACGTTTGTGTAGATGAATCCTTAGTGGCTTTTCGAGGACGATGTAAGTTTAAAATGTACTTACCAAAAAAACCAGCGAAATATGGTTTAAAAATAATGTGTCTTACAGACGCAAGAAACAATTACCTGTACAATGCGTATATTTACTCCGGCAAAGGCAGTGATGGAAAAACTTTAACAGCACAAGAGCAACAGTTAAAAATTCCCACCCAATCGGTAATACAATTGGTAAAACCTATTGAAAAAACCAATCGAAATGTTACGGCCGACAATTGGTTCGGAAGCCTCGAGCTCGTGCTTGAACTACAAAAAAGGGGTCTCACATTTTTGGGAACTCTCAGAAAAATAAGCCGGAAGTCCCTCAATGTTTTTTACCCAACAAAAACAAGGAAGTAAAAAGTAGCCTTTATGGTTTTCATCAAAAGAATATCACACTTCTTTCCTATGCTGTTAAAAAAAATAAAGGAGTAGTGCTGATATCCTCGATGCACCACTCCGAGGAAAATGATCCAGAAACTGAAAAGCCACAGATTATCGCAGACTATAATCTAACTAAAGGTGGGGTGGATAGCTTGGACAGAAAATGCGCCAACTATTCACCTTCCCGAAGAACTCGCAGATGGCCCATGGCTATATTTCTAATGATGGTAAATTTTTCTTCAGTCAATGCATATATTTTACATCAAAGCCAAAGAAAACCACAAAATCTTCACCGTATAGATTTCCTAAAAAAATTATCAAAAAGTCTTACAGTTCCATATATGCAAAAAAGATTCCATACACAAAATTTGTCTACAGAAGTTAGAAGTAGGATTGCTGCTATTTTACAAATAAGTAACTTAAATCAAGAACATCAAATGCACAATGATGAAAGACTGTCGTTAAAAAAAACATGCTATTTATGTCCGTACCGATTGAAACGAAAAACATTTTATATGTGTAGAGAATGTGAAAAGCCAATTTGTTTGGAACATGCCAAGAAAATGTGTTCTACGTGTGTTGATAAACGCAAGCAATAGTATTAACTTTTCGATTTAATGGTTGTTTTTTAGTTAATTTAGATTAGGTTTTTGACTGTAAACATGTTTAGATGAATAATAAAACTTTAAAAAACAATTCTATGTATTTTTGAGTCTTTAACTTTGTGTAATAAACAACAAGTTACATAGCGGTATCCGATACCGGCAGGTAGTGTAAGTGTTACAATTTTCGAAGGTAGCACTTGAGGGTTAATTTAAGTTATTCTTAAAACTCAATTTAACTGCACCATTTTATTAAATGTGAAGCTTAACAAAGGGTGAGATTATTTTTTGAATGCCACTCACTGTCTTGATGCTTTTTTGGACAGAAATTTAGCTTTCTATCCGTCATCACTGTCATTAGTGTCAATTTTGATTATATTTGATTCATGGTTGAAGTATATCAGGTTAGACATTGCGCAGGATATGTGACGTCACCTGGTGCCCATCAAAAAATTTTAATGTGTCATTATATGAGGTTATTATCTTTTTTGACATATTTTTATTTAATTTCACCTATAAACTGATTAAAAATGTATTGCGCTATTTTTGGTGTAAAAGTAATACTCGCTCTAAAAACAGTACAAAGTTTTTTCGATTTTCGAAGTGCCCTTTATTACAAAAACAGTAAGTTTTATATGAATAAACATGTTAACATTTTTAGACTTTATTTTAAATAATACAAAAAAAGTTCTGTAAGATGTATTGTGTAATCCCAAGTGACCATCTATGTCGCTGTGATATAGTATTTAAAGATAGAAAAGGGATTATTACTACATAGTCTTTCTGTGTCTCTGCTACGTTTCCAAGACAAAACATGTTCCATATTTAATGCAAATATATAGATACTATGTAAATACTTTGTAGCAGTTACGTAGTACTTATACATAACATTGAAGTAGATTTTTTACCTTATAGCGATAATTCATATTGAGAGTGAAAAGAGAGTCTTATTACGTAGTTTAGATTCGTAGTTGTTACGTTCACATACAGAGAACAGTTCCCTATTTGATTACTAGAAAAAGGAAGAGAAGAATATCGAGGTTATGTCAGCAACGAGATGTGAGGCGAGCTGTGGCGCAAATCTGTGAAGTATTTCTGTTTTTTGCGTGTTTACTGTGCTGTTTATAAAAGTAGAAAGCTAGGTGCTAAATAGAGTGCATTAGTTCTCATTTTTGTTGCATAGGTATGTATGTAATCTACTATTTTTAACCAAAGGCATAAGAAACAATGAATGTGAAAAATAAACTAAACAGTGTTTAATAATAGTGGCCACTTTTTAGTTTTGTCTAAAATTGACACTTTCCAAATTACTTTTGTAGCTTTTGAGATAATCCACACCCTGTATGATTAAATAGCCTTCTGACGAAAATTATTATTAATAACAATTATTTTACTTATCACATTCACTATCTCCCAATTGCAGGCAATTGATGCATGCTGCTAGGACATATAGAGGGTGTTTTCTTAATTAATACGAAAAATTTTCGGAGGAGATTCCTCTTTGAATATTAGAAGGTTTTTTATATTAAAAATCGCAAACTATTAATGAAATCCTTTCAGATGCCGTATCATATTCTGAGAAGGAATTTGAAAGAATTGCCGCAGTCTGGACCCGTCAAGGGAAGCAGCGAAAACAAAGAAGAGGAAAAACCGAAAGAAAAATAATTTTTATTATATATATGAAATTAAAATATAATAATTAATTAGGTTTAAGAAGCAGTTTTATTGTTAATATTTTTCTCATTGTAGTATTACCGTAAAACCTTTGTCCCCTAGAGACGTAGTAGACATAAAACTGAAACATCCCTGAGACATAGTTGACACAAAACTGAAACATCTCTGAGACATAACTGCGACAGAGAAGGGACATTATTTGGCGCTTGAGAAAAGAGTTTCGCTCCCTTTTTAGGTAGGACATAGGAGCATCACAGAGATATCTCTGTTATGTTTACGCGCTTTCCTTGTGATATCTCTGTGACAGAACAAGTAACACCGGTGATGTATGTGGACCGTAGTTGCTCTGTAAAATGGTCAATTGGGATAGTTTTAAGTAGTTACGTATTCATTTATTAGTTAGCATTTTATTCAATAATGACAATAAAGCACTGCACAACTTATGAAAAAGTTTATAACATTTATTTTACATACCATCTTGTATGACTGTAAATCTAAGTTATACTCGTATTTACATTTGTCATATTCGTTCTAGAGTGTATGAAAACCTAAGTAACATAAACCTACAATAACAATGTGCATCAAAAAGTTTCACTGATAATATAAGCTATTTGAAATCACTTTTTTTAAATAATTTTTTGATTAAACATTTATAAAATCACTAAAGTTAATCTAAAGTATTTTATTTGTTACATATTTGACAATTAGTTTAACGATAAAATTAGCCATAACATAATTGGGCATTTTCTGGTTTTTACATTTAGCAATTAAATAGTTTTTATAATACAAAACACATCGGAATCGTAAAAAAAGTTTATACCTTTATTAAAGTAGTTATCACTTTTTAGTGTACAATACTTTACAGTACATTTTTCTTAAATATATAGCCGTAAAAAAATAAAAACCACCCGAAAGACGCAATAACCCTATGCAATCCAATGTTAAATTATTTCGTTTGGACTCCAGCTGACGTCATGCGCAAACTTGGACGAATTTGGGACGTCTGAGTGTCTAACCTGTGTAATTTTTAAATCATGTATTTGATTCATTGTTATTCCGTGTTTACTATGAAGTTATAATATAAAATAAATACGGAGAAAAAAGAAAAATAGGAACACCAAACTATACTAACTACCGAGGAAAAATATTTGTTACAAATACCATACCTGTTGTATGGCCGTTCTAAATATGCTTCAATTTGAGGCAACAGGTCCAGAACAGTATATGAATCATTTAAAAAATTCCGTTTCATCATATTGGTGAAATAAATCAAGTCTTTCATAAATTTTGTTTAATATTTCAAATATTTCTTAATCATCCTCTATCACATCTAAATTCATTTTGTACTTTTAAGACACAGCTTTTTTGACAAAATTAAAGGTATTAAAAACACACGTCTTGAAGTACACAAAAAACAAATAATGTAATTTGGAGGTTAGATTTCGTACATTAAATTCATAAGCCGAAGAGATTCTGCGGTTTACTTTAAATACAATTTTAGATACTTTAAGGGACACTTTCAGGTTGGTGCAAAAGAACAACTGTCACTTAAGATATTTAAGGTGGAACTTAGAGTTAAGGGAAGTATGTGCACATGGCTGTAAGTATTTTTAGGGGTTTTTATTGATTTTTAAGGAATTTTTAATTAATTTTTAAGGATATTTTAAGGTTTTTGAGGATTTTTTAAGGATTTTAAAGTATTTTTAAGAGCTTCTTAAGATTTTTAACGAGTTTTAATAAGATTTGTAACGAGTTTTAATAAGAATTTTTAAGGATTTTTAAAGATTTTTAAAGATTTTTAAGTATTTTTAAGAATTTTTATGGATTTTTATGATTTTTAAGGATTTTTAAAGATTTATTATTTACAAAGAGCAAAGAAAGTATAATTTATAATCCAGAAAGAATTGATTGAACTCAGATACCTAATTGAGATAATTAGAATTTGTTATTTTTGGTGCAATTATATGTTATTGTAGGTGTCGTTACATATTTCTTGTTTCTTCTCCATTGTACTATATTTTTCTCCAATGTACTATAATTATTTAAGTGCCCGTACTATAACAGCTTCCAATAGTTGTCAACGTTGATTTGTACTCTTCGTAAAAAACAAGCATGATTTATTTGTATCTAAAGCGAATATAAAAATATTTTTGGAATCCTATTACTTACAGGATATCATAAACTACCTAGTGAAAGGACGTACTGGAGTCTTGAGGAAGATTTAACAGTTGAGTTTGTATGTTCGGCTATGTCTTGGAATCGATTTTTCGATCACAAGACAAAATGGCAAAACACCGGCCTTTGCTAACGCACATAAACCAATACTTTCAACAGCCGGGCGTTTTTCATGAAGACTTATGTGTTGATGAATTAATTGTTAAATTTTTTGGGTGACACTTCAGCAAACAATTTATAAAAAGCAAACTAATTAGATTTGGCTACAAAAACTGGATATTATGTAGTGACAGCGGTTATTATTGTTATGCTGCTGACATCTACTGTGGAGTCAAAGATGCCGAAAAGAAAAAAACTAAGTTGCGATTTAGATCACAAGTAGTACTTGATATGGCAGCAAAACTTGCTTTCCCATCAGACCACAAATTATATCTTGATATAACTTTTCTACTAGTTACGATCTGCTTGTACAATTGAAAGGAATTCCAACTATTGGACCCGTCAGAGACAATAGAACAAAAAAATTCCCACTAACAAGTTCCAAACAATTTCAAAAACGAGAAAGGTTATTATGAACATCAATATGACAAAGAGAAAGGTATTTTATTTATACAATGTTGTAACAATGGGCACAAATTATCATTGAATAAAACCGTTGGCGCAGGTAAAACATTGGTCTACTAGAGTAAAAGCAAAAGTTGAAATATCCCAACCTGGTTTATTTAAAAGTTATAAGCCCATGGGTGGCGTGGACTTGCATAACCAGGCACTTAACAATTACCGATTATATCAACTGGCAACTGGCACATAGAAGTTTTTTTCCATGTGTAAAGAAAGATGAAGGGTTTTCCCAACAAAAATATTAAACAATTAAGATGTGTCCAATGTCATCACCGAGCTCGATGGAAAGTAACACTTTGTATGAGCGAAAGTGCAGTCTCAAAAAACATGAATTCCTACTTAACTTTTTTCACTCTTTTCGAATATACTATCCAATTTTTAAAATTCTGATATACAGAGTGTTGTCCATCGTGAAAATAATTTTGGTAATTTTTTTTTAAGCCGGACCTGGATTTTTATTTTGCTTACTATGTCAGTTTAATGTACTAATAGACTCAAACAAGCTTGCTAAATATGAAATAAATATACAGGGTGGTTCCGAAGAAACGAGGGTTAGAAGAAATAAGCAATTTTGACAAAACACCCTGTAACTCACTTATAAGGCGGGTTAGACCCATCAAATTATAGTTTTTTGGAATCACCCTAGTGCCCTCTATTTGCAGTTAACGTATGTCGGTTTAATTGTATAATAACAGAAAAACGTTCTTTTTTAAAATTATTTAATCTCCTGTATACAAGGCGGCGCTAGCAGTATTAAAATATTAATTTCTGAGTTAAAATATATTTCCACAATTTTCCGATGCACACATATATATCTCGCTGCAGTACTCCCACTCCTATTACACCAGAAATGTTAAGACCATATCTGAAGGCCCTTCCACGAAAGAAATTAGGAGGAAGACCTAGTGGTTAATCGAGAATACCCCAGAAAAGAACGAAATATTGGAAATGAAAAACAAAAGCAGTAATACAAAAAAGTTACTAGACAGCTAGTGAGGAAACCGAAGCAAAAGTAGAAACACGTGAAAAGGAAAGAATCTGAGTCGGAAGATGAAGCTGAGGAATCTTATGAATTAACTTCCTGTGAAGACGAAAGTTTGGATAATATAATTCCAAGAGAGAGAGAGAATTGGCTGAAAAGAAATTAGAACCAATTGGTGACACAGATATAAAAGATAAAGGTGCCTTTGTGTTAGTGACAGTAGCAGGGAAGAAGACATTTTGTTGCTATGTGGAAGTTATAGATATAGAAAACAAAGAAATCAAATACATACGAAGAATTGAAGAATCTAATAAGTTGATTAATTATGCTACGCAAACATATGCTTTTCATTTAGATGACGTGTGTAAATTGCCTACACCACATAGCGTTGGATGAACAGCAAGGCATTCCTCAATCTTACAATTTAATGTGGGTTTTAGTATGTATAATGTCCAATAATTAAGTTTTACATCTTGTTTCTTTTATATTTTGTGAATGTTCTTTATTTTAAGAAAGTTTTTGTTTTGATTATCACCCCTTTTTTGTACCTAGTTGTACCTAGTTGTACCTTGGACCATTTTTTTGTAACTGCAAAAAGATAATTTTTATACCTGACGAGCAATATATATGTTTGTAGCCTAATACTAAAGCAATCGAATGGAGTAAGAAATTTTATTTTAACCCTTCACAAAATTACGTAAGAGATCAAAATATAAAGTGTCACACCTTCCCCTACTGTTCAAAAATCATTTAAATTAGGTTTCTGTTAGCTGCTGACTCAATTTCTTACCTGTTTGGCTCAAGTTTCTGCTTGACTCAAGATATCATTAACGTGATCAGCTCACCGGGAAGTCAGCTAACAAACAACTACGGTGGTTGCACTCCGACACCTGCAGCCAGTTCTTTTACCTAAGAAAATTAATGGTAACATCTTTGATTTTTTTTCAAGTTAAAATAAATAAGTTTTAAATAAATCTATATGATACTTAATATATCTAAAGTTCTTCATTTAATTTTGCGACAGCGTATATTTGAAAATTCAGTAAATAAATTAATAATAAATTCACTAACATTAAACTTAAAGTAACTTCATTTCATTCTTTTTAAAGCACAAGTCTCTTTTTCTTTGTTTTAAGGGACTTTTAAAATATTGAAAAATAAACTAGCGCCCATAAAAATAACCCTTATTTAAAACGTATGCTACACAACCCCTAAATAATCAAAAACTGTATTAAGGTAAGAACGCCATTCCTTAAGAATCTCAATATAAGTATACAGTGTGTCCATTTAGTGCGGCATTCCTCTCTTACAGCATTGTTTGAAATCTGATGCAAAAATTACTTCGGAAATAAATATGGTACCAAATAAGCTACATTTTAAAATTATATTGGCTTCTACAGGGTGTTCCAAGAAAAGGTGCCACAAAACAAATTTTTTTTAATGGAATGGTGAGGATATTTTTACACTTTTTAAATCAACCCTTAGGTCTACATTAATAGTTAATTTTGATTTAATATCCCATACACCGTTGCCAAGTTATTTGTCAATTTTTCGAATTTTACACAACTAATTATAAACCGCCATACAAAAGACATCTGTTAAGTAATTTAGTCACAAATTTGTACATGATATTTCGTAAGAACCAGAAAGCCCTCGGTAACAGAATATTTAATTTCAGTGTTACAGGGTATTCAAAATTTAATGACAAATTTTCTGATTTTCGAAGTAAATTTATTAACTTTTCTTAAATACGATACCTTGTATATTATAACATATTTGAAAAGCCCATTATTCTCTTTTTAAAAATATCCATACATGATACTCCAACTCTTGGTTAAAAAAAAAAAAACATTCATTTAAATTGAATATTTCTAAATATGTCTCTTAATCCTAACTTAAACAACCCGGTACATCGATGTTTGAAAGTTGAGACACGAATAATTTAAATATAGAAATTAAAGGATACTCACTAGTAATCTCCCTAGAGCTTGAATTATTACCGGAATTTTTTTCGAGTACACGATTTTTTGAAAATTTCTTAAAAAATCGTGTACGAGGAAAAGTTTCCGATTAATTCAAGATCGTGGAGGATTCGGTAAGAAAATTTCACACCTAAAAAATTTAAAAGTAATTAATTATTTATTTGGCATTAAGATTAGAAGGAAAGACTAGTTTTGGTCTAGTTAGTCGTGAGTGTTTGTTTAAAAATTAAAAATAGCAATATTAATTATTTTAATAATTATAATTTTGTATTGAGACTAATAAATAATTCTAATGTTTGTTTAAAGTTATTATTATAAATGAAGTTTTGCGTAATAGAACAGATGGGCCTTATTTTTTTTATAATTCAAGTGTTATAATTGCAGGTACAAAATAGTGAAATTAATAATGTTCTACCGATTTTGTTTAAAACAATTTTATTGTACATTTATAACCTAAGTTATGTTCACTAAAATTGGTGAAACATATGTTTTCTTCCATTATTCAAGATAAAATTATAGGTACAAAGTATCTAAATAAAATTGTAAAAATAATAATGTTCCACAGATTTTAGTTTAATAAAATTAGTAAAAATTAATTAAAACAAATTTATTTTACAGTTATAACCAAAGTTATGTTTACTAACACAGGTGGAACATTGTTTTTTAGATTATTCAAGTGTTATAATAATTGTAGGTACAAATTATCTAAATAAAATTGTGAAAATAATAATGTTCCACCGATTTTAGTTTAATAAATTTAGTAAAAATTGTTTCAAACAAATTTATTTTACAGTTATAACCTAAGTTATGTTCACTAAAATTGGTGGAACATTGTTTTCTTCCATTACTCAAGATAATAATTGTAATTACAAAGTATCTAAATAAAATTGTGAAAATAATGTTCCACCGATTTTAGTTTAATAAAATTTGTAAAACTTATTTAAAACAAATTTATTTTACAGTTATAAATTAAGTTATGTTCACTAAAGTAGGTGGAACGTTTTCTTTTAATTAATTTGTACCTAAAATATGCTAAACTGTAATTGATGTTTCCAAATACCTGCATGAAACAAATAACAGGTTAGGTGGCTTTGGAAATATTGTAGACAATTATTTTGCTGACAGTTCTCACTGGCAGTGCAGAATAATAACCTATAACTTTTGGTAAAGTTTTGCGTTATTATTAAAAAATCTTGGTAAATCGAATTACTATGGAAAAAGTTAAAAAATATACATTATGCAAACATTGTTAACAACTCTGTGATCTCAAAGTGTATCACACAAATTTATTTAGTTAATACGACTGTCCTTTCTTACTCACCACTGAACAAAGAAGATTTTTTAATTGATTTTGAAAAATATTTAATAGATGTAATTAATAATAAAGGAATTAAAAAAAAAACCTAAAGAAGTACTTAGTAATTGTTTAATTTTGATTTGCACAAAAAGTAAACAAAAAGTCTTATATGAATCAAGCCCATTACAAGTGTCATTATTTTGACATAAAAATTTCCACTTATTAATTTCGTCCAGGGTACCCTGGAGGATGAAAATT
Source organism: Neocrepidodera transversa (assembly GCA_963243735.1). Lineage (NCBI taxonomy): Eukaryota > Metazoa > Arthropoda > Insecta > Coleoptera > Chrysomelidae > Neocrepidodera > Neocrepidodera transversa. The sequence continues at coordinate 22,393,166 of OY725353.1, forward strand.
TCCGGAAATTTTTTGGGTTACCATGGTAACCAAACAAAAAATAGACTGATTGGCTTAAAAATGGCGGTGTGAAATTTTCTTTAAAATAATTTTATAACTAAAAAATAATTAGTTGATCTAGCAAGTGTCCGACCATTAACAAAATGCAGGTCTTTGCACATAATAAGTTTCTAATAATTTCTCTTGAAGCTGTAATTGGTGTGCTCTGGACTAAATGAAAAATTTCATCGTTGACATTGACAGTAACACTTGTCAGTTTTAAATATTGTAAAAGTGCTAAAATTTGTTCTTAAAATGGCTAACTATTCACAACAAGAATTGATTGATATGGTGTATGCAATTGGAGAAAGTTTTGGGAATTGCTTTCTAGCCTCTAGATGTTATACACAAAAATTTCCAGAACGGCGGCACCCAGATGTAAGGAAATTCGAAAAGTTAAAAGTAAGGTTTGAAAGAACTGGGAATGTAGCTTATGAAAAAGAGAACAGGGAGAAAACTGTTCTGAATCAGGATAACCAAGTAGCGATTTGCTTGGCCGTCGAAGAGAATCCTAAAATAAGTGTTAGAGAAATAAGTGTTCAACTAAGTATAGCCAAATCATCAATAGGAAAATGTTTAAAACAAAATAAATACCACCCCTACCATTTTCAGCTTCATCAGGAATTATTGGAAAACGATTATCAGAAACGGTTTAATTTTTGGACATGGGCACAAAACATGTTGGCAGAAAATGAAAATTTTTTTAAGAATGTGTTATTTACCGACGAGGCAACATTCCACAGAAATGGCTTTGTCAATCGTCATAATTTTCATTATTATGACACAAGCAATCCACACTTAATTTACGTCAACAGTTTTCAACATAAATGGAGTTTAAATGTTTGGGGAAGAATTGTACACAATTACGTAGTAGGACCATTTTTCTTTGATGGACGTTTAACCGGACAATTATTTTTAGAGTTCTTGCTAAACGATTTTCCCCAATTAATTCAGCAAGTTCCCTTATGTGTTAGAAATGACATGTGGTTACAATTAGGGTACGGCCAAATCAGCGACTTTGTGGCTGCGACTTAAACGCCGCGTCTTAGCCGCAGCTATGTAACAAATGTAATTAAACAGGCCTTGCCATATCTAGCGTTTTATATGCAGCGACAGCAGTTGTGTCGCGAACGAAAGCGACTTTCTGTGGCGGCGACAAAGACGCTCTCCGTTGTTTTAAATGCAAGTGGCCAGATTAGCGTCGGCTACACGTTGCGTCTTGCATAAATATTCAGTATTAGATTGTATTTCAAAGCAGAAAAATGTTTACACCGAACAGTTTATTTCGGAAATCGAATCCCGGTCTGCATTATACGAATTCAAAGACAGTGACTATTCAAACAGAGATGTAAAAATGAAGTTATGGCTAGAGGTAGCCACTAAAGTACTTCCAGGATTTGAAGAATTGACAAATGAGATGAAAAATGAGGAAGGTATGTGTCTATTAAAAAATATACACAACAAAAAATGTTTTACACCACCCTGTATGTTAAATATAATATAAAAATATCAACTATCAAAAATAGGAAATGTTCCTTTTTAATAAAAAATACATTCTAATTGAAATATTTAAATATTGCATTTAAATTTCGCTGTCGCTAAATATCTAAAATGGCTGGTGCAAAACTTTTGTTGTTGTGTGTTGGACGTTTGTTTACCATTTAATTAATCGTTTTTAACGTATTACATTTAAAAGAGCTTATATAAGTCATACTTTATTTTTCATATTTTGTTGTATTGCCAAGGAACACTTCCCGATGGAGTTCGAAAATAATCTGCAAAGAAATCTCTTGTTTCTTTTGCATAATTAGAGCCACCACCAGTGCCAAGAATAGGGATGTCACCCAAGCGGCATGTTAGTGTGTCCTCAAATTGATATCCGTCTCGTTGTCTTACGAAGTTATGTAAAACTACACAGCTTAATATAATTGTTTTAACAAAATTTTCATCCAAATTTATAGCAGAATGGAATATCCTCCATTTATTGGCAAAAATACCAAATGTGCACTCTACAACACTCTTTTTTTTGTTTTCAAGATTTTTTCTGGCGTAAGGTCGTAAAATGTGTTCACTGATTCCAAATGCTTCATCGGCAACAACAACATATTGGATTGGTGTATTCTTAAAATTCGGTAACGGTTTAGCAGGTGGAATGTTTAACGATTTTGAATGTAGTCTCTTATAAAGGACAGACTGCTTGAAAATATTAGAGTCTTAACAACTTCCGTAACTGCCTACATCAATGGCTATAAAACGATAGTTCGCATCTACGAGGGCTAGTAAAACTAACGAATATTTTTTATAATTAAAAAATAGGGATCCACCATGATTGGGGTTAACAATCCTGATACGTTTGCCATCAATGGCTCCAATGCAGTTGGGAAAGTTGCTTCGGCTTTCAAATTCTTCAGAAATTTTCTGCCAGTTAACAGTAGATGGGTCAGGTAAAAACGTTTGCCTCATTGTGTCCCAAATTGCTTCACATGTTTCTTTTACTATGTTCGATATTGTTGCCCTGCCAATACGAAACTCAAATGACAACGCTCTAAATGTATGCCCGGTTGCCAGAAACCTGAAATAAATTGAATTTTTTATTGCAGTGAAAAATCTTCAAAGAAGGTGGAAATCAATTCGAGATAGTTTCATGAGAGAATTACGAATGCAAAAAAATACACCTAGTGGTAGCGGAAAGAAGATACGAAAAAAGTATGTCTTTTTTGAGCAGCTGTTGTTTCTTGTTCCCACAATAGCGAATACAGAAACTTCTAACGCAGAAAATCCAGAAATAGAAACCACTTTTGAAGAGAAGGTTTTAGAGTACTTAAATGGCAACAAAGACAAGCGCACTAACAACACCGACGATCAAGATGACAACAAGTTATTTTTGCTATCTGTTTTACGTCCCATTAAAGCATTACCCAACCAAATAAGGTTTAGGCTACGAATGCAAATGATGCAATTGGTACATACTGCACACCAGCAGCAACAACAGTTACAACAATATCGACGCCAGCAGCAATATCAATCACAACAATACCAACTGTTGTGAACGGCAAAAACTGCTACCCGCTGTTCCTCGTTCACCAGATTCTTTGTATAGAAGATGTGAGCAGATAAATAAAAATATATTCAAAATATATTCTGTACTTCGCATTAAAAAAGTCTAACTGACAATTAATTATAAAAAACCTACTACTATTTTTTCATTATAAAAAAAATGATATAAATATACAGCATGTTTCCAACATTCTCCCACCTTGAGGACTATTGACAAAAAATATAACTCAACAATACAAACATGCTGAATACATTACAAAATAAAGTGCTGAATACAGTACAAAATAAAGTAAAGTTCATATACCGAACATAAATCGATCGGGCTGTTTAACAACTCTACCGCGTTTTGTGACATATGTAGAATCGGGTTCTCTGCTTTTAACGTCATTATTGACACCAAACACTTCCGCATTATCAGTTTTAGGGTGTTCCACGTGCTCGCCTACAATCTGTTGCTCTGAACTGATATCGTTGCTCCTCTTATCATATTCCTTGACAGTACTTGCTCCGACATCGAAGTCTTCAGATGGACATTCAAGAGGATATAACCTTTGCAATGGTCGAAGTAGTTGGCCCCTTGCCGTACTAACTCGTGCCAGACGGACTTCATTATCTCGGCCCTTAATTAATTCTGTGATCCGACCAAGTGGCCATTAAAATCGTTTGTCGTGGTCATTACCAATTAACACAACGTCACCAACTTGTATTCTTTTTTCGGACATCTTCTTCTTCTGGAATACTTGAAGTTGTGCTAAATATTCGCTTCTGAATCTCTTACGAAGATCTTGCCTTAAATTTTGCTTATGTTTTAACTTACGACATGCTGATGACTGATCAATCAGATCGCAGTCAGGCATACCAACTTCTACTAGATCGCGTAAAAACATTGCAGGAGTAAGAGGTGTTAGATCTGTAGAATCGGCTGATACATATGTGATTGGTCTTGCATTTACTATGGCTTCACATTCACACATAACAGTCAACAAATCCTCGTAATTGAGAGATGCTTTTCCTAAAATTCTACGTAACAACCCTTTCAACATACCAATTAGACGTTCCCAAAATCCACCCCACCATGCCGCTGTGGGAGGGTTTAGCCGCCATTTTATACGTTGAACCGAAGAAAATCCGTCAATGTCATCCCAATTGAGTTTCCCAAACGCGTTTTCGGTACCGACAAAATTTGTGCCATTGTCGCTATAAATTATTTTGGGTCGCCCACGTCTAGCGACAAAACGACGAAGGCACAGTATAAAACTCGCCGTGGATAATGATGCCACAAGTTCTAAATGTATCGCACGATATACGGCACACGTAAATAAAGAAACCCACACCTTTTCGCCTGATTTAAGGAACAGAGGTCCCGCAAAGTCTACACCAGTAACTTCAAATGCAACTGCATCTCGGACACGATCAAATGGTAATGGAGGCGTTACTACTTGAAAAGGTTTAGACTTATGTCTCTTACAAACTCCACATTTATTGATCACCGACCGAATTAAACGTCTACCACCAAGAATCCAAAATCGTTCACGAAGTATACCTAATAACACTTGTGTACCTACATGACAGGAATTTTGATGATAGCTGAATATTAACTGCCTAACTACAGGATGTTTACCGGATAAAACTATCGGAAAACGAAAGTCTAAAGTATCTTTCCGCGAACTAATTCGTGTTTTTACCCGGATTAAACCTAAATCATCCGTAAACGCGTTTAAATCGAACAGTCGTTTGTCTGTAAATTCGTCAAAACATTCACTTTGTACGATTTTGAAAATTAATAATTCAGCTCGTTCTACTTCTTCAGCAGTCAGTGAACCTTGCAATTTTTTTGTAACATTTTTACTATTAAAGGTAAATCTCAAAATCCAAGCAATCATTCTTGTGGTTTTGCTATATTGCCAAAAATATGTTAAATGCCAGTAGTCTGAGTTGCACAAAACTAATGAAGAATGAACCGTTTTCTTTTTTTCCAGAGCTATGACAGATTCATCGCATTCAATCACTTCTGTAGGCCATGAACTAGGTTCTCCATAAAGCCATTCGGGCCCCTCCCACCATCGGGATTCTAGTAAATACCGAGCATCACAACCCCGAGATGGCAAGTCTGCCGGGTTAAGAGAACCAGGAACATGTCTCCAACAATCAGTATCTGTTAAACTCTTAATTTCTAGAATACGATTCCAAACAAAAACTCCCCACTCTTCTTTACGTTTAATCCACGCTAGAACAGTGGAAGAATCGCTCCAGAAATAATACTGCACCTTTTGTTTATACTGTTTGTGAATTGTGTCAAATAATCTAGCCCCAATAGTTGCAGCCAAAAGTTCTAAACGTGGAATAGACAACTTTTTTATAGGTGTTACCCGTGATTTAGCTCCTAACAAAAACACTCGGCATTTACCATCGCTAACAACTCTTAAAAAAATACAAGTAGAATATGCCTTTTGACTTGCATCGCAAAAGGTATGAAGACTCCAGTGAGTCGCTTCCAATAAACCACCGCAAATCCATCGAGGAATTTTAATTTTACATAATTTATCTAGTTCTTTGATCCACAAAATAAAACTAGCTACCATTTCATCACCTACCTGCGAATCCCAACTAATTTTTTGTTCCCACGTTTCCTGCAACAATAGTTTGGGCAACAATGAAACAGGTGAGGTAAATCCTATTGGATCAAAGATTTTTTGCGCTATTGATAGAATATATCTCTTAGTAATGTTTTCACTTCGAATACCTTTCAAACATTCATCATTAATAGATAATGTGTCATCTTTTGTGTTCCATATTAGACCAAGTACTGGAATTCTATCAGAAGATGAACCAACAATATGTTCTGACTGTGTATAGTCCCACCCTCTGAGTTCGAATTTACCTTCGTTCATAACCGAAGTGGCAATATCGATAAATTTTCTTAATTCGTCGTAGTTTGAAACACTAGTGACACAATTATCCACGTAGAAACTATTTCCTAACTGCTGAATTATTTCAACTGGATATTTAGCGAGATGATATTTTATTGTAGCTCCTAGCAAGTATGGACTACTATTGACCCCAAATACCACCCGTCGATGGCGGTAAACCTTTGATTTGCCTTCATCGTTGATCCATAAAAATCTAAGATAGTCCCTATCTCTCTCATGCAAGCCAATTTGGAGGAATGCCTTACGAATATCTGACACTACTCCTAACTTTTTCTGTCTAAACCGAATTAAGATAGAAGGAATTATTTCTAGAAGATTGGGTCCTTTTTCAAGGCAGTGATTCAATGAAGGTTTACCTTTTTCATGAGCTGATGCATCAAAAACTGGTCTAATTTTAGTAGTTAAACTACTTTCCTTAATCACAGGGTGATGTGGCAAATAATGAGCAGCATTATTTGAACTACTTTCAGACAGTTCCTCTATAATGCACTCCTTTTCCCATTCTTTAAATACAAGATCATATGCTCCCACCATTTGAGAACTTTCCAACTTTTTAAGAGTGCTCTCCAGCCTCTTTTTAGCAAGACTATAGTTACTTGGTAGTGGAGGATGTCCATCTATCCAAGGCAACCGAACTTCATAGCGGCCTTCTGCATCGGTCCTAATGGTTTCTATAAAAAACTCTTGTGTTGCCAACTCTATTTCTTCCCTGGACTTTCTCTGCGTAGGTTCCGTGATACCAAGAACGTCTAATTTCCACAAATCAGCTACTGAACTCTCATTCACAAATAGAGAAAAGACAGACATGGTGGTGCTGCTACTAGGAAAATCCCTGGGCACTTTTCCCATTAGAGTCCAACCTAAAGTAGTACCTACTGCTACTAAACCACAGTTTAAAACCTTAATTTGACCTGTAAACAGCTTACCTGCTACATCTGCACCAATCAATACTCCTATAGGACACGTATCTTGGGTGTCAGACAAGAAAATATTAGATTCACGCAATTCTTCTATCCAAGGTCCAAAGAAAATCGAAGAGATATTCTGACAAATTTTGGCCTGATCTAAAGCTTCGAACTTACATGTATAAGAGTCTACATTTAACGTCACATCATAGCAATTATGATTTTGATCCGAAGTGTTTAAGCCCCCAAATAACAAATGAACAATACTCTCAGTTCGTTTAGCTTCATATCCAATTTCCTGCGCTAATGATTTCAAAATATACGACCTTTGTGACCCAGTATCTATTAAAACACGAACCATTTTGGAACCATTTTTTCCTAACAGGTTTACTCGCAAAGTTTGAAGAAATACATGCTGTCCTGACTGAATAGATAATGCTTGCTCAGACGACTGGCATGTACTTTCTGAATGAACCTCTTTTGGTGGACTATTAATCTGTCCTTTTAATTTGGAAAGACTTGGACACATTAATATCAAATGTTGCTTGTTACATAGAATACACCTAAGACGCTCTCTACATTTTTTAGCACTATGACCATTTTTTAGGCATCTATAACATGCATTTTTATTAGAAGCACATTCACGCTTTTGCTCTAGCGAGTAATTTTGAGCTTTAAAACAATTTTCGCTTGAATGTGATCCGTCACAAAAAATGCACGTTAGAGTATAATTTACTAGATCACAGGCAGTTGGTAGATTCAAAGAAGGATTATTGTCTTTTTTCTTAGTAGAAGTGGGCTTATTGGTTCCAGAACTGAAACCAAATCGTTCTGTAGCCATTAATATGCGCTGTTCACTTTCCACTTCACCTTTTAAAAATGACATTAAACCTTTCAATCTAGTTTCAAAATTGGCAACACTTGGCGTACTGTGACTATCATCGTTAACTCTAATTTTGCAACTATTTGAAAACTCCAGTGATCTCTGCCATACCCTTAATAAATCATCTGGTATGCAAGATTCAATCAGAGGATAAAGCATAGCTGAATATTTATCTGAAGTAACACCAAGAGTTTCAAGTGCTTGCAACTGAGTTTCGATTTGGTCATATAAATTAAAAAGATTTAAAATATTTTTAGTCAAAGCATTATTTAACACAAGTTTCAATAGCTCCCTAACATACACTTCGATCTGGAGATCTTCTCTACCAAATCTTGCGATCAAACTATCAATAATTTTTTGATAATTAGCCGCTATTGGTGGAAAACTCTCTACTACTTGTCTAGCTTTACTGCCAGACAATGTAGCTTGGATCAAGTATTCAATTTTATCTTCTAAAGCTATATCATTATCTTCGTGAATTTTTTTAAACTGTGACCAAAATTTAAACCAATCTTTAATATCTCCATTATATTTTTTAAATTCAATAAGAGGTAAATTAAATTTCCGTTTACCTGCAGAACTGACATTTGTCACTGACTGTTGAATATTAGTAATAACCGACCTAACATCATCATCGCGTAAAAAACGATCGACTCGTATTTTAAGCTCTAAATAAACTTTACGGTAATTATCAGAAGAATCAATTTCATTCATCCATTCATTCTCCGTAATATCCGATTCTAATAATTTAGTTGTAATTTCACTATCAACCGTTTCAATACAATCAAACTTCCGTTGTAACATCTCCCAACTTACGGAAATTTCCTGACTGTCACCACGTGGTAGCGAAAGCTCTAAACTATCTGCTGCTTTAGTGAAAGCCTGGCGTAGCGCTTCGCGAAGCTTCTTCTTCTGCTCCATGGTCATTAATCGTAAGACAAACTTGGTCGAACCACAGATGTTTTGGTTGAAATTTTGCTCCAAAACTCCGGATAGATCTGTCTACGAAATGATCAAAGTAGAACTATTAGTCCTGTCACGGTCGCCATTAAATGTTGTGAACGGCAAAAACTGCTACCCGCTGTTCCTCGTTCACCAGATTCTTTGTATAGAAGATGTGAGCAGATAAATAAAAATATATTCAAAATATATTCTGTACTTCGCATTAAAAAAGTCTAACTGACAATTAATTATAAAAAACCTACTACTATTTTTTCATTATAAAAAAAATGATATAAATATACAGCATGTTTCCAACACCAACCACAATATTTTCAACAGTCCCAGTATCAACAGCAACCTCGTGGATCGCTTTCTACTTCCACGCCACTTCTTTCTCCACCGTCAGAAGGAACTACTACTTACGAATATACGAACCCCCCTTCAGTTGAGTCACAATTAAGTACTCAGTCAGATGTTTGTATACTTTTGTTTCTTAATCGTAAATAAAATATATTTCATTTAGCACTTACCTAATTGTTACAGCAACTCGTTCCTTCACCGAAATCGATTGTTTAAATTTAGTGTTCCGTTTTTTAATTTTTTGTTTTACATATTCACATAACTCCTCGAATGTTTTTGGATACATCCGAAAATAAGCGAAAAATTTTGTGTCGTCCTTTTGTAATAAATTGTATAAAGTATGAAACTGGCCGTGTTTTTTTCTCTTCATATTTATAGGATGAACCCCAAATCGTTTCTTTTTCATTTTCTTTCTCCTGAGATATCTAGCAACTGCAATTGGTAACAGTGCGTCTTCTTCCGTGTCCATTGTAAACTAACTGCAAAGTCGTTTGATTTGGCAAGAGTCATATATACCGGCGACAATAAAATTCGTCGTGGCATTTTAGTCGCAGCGACAAAGTCGCTGATTTGGCCGTACCCTTAGACGGTGCTTCCGTCCATTTTCAAAGGAACGTCAGAGAATTCTTGGGTCAAACGTTTCCTAATAAATGGATAGGAAGATCGGGCCTAATTGAGTGGCCACCAAGATCACCTTGTCTAACTTGTATGGATTTCTTTCTTTGGGGATTCGTTAAAATAAAAGTATACAAAGAAGTTACAACTCGAGATAATATCAAAGACAGAATTCGACATGCATTTCAACTCGTGACGCCAGAGATGCTGCAGAATGTTAGGCGGTCATTTTCGGAAAGACTGGAGAAGTGCATCGAAGTTAACGGTCGACATTTTGAAAATTTACTTTAAATTATTAAATTTTCATACTACCAGTTTATTTTTGATACAATATTGTGAAATTACATTTATGCGTTCTGAAATAGACAGTTTTATTTCCAGATTTAAATTATTCGTATTTTAACTTTCAATTAACGATCTACCTGGTTGTTTAAGTCAAGATTAATAGTCCAGTCTGTAGGGAGAAATATGGGTCTTTTACGACGTAAATTTGCTACAGGATGAAAAGTATACTAACTTGTAGGCAGAGATAAAACTAGCATGCCTATATACTTTTACACACGAAAAAAACTTGCATAAACAAATTAGGAAGGTCCAAAGTTAGTGAAAACATGTTTTTCGCTTCTACAAGCAACAATACTAATTTTAGCGAAATAAGTCTTCAATACTTTTTTTTCGGCATTAACAATACCTTTAATTTGATCCATTCCCCGATTTATTTCGTCAATTAGTTTATTAAAAAATAGCGAAAAACCGTCAAAAATGTCGTTTTTTTGCAATAATAATAATTATTACAAAAAAAGTTTTTTTCATATTATTATTGCTTTAAAAGCAAGGTTTTTTGATTCTGAATCAAACAAGCCATTGCAAGACTGAATTGGTTAATTTGTTGCTGAGATATTTGATATTGTTTATCCCAACACCGTAAATGTTTATTGCTCTAACTTTTTCTATGAACATTTTAACTTCTATAAGGGCTCATTCTCTTCATTGAGACTTATATTTTTAAGATCTTTTTGAACCAAATAAAAAAAGTAACATTTAACCCTTTCTTTATTGCCTTAAAAAGAGGGTACTTTTTTTGTTATAAACAATTAGAGCTGGTGCGCGCCCTGTACATCGTATCATTTTTTAACTTACAAATACCAAAAGCTGATTTCAAAACGAAAAATTTGAAAATAAAAAGAATACCCCACGACCAATAGGGACCGAGTTAACAATTTTTTTAAAAAAAATCACAGTTACATTGTTTATAACTATTAAGAAATAAATTTTACGGCATTCGATAGTCAAGTACTTATATTTTTGGAAGTGTATATTTAAAATTTAAAAAAATTGTTTTTAATTACTTAAAACATTGTGTAAATTCGTCGATTTTCTCGCGCGGTAGTCAAAAACTGATCTCGAGAATTTAAATCGGCGAAGTGCGGAGAAAATAGCTATATCTCGGAACTTTTATATCGGATTTAGGCCTTTTTTTAATTTGGGGTAACACGGAAAGTTATGAACAATGGTATTATGTTTGTAAATGATAATAAAAAGTCATAAGAATTATAAAAAAAATATTAAGTGCGAATTTTACAATTTTTTATCTCAGTAAATAAGAATTTTAAGGGAAATTTGCAGGAGTACAAAAAGTTCTATTTTTTATCGAAAAATAACTGATTTTTTCAAATCGATCGAAAGAAATTTTTTTCGTTTTTTTTTATAAAATACTATTTTATAATTTTATATGCATTTTGAAATTGCAGGTCATCCAATATTCTCCGTTGCGATTTTTTTCCTGTCGAATTAGTGCGCTTGCAGCTTGACCAAAAATAACTCAATTTTTTCAAATCCATCGGAGAAAATTTTTTTCATTTTTTGGAAAGTTTTTGACTCTCTACAGTTTTACTTAATGAACAATAACAAAATAAATCTTCGACGTTCGTTTGAAGAGCGGTAAAAGGGCACAAAAAGATTTTAGGCAAGCTCACTAATCGGATAGTGAAAAAAATCGCAACGGAGAATATTGGATAACTTGCAATTTCAAAATGCATATAAAATTAAAAGATATTATTTTATCAAAAAAAATCGGTTCTGTCGCCCCAAAACTTTCCCGACGAGTATCCAGAGACGAATACTTTTTCATATATTTAATGTTAAAGTTTTAAATTTTGCTATTTTTTTATTTTTGACAGGTGACAGTTGAAGAAAAAATTTTGTTCTGTTCTGAATAGAGTTTTTCAAAGGCTTTCGAATGACATATTGCAAGTTAAATTCCGTGACATATTGCTTCTGTCATTTTTTGCCAGTGACACTTCCGTTTGACAGATGTCGTACAAAAACTAATGGGTTCTTCCGATGGATAAAGGAAACCCATATTTTAGCTGAATTAAATTAAGCGTGTGGCTTCTATCGTGGAAGAATACACACAGACAGACAGACAGGCAGATAGACAGGCAGACCTGAAAATGGATATTTCCATTTTCATCTCGAAATTTTTTTTTGCACGTTCACTTTTCCCCACTCGGAGGTGGGTCGGGAAAGTAAAATGAAAAAAATTTCTTCCGATCGATTTGAAAAAATTCACAGTTATTTTTCGACCAAAAGCAGGACTTTTTGTACTCTTGTCAATTTCCATTAAAATGCTTATTTACTGAGATAAAAAATAGTAAATTTCAAACTTAATAATTTTTTATATTTTTTATTATCATTAAAAAAAATAATGCCTTGTCGACAACTTTCCGTCTTACCCAAGATTAAAAAAAAAGACCAAAATCCGATATAAAGGTTCCGAGATATAGCTATTTTCTCCGCAATTCGCCGATTTAAATTCTCGAGATCAGTTTTTGACTACCGCCCGAGAAAATCGACGAATTTACACAATGTTTTAAGTAATTAAAAACAATTTTTTTAAATTTTAAATATACACTTCCAAAAATATAAGTACTTGACTATCGAATTCCGTAAAATTTATTTTTTAATAGTTGTAAACAAAGTAACTGTGATTTTTTTTAAAAAAATTGTTAATTCGGTCCCTATTGGTCGCGGGGTATTCTTTTTGTTTTCAAATTTTTCGTTTTGAAATCAGCTTTTGGTATTTGTAAGTTAAAAAATGATACGATGTACAGGGCGCGCACCAGCTCTAATTGTTTATAACAAAAAAAGTATCCTCTTTTTAAAGCAATAAAGAAAGGGTTAAATGTTACTTTTTTTATTAGGTTCAAAAAAATCTTAAAAATATAAGTGTCAGTGAGGAGAATGAGCCCTTATAGAAGTTAAAATGTTCATAGAAAAAAAAGTTAGAGCAATAAACATTTACGGTGTTGGGATAAACAATATCAAATATCTCAGCAATAAATTAACCAATTTAGTCTTGCAATGGCTTGTTTGATTCAGAATCAAAAAACCTTGCTTTTAAAGCAATAATATGAAAAAAACTTTTTTTGTAATAATTATTATCATTGCAAAAAAACGACATTTTTGACGGTTTTTCGCTATTTTTTAATAAACTAACTGACGAAATAAATCGCGGAATGGATCAAATTAAAGGTATTGTTAATGCCGAAAAAAAATTATTGAACACTTATTTCGCTAAAATCAGTATTGTTGTTTGTAGGAGCGAAAAACATGTTTTCACTAACTTTGGACCTTCCTAATTTGTTTATGCAAGTTTTTTTCGTGTGTAAAAGTATATAGGCATGCTAGTTTTATCTCTGCCTACAACTTAGTATACTTTTCATCCTGTAGCAAATTTACGTCATGAAATTTCCCTACATCCTGGACTATAAGGGAAATATTGAAAATGTAAGACAAACTATTGGTAGAAACATTTAATTATCTGACCTGCATTTGATAATATTAATATTTTTCACAGCCTTCTGTCAATACATGAATGTGAACTCGATATTTTTACAAATTATACCGTTTTTAAAAAAAACTGTAAGAGTTGGGGTATCATGTCTGGATATTTTTAAAACGAGAATTTAATGGGCTTTTCAAATATGTTATAATATACAGGTTATCGTATTTAAGAAAAGTTAATGTATTTACTTCGAAAATCGGAAAATTTGGCATTAAATTTTGAATACCCTGTAACACTGAAATTAAACATACTTCTACCGAGGGCTTTCTGGTTCTTACGAAATATCATGTACAAATTTGTGACTAAATTACTTAACAGATGTCTTTTGTATGGCGGTTTATAATAAGTTGTGTAAAATTCGAAAAACTGACAAATTTCGTAATAACTTGGCAACGGTGTATGGGATATTAAATCAAAATTAACGATTAATGTAGACCTAAGGGTTGATTTAAAAAGTGTAAAAATATCCCCACCATTCCATTAAAAAAAAAATTTTTGTGGCACCTTTTCTTGGAACACCCTGTAGAAGCCAATATAATTTTAAAATGTAGCTTAATTGGTACCATATTTATTTCCGAAGTAATTTTTGCATCAGATTTCGAACAACGCTGTAAGAGAGGAATGCCGCACTAAATGGACACACTGTAGATATTTATTATTATTTTTATCTAATTTCCCATAAAAAAGGGTATTTTGAGGCATTGAAATGTTATCATAAAAGATTGGGTGTGATTTTACATTTGTTTAAAATATGGAATAGTTATTAAAATTGTAAAATAATTTTGGAAACTTAAGTTTTTCTAGTATATTAAATTGAATTTCTCTACATCCGGTATTTGCGAATCACACTGAACAGTAATTTCCAAACAAAATATTTTCGTTTGCTGCTAACTGCTAATCTCGTATGAGATATTTGCTAGAAAAAGAGTTGAAAAGAGAAAAACAGCTGATAATATTCTGTTCATATCAAGTATTAAATGACAAATGTGATACGTCACAATTGATGTTTCATAGTGCCTAACTTATACAAGGCTGCCATATCTAATTTTAATGAACATGACGTCACGAATCCACTTTTTTCCTGATTATAAAAAAATTGGCCCATCAGGAAATAAAAAAAAAACATCTGGGAATGCTATTCTAGCATGTACCGCACAAACTCCTGTTTTGGAATCTGTACGTCTGCCTGTCAGTAGTGTAATTTTTTTTATCGCCAACCGTCAATAAGGTCATACATTACCATAGCGAAGTAAAGAACAGGTAAAGTTCTTGATTTTTACAGTTATATATCAATATGACATTAAATAGAAATCTGGGGCGGGACCGACTTGCTTATTTTTATAGTTATTTATTAAGATAGCCATGACTATGACATTGACATTAAACAGAAATAGTTTGTAGCTGTCACTTAAAAGCATTTTTCTTTCTATTCACTTTGTCGTAATAAAATGCAGTAAGTAATATCTTTTTTCAATTATAAATTTTTATAGTTGGCGATAAAATGTTGTGTGCACCACGTCAGTAAAGTGTCTTTATCGAACTCGCCTATTACTCGCCTCGTTCGCTTTGCTCGCTCGGCTCATAATCTTAGACTCGTTCGATAAAGTATCACTTTACTGACTTGGTACATAAATAACTATTATTATAATAATGAATAGATATGAAGATGATTTTTTAATTTTATTAACATTGGTCGCCATTTTCTCGGTAATGGTTCGTTCGATATCAAAACTAAAAACACTTTATTCATATACTGTTTGGTCCTAAACAAGAATATAAAGTCAGATTTTGAATATCTTGATATTACACACACATACATAATTATAGATTCCAATACATGTGAAAATTCCCGAGAGTTATGTGGTCACCTTGTATAAATAAATGCAAACGTTTCATTTATTTAATCAAGTGTCGTTTACTTCATTATGCATTTTTATTCATTCTCTGTTTTAATTTACAACTAATAAAGTTCTGTTCCAAAAAGTATCCAAAAAATTATTTTAAAATTTATTTTTAAAAAACATCTTTTTAGTTAAAGATATTTAATTGGCACAGGATCAGTAGGATACGCACGGGTATCAGAAAATAACGAGTTTCGCATCGTGTCGGAAAGTGACTTTTTCGTACCTTGGACTTTTTACACCTTAAGTGCTTATCGAACTTTGAACATTTTTGGATTAAGTGGCAAACGAACTTTCAAATTGGAACAGTGGATCAACGAGAGAGGACCAGGAGACTTCAGAAAACGAATTTCGGAAATAACTGATGGGCTTAATGACAGATGTGCTTAATGACAGATTGACAGATGGGCTTAATGACAGATGGGCTTAATGACAGATGGCTCGATGGCGGTGGGCAACGGGCGGGAAAACGATATGACAGATGGGCTTAATGACAGATGGGGTCTTATTCATGATTGGCAGATGGGGGAGGGGAGGTGGGGAACCCTGCGCAGTCCCTCGCACGCGCACGCGCAGCCCTATTTGAATTTCCCGCCATTTTAAACACTTTGACAGCTCACTTCCTGGTCCAGAACATAGGTAGCTCTAACTACTTATGCCAGAAATGAAATGGAATCTTTTAAAGTCTAGAATTAGTACTATAAAACCTTTTGATGGGAATAGCAATTCTTTAAATAAATTTATAAGTAGATGTGAAGAATTAATTAACGATTACAGAACTTTTAATGATTATATCACTCATAATGTAATAATGTCCTATATTGTTAGTTGATTACAGAACTTTTAATGATTATATCACTCATATTGTCAGTAGATAGAACGATCGTTAACTTTAACGGTTCTGTAACTAATGACAATGACGTTTAGATTGTGACAATTGTACCAGAAATGAACTTGTAAAGTTTTATTCTAAACGTCATCGCCTTTACTTACTGAATCTTTAAAGTTAAAGGACGTTCTATCTACTGACAGATAATGTAATAATGTCCTATATTGTTAGTTGATAATAATCGATAATCATTCACCATATACTAATAACTGATAATCACACTTCGTACTTTTAATACTAAAAATCTAGTAGGTATGCTGTTATCTTTGTCATTGCTTTTGTACGGTAAATGTAAATTATTGAGCTGTCAATTTTTTTAAATGTAATTAATTCGTAATTTAATCTATTGAATACAACTCGTGGTATCGTGACTATCGATAATCCCATAAGGTAATGAACTCAACGTGTTGTCAAATTATAATTTCATTCGTCCTGCGGACTCGTGAAATTAATATTTGACATCACGTTTCGTGAAATAACTTATGGGATTAACGTTAGTCAAGATGCCACTCGTTGTATTATATATGATAATCAACTTAATAAGCACGTTTTTGATATTATTCAAGAAAAAATAATGGATAAAGATGAAATTTTAGTTGGTAATCGTTTTGAGCTAACGGATTGGACAAAATTAAAAGAAGCGCTCATACAGTGTTTTCAGATCGTAGAGATTTAGATTGTTTAGTACAAGAACTAACTAGAATGAGACCTTATAAAAACGAACATTTATTAAATTTCGGAAGTAGACTTCAATTATTAAGAAGTAGCATCGCGCAAAGAATTAGTAACGAAATTGATTTGCCACCAAACGACAAAGTGTGCCAAATAAATCATTATAACAAAACTGCATTGAATACTTTCATTGTCGGTTGACACGGAACTTTAAGAAATAATATGCATCTCAAAAAACCAGTTCACTGGAAGACGCAATGGCGTACGTAAATGAATTTGAAAATTTCTAAAAGTTATATGGAATTTTTACTGAATCACCTAAATCAGGAATTTCTAGACAAAATAATAATCGCCAAAAGTCTCAAAATGCCAAACACTTTCAACAAAATACCAATTTTGCTCAAAACCGAAATCAACAAACATTTTATCAGCAAAAACCATTCGAAAATAAATTTGCGAATAACTATTATAATAAACCACAATTCCCAAACCAACCCATTAATATTCAACCCAGAATGTTTCCTACTAAAAGATTTCCTACGAACAGAGAAGTACTTGGACCTCCAGAAAATGTTTTCAGGCCCAATCAAATTCCTATAAATCAACTCCCTAAACCAACGCCTATGTCGACAAATTCTAGAAATCCGACAATGCTTTCTCAAAGACCGAATTATAATTTTCCATCTTATAGTAATAGAAATCAAAATTATCGTCAAAATAACCCCAATTTTATATCGGAAGAATTATTTACTAAAGAATACGACCCTGAAAATAAAAATCATTATTCAGAAAACTATTACCAAAACTATTCCAAAAAACATAATATATTAAACCCTAACGAATCATATTATGTTCGGGCCCTACGAGCGAGTACGCCCCTGTTCATAGTTTTAGCGGATCACATCTCGAAAAGATCACTGACTCACTCGACACTGCTGAGAGCAGTCGCAATATTAGAGACAAAGTGCTTATAAATCAATCTTGTAAAATAAAAATAAAATAAAGTTTTGTTTAAACTCAGTTACGTTAGTTAAACATTACCCAACATATTATGACAACGAAATTTTAGATGAACCTCTATACCAAGACAATGTAAATAATAACGATACCAATGATCAAAATTTTACCAAAATTGGCCTACCAGGTAACCCTAGTAGAAATTAATATTTCATCAGAAAACACTTTACGCTACATAAAAATTAAAAAACCTGAATTAAAATTACTTATAGATACAGGTAGTTCACGGTCAATTATCAAACCATCAATAATAGAAAAAATGTATCCACACTGTATCTAGAAAGCTGATGCGGCTTTGAAAACTGCTACCGGCAGACAACGGCCTTCTTATCAAGCTACAATTAAAGCATTCCAAGAATCTAAAACAAAAGATAATATAACATTTATTCTTTTCGAATTCCAAGAATTCTACGACGGAATTATGGGATTAAATGACTTAAGAAACATGAATGAACTTAAATATTGATTTAGTAAACAATAAATTAATCGGACCTTATTTCGAAATTCCCTTTAAATATAGAGATAAAAATAACGAGAACATATCCCTTTTTATCGAAGCTAAAGAAAGAATGATCAAAAAATTACCAGTAACTATTTTTAATGGCGAAATCGAAACAGTTGCTTTAGTAGAAATTTAAAATAACACGAATGAACCACTTTCAGCGACCTTGGAAGAACCCTTACCTGTAGAACCATTTGAAAAATCAAATTATCACATTTATAATATTGAATCCTTTTTTAATGAAGAAAATGTATCAGAGTTTAAACAAAATATAGATATGTCAGAACTTATTAGAACTGATCACATGAATACGGAAGAAAAATATATGATTTTAAAATTGTGTAGAGAATTTTCAGTCATTTTCTATAAACCAGGAGACAAATTAACTTTTACCTCAAAAATTAAACATAAAATTAAAACTACTGACGAGATACCAATTTATAATCGGACCTATAGATATCCTTACATTTTAAAACAAGAAGTGGAAAATCAAATTAGCGACCTGTTAAATAACGGCATAGTAAAAAAACGTCAAGATATGTCAAATAGACAAAAATACCGCCGAATAGTAGATTATCGTAAACATAATGAAAAAAACACACCAGATAGATACCCTATCCCTAATAATAACACAATTCTAGATAAATTAGGTAGAGCTCAATATTTCACGACAATAGATTTATGGGCCGGATTTCATCAAATTCAAATGAGTGAAGACTAAGTATCAAAAAACGCATTTAACATCGACAATGGACATTAAGAATAATTAAGAATGCCATTTGGTCTACGTAATGCGCCGTCCACCTTTCAAAGACTAATATACGAAGTTCTTGGAACTTCAAAACAAAATTTGCATGGTCTATATGGACGATATTATTATTTTTAGCACCAGATTACAAGAACATATTCAAAATTTGAACTTAGTCTTCTCAAAATTACGCGAAGCGCGATTGAAAATACAATTAGATAAATCCGAATTTTTAAGACGAGAAGTTGTAACTCCCGACGGAATTAAACCGAACCCAAAGAAAATTAAATCCATTAAATAATTCCTCATACCTAAAACCCAAAAGGACATTAAATCCTTTCTAGGACTATTATGCTATTATCGGAAATGTATACGAAATTTTGCAAAACTAACTAAACATATGACGAAATGTTTGAAAAAAATGAAAAAGTAGTTCACAGGAAAGAATTTGTCGATTCTTTTAAAATTTGCCAAAATGAATTAACTTCGGGGCCGGTGTTAGCTTATCCAGATTTCGATGAAGAATTAATTTACAGTAACAATTGACGCCTCGAATTACGCGATCGGCGCGGTTCTTTCTCAAAATGATCATCCCCTTTGTTATGCATCTCGTACTTTAAACCCAGCTGAAATTAATTATTCGACTTTAGAAAAGGAACTTCTTGCGATAGTATGGAGCTGTAAATATTTTAGACCTTACATATACGGAAGAAAATTTACAATTTTGACTGATCACAAACCTTCGCAATGGCTGTTCTCTAAAGGAGCCAAATTCTAGACTAGTTAGATGGAGACTTAAATTAAGAGTTTGACTATGACATTAAATATAAAAAAGGTTGCTCTAATCAAGCAGCTGATGCTTTAAGTAGGAATCCTTGTACGGACCAAATTAATGCACTCGAAAGAATTTCGGTACAAAATAATCCAGGTGACGTTGACGAAATAATTGAACAGTTTTTAGGAAACCCTGACGAATTCGTCGACACAAACGATTTTGACCCATCAGATATTCTTGACTTAATAAATTCTACAAACAATCAAAATAAAAACATTATTGCGATATCTGATAAACAAATAAAACCACCGGACGAAAATAAACGAAAAGAATCTGACGATAACTCTGACTTAGAAACTGTGCACACTTCAACCGAGAACCCAATTACGGAAAGACCCTTACACTTATAGATACCAAATATTTATTACAAGTGGAAATTTAGAATCCACCAATTTAAAAAAATCCAAAATTTTCGAAAATTCACGTTTTTATGTAACTTTACCAACCATTAATTGTAATACGCATATAATAAATTTAATAAGAGAATATATTGTAATAGTATGCCATATTTTGTTAAAAAATTAAATATACCTAGTAGACATTGACAATACATACAAATTAAATCTAATTTATTTTAAATTAAGTTTATCTAATATTTAATATTATTTATAGAAAGAAACGATAATATTAAACTTATCAATTTTATTTAAACATAAGATAAATAACAAACTAAAGAAAACTAAAATAAATATAATGTAAAAAATTATTTGTTAAGTTTATTCTCCACAAAATAGTTAACAACTTTAACCAAAAAGAAGTTTTGATTATAAAAAAAAATATGAACTGACATTTATTAAAAATTAAAATGATAAAAGACCAAAAAATTTAGGAAGAAGAAAAAATTGTTTTAAAAAGAAGGTAGGCAGGTTTTGGGGATGAAGAAGCTCTCTTTTTGACGGGACTAGGAGGAGACGGTTGATCTGTCAATGAAAAATAAGAAAAATATTATTTTAATTAGTTTGTGGGGAGAAAACTAGTGAAACATTTACCTGTACTCATTATTTACCCGCATACACATCCCTTTGGTATTCCACGAGAATTTGTAAGTCAAATTTTGGATTTATATTTATTTATACGAATGACCAGTTGGACTAATGGCGGTCATCATCTGCCGTCAATTCCCCAAACATGGTTAAGACTTTTAAAATCCGGACACGACGAATTAGAATAAGTGATAATCTATAAATAAAAAAACAATCAGATCTTGTATACCAAATATAAACTAAATAAGTGCTTTTAACATTTATGGAACTTTTTTTTTATTATTTAGTTATACAAGAAGAGAAACAGTACTTACGTGTTATATAATAGTTTGTTCATTTTACTTTGCTGGTTTGGCGTCAATATTAGGTTAGGTTTTCTGTAATTTAGTTTTCTATAGTTGATTTTTTTATGTTTGAGCGTTTATTTAATAATTAATATGGTGAAAATTTATAAAAAAAACTTGTCACAAAATTATATTTATCGTTCTATATATAATAAATAATGTTTTTTGAAATCGTTACTATTGACTTTCTTCTAGTAAAATTGTTAAAAAGAAATCTACCATTTATTTCTTAATGACATCTAGTGAGAAAGCTATCAAAGAGTTAAGACGTCAAAAGAGGTTCGAACATCATTATACCCTGAGATATTCGTTTTTTCCAATAGATGGCGCCCACAATTAAAATACATGACACATTAATGTAGAAGTTAAAACAAAATATTTCTATTTGGAACATACTTTTTAGAATGAAAAAGAGATAAAGGAATAAAACAATATAAATAAATTTAGTACAATTTGACAATTAATTATTACAAATTGGCGTTCTTAAATTTATTAGTAGTTATAAATTATTACAATATAGATCCTACTAAAACGTATGCAATTTATTTTCAAAAATCGACCTTACCTTCAATTTTTACTAGAACGATTCAAGCGAATTTTAAATACGCTTCTTACAGAATTGTATAATGTGAAACGGTTTTAAAATACATAGAAACTGACGAATTACAAAAAGAAAAACTACAATTTTACCACGAAAAAAAGACTTGCCATCGAGGTATTAACGAAATGAAATTAGCACTTATAGAACGATTTTATTGGCCAAAAATGGCAGACGACATTGAAAATTACGTAAGTAATTAAATTTGCCAGAAAAAATAAATATGACAGAAATCCACCTATAATTAAATTCAATTTAACGCCGACTTGTTCTAGACCCTTTGAACACATACATATTGACGTTTTCAAAATTTCACTAAATACGTACTTAATTATCATCGATACTGTTTCTCGTTACGGACAAACTTATCCTTTACCTTCTCAGTAACAGGAGGATCAATTATAGAACGCCTTTTCAATTTCATGCCACACCACGGTTTACCTAAGAAAATAACCACAGATTCGGGAACAAAATTCAAAAACAAAGATCTAGAAAATTTTTGCGAACTTTACAGAATAGAATTACACTATACGACAGCTAGGAATAGTAATTCAAATTCCCCTGTCGATAAATTTCATTCAACACTAATAGAACAGTTTCGTTGCCTTTGAGTAAGTAAATAGTAATTTTCCACCAGATCAATTTATTAAACGAGCAATACACGGCTATAATAATTCAATTCACAGTGTAACCAAATTCATTCCCTTAGAAATTATAAAATGACATATAAATTCAACGGACACTTTTGACCTTAACGACCACATAATTGTATCTGACTATGTACAACACACACAAACAAACAGCTAACAGACTTTATCGAAATATTCATGAAACAAACGAAAGAACTAAAGAAAATATTATTGAAAAACGAAATGAAAAGAGAAATGACCCTCCAGACTATACTGATTAAAAAGTATAGCTTGGCCAGAGTAGCTTGGCACTTGAATTTCAGATGCGCAATGGTAATTTGAGATGCGCATTGATTTACGCCCTGTTTGTCTCTTTTGCGCTCGCGCATCTTCCAAGTGCCAATCTATGCTGGTCAAGATATAGTTTATATACGAACGAAATTACGAAATAAAAGATTACCTAAATTTAAAAAAGGAAAATTACTCACACAAACTAAAACGAAATTAATTACTGACAAAAACATTTATCATAAATCCAAGTCAAGAGGACCTAAGATTAATACCCGACGAAAATGAAAACATTATTCCTAGTACTTCTCGTGATACGAGTAGCTCAGGGAAATAATGAAAACGAAGAAATAAGACTTACACCCGTTAAGAACCTTATATTACCCATACAATTAGGAAAAACTAGACTTATATATAATAAACATTCATTTATCTATTATTTAAATTTAGAACCTATAATTAATCAACTAAATAGAATAGAAAAACATTTTTATATAATAAGGAATAACTTGAATGGAGAAAACGCAACTAATCAAATTTCTTTTCATGCCTTATCACAAGGTATGTTGTTGAGAACAGAATTTTTAATTAAAACAAAACATACAAAAATTGATAATCTTTACCCACACATTCGAAACGAAAGAAGCTTTATAGGCATTGGCAAATTGCAAAAATGGATGTTTGGCACACTTGACGCCGACGATGGCAAAAGATACGATAAAACAATTAAAACTTTAGAACAAAATCAAAATAATATAACTGATGAGATTAATTTTCAAAGTTCTATATCAAAAAGTTTAATTAACAATTATAATAAAACTATTCAAACATTGTTTCAAAATCAAGAAAAATTTGCATTATCATTGGAAAAATTTCAGATGTCTGTGAGCAAAACAATTACAAAAAGTAACGAATTTTTAACTTTTCAAGGAATAATTTTACAAATTAATTTAGATTGTCAAAATATTATAACATTTATAGATAATTTAGAAGATTCCATTACACTCGCTAAACTAAACCCATTACATAATTCAATAATTTCAAGTCAAGAATTATTAAACTTAATAACGTATTTACAAAAATTATATAAAAAGGACCAAGTTCCAAAATTCAATAACGTATTAACATATTATCAATTCTTGAGAACACAAGTCACATTTTCAGCTAGTAAACTAATATTCGCTATACATAAGGATGGCTGATCCAATATTTTTTATGGATCAGTTCCAAACTAGTCCGGTCCAGTGTAATACCTAGTCCGATGGATCACTTCCAGTTTCTAGTCCAGTTCGCTGTTGTCAGGGTTGAGTGATACTCGAACTCGATTATATAACCCGATATTCGATTTCTTAACTCATTGGCGCTAGCGGACTGGTATGGAGTGGGAACTGGTATTCACCTCAGTCTACATCGCACCGCAGTCTCACAAAATATTTTTTCTGTTCTCGGTTCGGTTCTGGACTAGAACTCGTATCTGTTTCAAACATCGATTGGGATCAGTTCCACTGGTCCAAGTTACCGAACCTGTTCCAAAGGATCAGTTCCAGTATTAAATAGCCATCCCTAGCTATACATATACCGATTGTACGAACCGAAATACTTCCTTTTTACCATATATATCTTATCATTCAAAACCACGTTATCTTTATTCCAAAATATCCCTATTTGGCACAAGACACAGCAAAAATATAGAAGAAATATGCCCGCTACTAGAAAATACCTACTTCTGCATCGAAGATCCGTTTCCCGAAGACAATTATACCGTTCGATTCATTTTTAATAAATCTACCGAAAATTGTCAAAAAGTCCAAATTAATTTAGAACAACCTTTAATCGAACAAATTTCCCAAGAAGAAATTTTAATCATTCCACTAGTTAAAGATTTTTTTTCAAAATGCCGAACAGAACAATACATAGAAATTCAATCTCCAACTATAACAAATATTGCAGAAAAATGTCAATAAAAACTAAAATAATATATTTTATAATGATGTTAAAATACGACAAGAGAAACCACTTATATTACCGGAACTTGGCTTAGAAAAATGGAAACTGCTCCCGACTACGAAACTCCAAAAATCACGAAAATCAACTTGGAACAAATTTAAAAGATAAATGATATGGCTAAACAATTAACCCCAATAAAATGTATTCAACTCAAGGCATACAAGCCAATTCTCGGAGGATTATACGTAACTATCATCGTTATCCTTTTAATTATAGTATGGAAGAAAAGAGGACACATTTGGAAATCAACAAAATTTTGCAGAAAAAAAAAACCAACAGGAAACAACACCAGATGACGATCCAAAAGTCGAACATAATTCCATGATGTTCTCAGCTTAAGGAGGGAGGAGTTATGTGGTCACCTTGTACAAATAAATGCAAACGTTGCATTTATTTAACCAATAGTCGTTTACTTCATTATGCATTTTTATTCATTATCTATTTTAATTTCAACTAATAAAGTTCTGTTCCAAAAAATATTCAAAATTATTTTAAAATTTATTTTTAAAAAACATCTTTTTAGTTAAAGATATTTAATTCGAGGGATATCATCTTATATACTTTTTAATTACAGTATTACCTCATGGTTCATAAAAAGGACCATTCTAGCCACAGAATATGATATAGGCTATCCCAAAAACTAAAAATTAGTTGAGGAAGAATGTCTAGATAATTATGAATAAAGAGAAATCGAGTGAGGCGAATTCTAAAACAAGATGTGGACTGTGAATATTGTTTACTGATTTATATTATTATTATTCGTATAAAAGTTTCGTGTTTATGTTTTTGTATATTGTGTGTTGTGTTTTAAATACCTAGTTTAACAATACTTTTAACTTGGATTTCTGTGTAATAAATACATTTTAATCTTGTATGTAGACGATTAAATTATGTCAAGCACTGACACGACAGATTAAGTGAGTGTTGACAAAACGATATTTTACTGCTGAAGTGAAAAAGATGATTTTAAATGTCTATAAAATTGTAACTTTTAGAAAATCGAAGAAACTCTTTACGTGATATAGACATACGAGTTGCTCACCAAACTGGAGTTGAAAGCCGAAGGGCCCAACAAATTATTACAGAGGATAAGAGCAACGGGGTCCTATCAAAGCTAAAATCAAAAAGATTCTTTATTTTATCAATTGCCCAATCCTACCGATTTCAGAGAATTTTGAAACGTGATTTAAAATATATTCCTTTATGTAAATTTCAAACCCATGAGCTAAATCTATCTCTGCATCAATAATTTCATATTTAGTACTAAAATATCTTTCTAATAATTTCCAAATCACCTGATTTCTTAATAAATTCTCCACAGAAACAAGTAGAAACTTTTAACATTTTCATTTGTTTAGGATGCGTCTTCAAAAAATTGGTAAGGTCTTTACGTGTTTTATTAATAATTATTCCCGGCCGACTTCTGCATTCAAACTTGAAACTAAATCTGTCCATTTGACTCTCTACGATTATTATTATTAAGTCCCATTCCAAAACGTATATAAATTTAGGATTAATATTTGAAATCTTTATGATCAGAATTAGTTTATAATTTTGGTAAAGTATCTGTAGATTCTTAACTAATTTTTGTCAAATTTTCACCTCCCGTTGAGAACATTTTTAACAATATCATCATTAAGGACAGTAATTTCGTCAGAATACATCTTTTAAATATCTTAAAAATTAACAGTCATAAACGAACTTACAATTCTAAATATTGATGGTTACGTTTTCCGTGACTCTGCTTTGAAGGTTGAAGAAGGAAAACTGGAGTATTACAATTTCTACTGAATAATGAAGTTGTGTCTGAAGACGGAGGAAGGAACACAGAAATCTTATAAGAATCAGACCAATTCTATACTATTAACGAGCTATGTACTACGTTCTGTAACAAAAATTTAAAAAAATAGGTAGTTTGAAATATTCAGTATTAGCAATTTAAAAAAGAAAAGACACTTACATTAAATTAATTTTCAATAACTTCAAAACGGAACGCCGGATTTGCTAAGCCAGGAATTTTATCCTCCACTTTAAAATCGAATTTAAATTTCTGTGACTTAAAATGAATTAAATAATGCATGTACTCCTCCATTACTCCTTTAGGTAAAATCACTATAGAATCCTCTAATTCTAAAATTATTGAAGGTCCGTATTCCATCTTGACCTTTTTCCCATCAAAAATGGTAAAAGTAACGTCTTTGTCTAAGTTTGATATTTTATTTACAGTTTTATTCTTCTTTAATGAAGCTCCGTTTAACGTCTTTAGATCCATCTAAAATATAAAAAGTCAATATTTTAAAATTAGGCCGCTTGAGAATGTATAATATTGTATTTTTAAGATGAACAAAAAATGACAAGATTCGGGATATATGTTGTAAACCCTTTAATTTAAGCTCTCATTCATTGAAATCGGAACAGTTTTTTAAATATTATGCTGCCCTTTTGGCACTTTTAGAGAACCATTTGAGTTAAGTACATCAAACCACACTACAGACTTTATATTTTTCGAAATCCGAGTGTTTTTAAAAATTTAATGTCCTTTTGACACTTTTATAAGCAGAGTTAAGTTAAATACATGTAACTACACTACAGACTTAATGTTTTTCGAAATCATACATACAATTTTATTGTAGTGTAAACGAAGCCACCCAATTTACAAAATTAAAAAAATACGTTTTTTAAATTCTGTAGAATCTTAATTTTAAATACGGAGGGCGCCAGCGAAATAGTATGTATGGTAATGACATATAATGTTCAAGAAGGAAATTTCTCACAAAAATTAAAGTCGTTCGTAACAAAAATAAGGAAATGTATTACCTTGCTGAAACATGGACCAATATCGTGCATAAAAAATGACCGCCCGTCAAGCATTCATTGATGGGCGGTCTACCGAATTAACAAATCCGTCAGGCAAAAGAAAAAGAGATAAATATGAAAATAATAAGAGCACTAAACGCATTAAATCAACAAGGTAAAAAGAAAAAGAAAACATACAATAACAATGTTAGAATGACATTATCATTACTCCAGCCAACTGACAAGATTCTGATCTAAATTAGTTTGCAGACAGAAAACTTATTACGAATACTGCAAGCAAGTAATAAAAGCAAACACAAAATGTGAAAGCAAACTAATGACAAGAGAGCAAAGTGCTTAACACAGCTCTCTGTACAAAATTTAGACAGCTTAACTCCTCATATACTTAATGACAGGGAAAAGGAAGTAGGGGAACAGGGGGCACGGTGTTACACAGGGTAGTGTTAAACTACGCGCAAACTTTTTAAATTTGAACTGAAAATCGTACCGCCGTTACTGTAGTTTGACATCGTATCTGTTTATAGAGCGCTAAAGAGCATTGAGGCAGAAATACAACCGTTTTTAAGTTTTTCAAACAGCAAAGTTTTAAAAAATATTTTTTTTGCTAGTAGATAAATATTACAAGTTGTTTTGATATATGAAACCATAAAGACATCTGTTATCTACAAGCTCATGACAGTAACATAATCTTAAAAATGTATCCGTTATCAGAATTAATATTTGAATGAAAAAACGACGTTTAGGGCACAGTGTTACAACTTTTGGAGAGGTACAGTGTTATACTGTTATGTATATGGGACACAGTATGACACTTACTTTTTTAATTAGAAAATTATAAAACTTGTTAAGTCAGTACCAACCTATATTACAATCAATTGAAGGTATAGTTTTATATTCATTTCAGATCTAAAATGGTATGTAATAGAAAGCAGACGAGAAAAATAGCCCCTTTCATTGAGGATATAATGAAAACT
Organism: Neocrepidodera transversa; assembly: GCA_963243735.1. Classification (NCBI taxonomy): domain Eukaryota; kingdom Metazoa; phylum Arthropoda; class Insecta; order Coleoptera; family Chrysomelidae; genus Neocrepidodera; species Neocrepidodera transversa. The sequence goes on from OY725353.1 coordinate 22,421,948, forward strand.
GCAGTTCTTAATGTAGTAAATTATGGATGGTCAGTAAGGGCAGCAGCCATCCAAGCCAATGAAGTTCATATGACCTTAAAAAGGTATGTTGACAGATATAAAACTTTGTCTGTAGAAGAACATAGACATTTTCGATTTACGCCCAACTATGAAGTCAATCAAGTTTTCTCTAAAGAGGTAAAAGACATATTAAGAGATTATTTGATTACAGCTTGTAAAATGCATCATGGCTTAACTAGAAAGAATGTAATGCAATTTGCGTATGAACTTGCGGTGCAAAATAATCTAAAATATCCAAAATCTTGGGATGAACATAAACAGACAGGGGTGGACTGGTTATATGGTTATATGAAACGATATCCTAAATTATCTGTACAAACCCTGAGGACACCAGTTTGAGTCGTGCAACCAGTTTAAATAAAACGAATGTTAACGAATTTTTCGACAATGCTTTTAAGAAATTTACTAATGGTCCAACTCCAGAAAATATTTATAATTTGGATGAAACGGCACTTACTACCGTACATAACCCTCCCAACGTCGTAGGCCCAAAGGGATTAAAACAAGCTGGGTAGGTAACTTCTGGCGAAAGAGGTGTGTTGGTGACGGCATGCTGTTTTATAAACGCAATAGGGAATTCTGTACCACCATTCCTTGTATTCCCTGGAGTCCATTTTAAGGACAGAATGTTGAAGGGTACACCTCCTGGATCTGCAGGGGCAGCTGTCAAAACAGGTTGAGTTAACGGTGAAGTTTTTATTGATATATTAAAGCATCTATAACGTTTCACAAAATCCTCATCAGAATCTCCTATAGTGCTAATTATGGATAATCGTGAGTCGCATATTACAATTGCCTGTAATGGAATTATACTACTGACTTTACCACACACAAGTGGTAAACTTCAACCTTTAGATAAATCGATAAACAAGCCGTTAAAAACACAGTTTAATAAAGCTTGTAATGACTGGATGATAATGAATCCTGGTAAAACGATCACCATATACGAAATAGCTGAGCTCGTGGGAAAGCACATCCTCTCGCATTTATTCCAAATAACATTACCAGTGGTTTTCAGTCGACTGGAATTTGGCCAATGAACAGGCAGATCTATTCAAATGACGATTTTCTAGCATCTGCAGTAACGGATAGACCGCCTCCTGTACAGCAGATCACTAATGAAGCAGCTGAGATACCAATACAAGTTACTATTGGGACAGCTGAAGCACTAACACAAGCAGAGTCTAACGAAACTCCCGAGACACCACAGCAAGTTCAGGATGAAGAAACTGAGAAGACATCCTCAGCAGTCTCATTTCAGCTTCCATCATGCTCGGCATATCATCAGAAACGCCTTCTACTTCGGTAAAATTATCGTCATTGGTTTCGCCACAAGTTCGCCCTTATCCTAGAGCAGAAGCTAGAAAAGAAAACAAAGGAAAAAGCAGAAAACGTAAAAGTGAAATCTTAACAAACACACCTATTACAGCCAGTTTCACAATCGATGGTTAACTCTTATAGTTAAGTAACCTTAACCGAAACATTTACCATGAGAACCCGTTTCACAATCATGATTTATCTTCCGGTCAAATAACATATGGTTACTATCAAATTTTTCTGAGGTTGGTACGAAACGAACGTTAATTTGGGTGTTCTATGTCAGAATCAGAAATAGCATAGCTTAGTCACAGCTTAGTTCCAATAACAAAAATTTTAAACATAAAAGAAGAAAGCCTGTGATGGTCCCGTTATTTGTGAGAATATTCTGAGATTATTTTGTTAGAATTAGAAAATGGAAACACAAACTAAAAGAGGTGTAAACTTTTCTAAAGACGAGGAGTACTTACTCATTTCGTTAGTAGCCAAATATAAAAACATTATAGAGTCAAAAGAAACGAATGCAGTAACATGGAAGCAAAAAAAACGAAAAATGGATCGAAGTAGAAAAAGAATTCAATGCAAACTCTGGAACGAATAGATCTGACAAGATGTTGAAAGAAAAATACATTAATTTAAAAAAAAAGACAAGAAAAAAGATTTCACAAAATAAATTAAACCTGATCCAAACTGATGGTGGTCCCTGTAATCAAGAAGTACTGACAGATGTGGATGCTGCTATTACAGACTTATTAGGACAGTGAATAACTGGCCTTCCAAGTGTTTGTGACAGTAATAAAGGTAGGTCATGTTGCGTTTTCGTCCGAATATCTTTATATTTTATAATATATTCGTAAGTTGAGCGAGCTTACAAAAGTTACGTTTTTCTCCTTATGTTTCAGTTAATTCACATTGTCAAAATACTTTAAAAAATAACGAACCTGAGTATTCTGTTAATATAAGTACACTAGAAAAAGCAGAAACAATTGAATTTATAATAGATGACAGTAATCAGAATGAAGATAACATGAACATTGAAGGTAACATGAAATCTTTTATTAGGTATTGAAAAAGTTTTGACTATTTTTCTAACATTACAGAAAACACTACCCGTGGGGGTGGAAACTGGGCCAAATATTGCCCTAAAGACTTGCAACAACCAGTTAATTCGAAGTTGACAGGTGAGAATTTTTTTGGGTTGCATACCCATAAAGCCAATCAAATATGTAACAGACTGATTTGTTGTTAATATTTATTAGGTTGCTATAGTAAAAATGTGTTCGTGATTAAAATTAAATTAAATTGATTTCGTAAAACAGTAATCATTAATTATCCTGTTAGTGTCGAGGCATAAAATACATTTTTTTCCAGTAATTAACAGAAAACCAGTTTTTAAAAAAAGAAATGTTGTGACAAAGGAATATAATTCTGTTAATAGACAATAGAAAAAAAATTGGATTTTGTCACACATCAACAAAAAAAATTCGATGAGGAAAACAGTATCAAGGTTGCATCTTTAAATAAAGATATGGAAATTAAGAATAAGACTTTAGAAAAATTAAATTTAGAAATAGACCTTCTAAAAAAACAAACATTGTTAAAAGAAAAACAAATTCAATTTTTTAATAAAGATTGTGCTTTTGAACATATAAAAAAACTTTTTGATCTCTGATATGTAATTTTTTAAAAAATATTTAAATGTATGTTGATTTTTTTGTACCTGCTTGTTTAATATTTGTAAGGTTTAGGTTGAGCAACTTTTGATTGATTATTTTTAAGTTTTATTGTTTGGTTTTCTAATTATAAAGTTAAATTACTGAATATATTGTAATCTATTTGTAAGCTTTGGTTTTATTGCTTATCTTTTTATTTTATTGTTATTTTTAAATAATAACTACACTTTTTAAGGAAAATGTGTTTTAAAACAAACTACTTACATATTGTTATTACAATAAATAAGATCTAAATTACAAATTAGCAAAATAGTTATTAATTAAATTATATCTCCTTCTATTGTTCAGGTTTAATCTGTTTTGATTTATTTCCACAACATTGGGTATGTCAATATTGTCAACAAAGTTAATAGCCCTTTCTTGATGTTCGTCAACAGGAGGCACATTTTCATTAGCGTCATAAGCAATATTGTGAATTATAGCAGTAGCAACAATTATTGGTTGAACAGCTTCTAATCTGACTCGTAAACCTGTTGCTAATGCAGGAAACATCCTCTTCCAGACTCCATATTGCCTTTCCACAACATTTCTCGTCCTTATTTGTGAATCATTATATACCGATTCTGCTCTATTATGAACATCTAGTCATGGTTTTAATAAATAGTGTTTAACGTTGTCAGCAAAAAATCCTTGTTCAAATTTTGTATGTAATACAGAGTTTCGAAAAATGTAAGAGTCATGGCAAGACCCTGGCCACCTCGCGACAATGTCCCTAATTTTTAAAAGGGGATCTGCCACTGTCTGGACATTTAACGAAAAGAAATTCTTTCTATTTCTAAAAGTCTCAGCATTTTGTCCCCCTGGAGAGATGATTTTTACATGGGTACAATCTATTGCCCCTATACATCTGGGAAAACGGGCAATATTAAAAAAGGCTTCCCTTATTTCTCCAATTTCTTCTCCCTCAGGCATATTAATGTATTGCGGCAACAAATTAGCTATTGCTGAACTAACCCTATGCACTATTCTACAGGCTGTAGATTTACTAACACCACTTAAATCTCCTATTATCCTCAAAAATGAACCAGTAGCATAAAAATCTAACGCGACCAGTAATTGCTTACTTGATGATAACCCAGTCAACCAGCGAAGTAACAGTAAGTCGCAGGGAATACGAAATAATATCACTTTGAAGATCATCTTGGAGACCTATCATAGATGTACTATAAACTTCGCTTCGTAGACATACATATCCACATATTGTTAGCGTTGCGAATTCCCCAACTTAAGCTCAATGGTAATTGCATGCAACATTATATTAAGAAGTTCTGATAAAGTGTACATTGCTATCACTATGCTACTTCCCTCTGTGTCACAGTAATCGGTGTTTATTCAGTGTTGCCAGTGCGAGGAAATTTCTTACATTCTGGTAAATTCCATCCTCGGCAGTTTTGTGAGGAAGCAAAATATATATGTGATATTTCGAAAATTTCAAAATTGTCTTTATACCTTTACGATTACATATTAATTTTTCATTTATCAGTATAACCGAATGCACGATTAGAATCATTTTGTGTCAGAGCTGATAAAAATTAAAATTCGACTTTCACATTATAAGACGAGACGACGCACACAGTTATTGATTTCACATAAAAAAAAATCATTCTGGAAACATTTGACTTTGACAAATAACATCATAATAGGAATATGTCTGAGATGCGTACAAATAAATTTATCACATTGGCAACGCTGCATTGTAACGTAAACCTGGTGTCGCGTCTGCGCTACTCTCCACTCTCGCTCACAAAGTGTCAACAAGTGCCGTTTGTCGTTCACCGGTTTTTTAACATTCTTACCTATGTTCCACATTCTTACCTACGAAAACCAAAGGTGTAAAGTGTAAAAGTGTAGTGTGTGCCAATATTAAAATATCAATTAAGCAAGTAAGTATTTATTAGTAGTTTTATTATATGTAATTACTTGATGGTGATTATTATAATGGCAACATAAGCAGCATGTTTTGTCTTATGGTTGGAGTGCAAATCAAAATGGCGTTGCAAAAGTCTCAAAAAGGTTTTTTCATTTTAATCTATCATTCCTAATCAGCTCATGGAAAATTTTACTTCATTTATGAATTAGATCTTGGAGAAGACTTCAATATGATGTACTTTTATATTGTTTAATACAAATTAAATGAAAGTCAACTAACATTTTTTTCGGTACAGTAGTTTTTCCGATAACATGAAACCAGTATTTTTCAGAGTAACATGAAAATCATTTAATACAGCGAAGGTAGAGATTTTCTCTCGATGTAAAGCACACTATATCTAGATAAAAAAGAAAAAACTGTAAATTAAAAATGTTTATAAACTTTTCCTAAGAAAATTCCCTACAAATTTCTAAAATTTCACTTTGTCAATGTGAACTGAAATTAATATTGTATTAAAGTAAGACCAGAAATATAAGGTGATAAATCACCAAGCAATTAAGTTATCAGCAGGTGGTCGATTCTACACAGAGATGAATCTTTTAAGGGACACACAATTTTATTGCTTATTTATATTTGGAAGAATAGGTAATAATGAGGGTCAGCCGCTTATATTGATTTATGACCTTCTTATATTTCTAGTTACACTTTACTATTGTATGGACTGGTAAAGTGTAACTAGAAATATAAGAAGGTCATAAATCAATATAAGCCGCCCACCCTCATTATTACCTATTCTTCCAAATGTAAATAAGCTATAAAATTGAGAGAAGTTATAATGAAATAATAATAGGTACATATTGGTCAATTTTGAATGCAACATTCTTTAAAGTGGCCATAAAAATTGATATTCATATATTTGAGAAATCCAATATTTTCATCAATTGATTTCCTTCATCAAATCTTTTCCATACTTTGTTGTCTATTGCAGATACTCAGTCATCCTCGGCCTCAGGGAGTAATGGAGAGCCCCATATTTTAGACATTTCTGAATCAACAAATGCAGTTCTTGAAGTGCCTGCTGAAAGTGCTGGTAAGTTTCAATAAATAATTGTATATAAACAATATTGCTCTTGGTCTATATCTCATAAAATAAATTATGAATTTTATATTGTGCCAAGTGATGCTAAAGCTACACATATGTCGTGTCCCTTATTGCGAATTGTGGGTAGTGGATTCATTTTTATTGAATGGAGAAAGACTTTATATCAGACTATAGATGTAGCAAATATGTGAATGTGTCTAATAGGCAGGTTAAAACTTTAAATTTATTAATTCCATGCAAATTATTTTGATTTTCAGGAACCAATCACAACTGTTGTAAAAATTTTGATATCATAATTCAATTAATAACAGAACTAAATATAAAAATCGACGAACTGAAAGAAACCGTGGGAAATACACAAGCCTCATTTTCTAGAGAAAAAATCCTAGACATTACAAATAAATTACCTTGTAGAAGTATAGAGGATTTGGAGGGGTTGGAAGGTTCCATTCGCACAAATAAAAAACAAGAAGAATCTTTGGTGAGTGTAAATAATCTGTAGATTTTTGGTGAGTAACTACTTGTAATTTTTTCAGAAACATGTTATGAATTCAATAGGAGGGTCAACAGGGAGGGATTTCACTCAAAGACTACTAAAATCATTTCTAACCAATGAACTTGCAGAGTTATGCAGTTGGACAGAAGCTAAACATAATTTTGAACTGCAGAAATTGGCAATTTTGGAATGCGCATACAGTAAGTAAATATTTGAGTTTCACTCTGTACAAGAGACATATTTTGGGTTTTGTTCTTAATTCAGCTTGCATTACACTTTCAATTCATATGGCGAATTTTAATATGAAATACAATACCGTATTCACATTTATAATTAATTTCCCCCTATTGTTATTTCTGTTGTCCCGAAGATAGCCGGTAACTGGCCGAAAGACTTATAAAAAAATCTAATTGTTCTTTCTTTAAATATTTTCCATTTTTAATTAATCAAAATAATGATAATAATATTAGGTGATGCCATATACTGATTATATGATTTGTGTTTTAGGTGCTGTAATCAGACATTTTCAAATTACCAGAAAGGAATTTGAAATGCACGTCAAGGACTGGTTGAGGCATGCCAAGCAAAGAAAGGAACGGCAGAGAAATGGCATATGTAAGTATAAATAGAAAATATTCTATATTCTGAAATTCTCACATACCCTTCCTAATTGTGTTTAATTAAATATTGATTTTATATTTGTTAAAACAAATACCAGAAATTTGTGTATTAGGAAAACCTAAAAGCTATATAATTATTCCATTATTGGTTAAATTTATATACAGGATTCTACATTGAAACTACATCATTTTTGTTATAATGGTTACTTTTTATCATTATCATATATAACTATGTGTCTAATGATTCAACAGTCTTTGTTGGATTTGGTACGAGTAATCACTTTCATTGTTTTATTATGTTAAACGGGTCGTACTAAATATTTTTGTAAACATTTTGAACTATTTTAAGTGATTTTCTTGAGAGATTGTTAACCATGAGAACGAAATGTGAAAAATGTGGTGCTTTTCTCAAGCCATTAGATAATCAATCTTACACTTCACGAGTAAGTTAGGAAAGTAGTTTTTGAAGAATTTAAAATATATTTTCATTATTATAGGTTCCCTGTTGATGAATAAAGACGAGTACAGTGGTGTGTAATGCTCTGAATTTGGATCAATATAATTTGATAAGATTTGATAATTTTTTATTTTGCTTCCTTTCTTTTTTGTTATGTACCATTCACATTTATTTTTTGTTATTCGCATGTACTCCTTAGTGTAAACAAGGTTTTAGAAGCAATAAAAAATATTATTTATTTGATTCCATTAATAAAAACGTACATTTAATATAAATTTACAAGCATTTGCTATGTTTTAATGTTAATATTTATCAGTATTACATAAAATACAACTTTTTCGAAATTATATAACTTCTCACGGCATATTTAATTTTATATTTTTTGCTAAAATAAGTAAAAAGTTATAATTCTTCGCGTCGCCACTGTCTAATACATCACGTCAATTTTTATTGTTGATTTCGTCCTCTGCACGAGATTTTTCTGCGCGTCTCACGTCCCTCGCCCACTAACTTTGCCGAGAGAGAGGGCTAGATGTTGGCTTAAATTTTGTAAATGACATTAGATATACAGGGCATATCTAATAGTTCCTTTATCTGAGCTTAAAACATTCAAAGTTGTTATATATTAGGATACGATGTTTAACGCACCCTTAGGTTGGTACACTGTGAGTCTACACTGATCTGTCAGTCAGTTGGTAATGGCGGCTGTCGGAAATCTGCAGCCGGATTCTCTTACGAGACAATAATAGTAGCTCCGATTCCATATAATGCTCATGCGCTTTCTACGTCATGTGTCAATTTCACTCTTATGATTATTTCTGTATTTAAATAATTTGGTTTATTATTTATTTAGTGCAAATTAATAAATAATAATCATGCATGTAATTTGTGAGATGTGTAATAAAATGTACAGCTGTCAGGGCAACTTAAATATACATTTAAAAAATGTTCATAAAACTTCACCAACAAAGTTTTCACATAATAATGTTTATAATTATAAATGTTTGGAATCCAACTGTAATTATTCTTTTCGGACTAACAAAGATTTGGTGAACCATTTAAGGGTCAAACACAATTTTGAATTTCTTGTTGAAGAATTACAATTTAAAACGTTTTATGGTAAGTAAATTAAAAGTAATTTGTTTATATTTCATGCTAAGCTAAATTTTATGATGTTTTGTTACGTTTTTAGATTTTAAAAAATGGAAAGACGAAATCGAAAGAAATGAAAATTGCAACTATGTATCTCCTCGCGGCAGAAAAAGTGTTAAAAATGAGACAGAGAGCCGTCAATTACTGTACTACATACGCAGCAGAAGTGGTAAGTGGTTATTTAAATATCAATAAATGAGTACTTCATTTTTAGTAAATAATAATATATCTAAGAACAAGGCCAAACCCGGTGAAACAAATGAGCGTAAAAGATTGACAAAATATCAAAGTTAAAATTTAACCGTACAAGTCAAATAAGTGTCATTATAAACGATAAAGGAGAAGTTAAAATGACAAGGACAAAGACCCATTATGGACACAAAGCTGAGATACAGCACTTTCGTTTAGATGATAAAACTTGCCAAGTTGTAGCATCGCAACTCATAAACGGAGCCTCTACTTCAAGGTATAATACAATTTTATTAATAAAAACTTTTATTGAAGAAAATATTTTTTCAGAATTTTAGATGTACCAATCGAAAGAAAATAGGAAAAACAATGAAAAAGGCTGATATAATGACAAGACAAGATGTATTAAATAAAAAAAATCGTTTTAAGCTAGATATTGTGGAAGGAATTAAACATACAAATGATGCAAAAAGTATAGATTTGTGGGTGCAAGATTGCAAAAATAACAAAGAAGATATTGTTTTGTTTTATAAAAGATAGGGTGTTAACATGAAAAATTTTGAAGATTCTGATTTTTGTTTGGTCCTAATGACTGACTACCAAAAGTATATGCTAGAAACATTTGGATCCAACATAATCGCTGTAGACAGCACCCATGGCCTTAATAATTATGATTTTGAGCTAACCACCATTATGATTGTTGATGAGTTTGGCGAAGGATTCCCTATTTCATTTATGTTTACTAATAAAAAGGATACTGAAGTCCATAAAATGCTTTTTGACTGTGTCAAGAACAAAGCAGGAATCATTAAAACAAATACTTTCATGAGTGATATTACTTATGTCTTTTATAATGCTTGGGTTAGTGTTATGGGGGCTGCAATACATCAGCTGTATTGCTCGTGGCATATAGACCAAGCTTGGCAGTCAAACTTATCAAAAATCATGGGTAATGAGTTAATTTTTTTAGACAGGTCTTTGTTATTGGTGATTTTGTGTTTGGTAGTTTATTATTTACTTTTAGTGGTAGTTAAAATTATTATTATTACTAATAGTTATAATTTAGTATCAAATACAAAATAAAGTTAAAAAATTAATTTTACATATTATTTTTAGGTTACACAATGGGTTTTATTTATTTTTTTGACAAAATATTTAATGTTTGCAGTGCAATTTAATTTTAATTTTAGGAAGTCGACATTTTCGTAACAAAACTCAAAATAAAATCTCCCTCAACCTTGAAACATGACATAAAAATAATTTGAAATATTTATCAAAATTACTGTAGAAATTTAACTAAAATTTATACATAGAAGTCGCCTTTTGCGACCACCAATTTAAAAATAATTTACTTAAATATTTTCATATAATAAATCTTAATCGCGCGTGTCCGTCGCATCCCGAACCACCGCGAAACATTTTCATATAACCCGTATCGACATAACAATCAGCGATGCCACTTTTAGTACGATTGTACTTTTTCTACTACTATTGAACATCATTTAGTACGTTAGTACGACGCTGACAAATCTAGTACTTTTTGTCCTTACTGGCATGGCCTACTCTGGAAACGGCAACTAACCATAAAATTGGAATTACTAAAGGTTTGTTCGAAAAAGTAAAAGACCGATTACAGATAGTATCTATTGCGCAGAATCACGAGTCAGTATCTTTTTTGACATTTGTACGGATGGATGATGGAAATAAATTAAATCGAAAATATTCGAAAACGGTTGTTTTTAAAAAGGGTGTTGTGTTGTATTAGCAAAAATCAGAACCGAGATATTTGATATTTGACTTAATTTATAAATCAAACATGGATAGGTATGTATATAATATCTAGCGATATATCACAGTATTTATAACTATATGATTACACTGTAAAATAAAATATTTTTAGGTTTGTAACAGTGTCTAATAGAAAAAGAACAAGTACAGAAATTATTGATAACAATTTTAACAATAACATAATTGAGACGGCAAGCACCAGGTATGTTCAAAAGATAATTTAAAATGCAGTGTAGGTAATAATTATTGTTTTATTTTTAGCAGAAATAAGACTTTACGCCTTGAACAAGTTAATATACAAGAAAGCAGTTTTTTGGAAGAGTCTGAAAATAAATATAAAAAAAATACAATCAGAAATTTAGAGTGTCTTGGCAGACAAACTACAGCTGGTTAGAAGAATGTCAAGACCCCCAATCGTCTCGATGCACAGCAATTGCGAAATGCAAAGTTTGCAATACCAAGATTGTAGGAAGTTTGTCCCACATAAAAAGGCATGAAAGAACACTGGCTCACACTAAAAATATGAGATCTTACAAAATCACACCCTCTGTTTTAAATGCATTTCAGGACAATAACTCAAATGAGAGAAAACATTTAACACGAGTTAAGGAAGTAGAGTTAAAAATAGTCGGATTCCTAGCTGAAAATAATTTACCATTTTCATTAATAAATAATTTTGTCCCTTTTATTAAGTCAGTAGCACCTGAATCGAAGGTATTAAAAGATGTACACATGAAACGTACAAAAGCAACACAATTATGTAATGCAGTTATTGGACCAGGTCGTGAAAAAGAGGTGGCCAAGGATTTACAGGTTTCCAATTTTTCTTTGATAATTGACGAAACTACTGATATCAGCTCTAAAAAATGTTTAACTGTTGTTGCTAGGTATTATAAAAAAGGTGTATTTTCAGATGTATTTCTTTCTTTGATTGAGTTAGAGTCAGGAACATCAGAGTCAGTTTTTAAATCTGTTATGAATTTATTAAATAAATATAAAATACCGCTAAAAAATTTAACAGGAATTGGTGCAGATAATTGCAATGTTATGATAGGGGACGTTACAGGTTTTAAGGCACTTTTGCGAAAGGAAAAAAATTCTGCTAAAATTATTGGATGTACGTGCCATTCTTTAAATCTTTGTTCGTCTTATGCTTGTAGCAAATTGCCAAAAAGTGTGGAACAATTTGCCCGAGATATATATAATTATTTTGCTCACAGTACCAAAAAATTGCAAGAACTAACAGAGTGCCAGATATTTGTTGAAGAAAAACCACATAAGCTCTTAAAGCTGGCACAAACTCGATGGTTATCACTGGAAATGGTAGTTAATCGCATACTAGGCCATTGGAACTCCTTAACTTTATTTTTTCAACAACAGTCCTTGGAAGAAAAGTGCAACAATGCAACTGCACTTCCTGGCGCGTTAAGAAATCCGGTTTTTAAATTATATTTATTTTTTCTTTCATATATTTTAAAAGTCATTAATAAAATGAATTTGCTGTTCCAGTCTGAAAAACCGCTAATACAAATTTTATTAAAATCTATTTCAACATTTTACAAAAGTATATTGAAGTGTTTTATAAAAAATGAATTTTGTAAGGATAATAAAAAAAATGAATTTTGTAAGGATAATAATTTTTGGTCAAAAGTACAACTAAATAATCCGAGTTATTATTTACAACTCGACGAAATATATGTTGGAGCTGAAGCTCAAATTTTAATTAATAGTAATACTATAACCAAGCATGAGATTGATGATTTTAAAGTAAAAGTTTTGGATTTTTACATTGAGCTTTGTAAACAAATAAAAAAAAGGTTTGATTTCTCAGATCCAGCGTTAAAATTTGCTGGTAATTTTGATCCTAAAGTGGCTGTTTCAGGGGATATTCAAAGCATTTCAGAAGCTAAAGAAATTTTTCCGTATTTAGATTTAAATATTGAGGCTGTTGATTTGGAATGGAGACTTTTAAGTAGTATGGAGGAGTGTGTATCTTTAATTAAAGACGGTGACTGTGATGTAACTAATTTTTGGTGTATAGTTGGATCTTTAAAAAATGGGTTTAACCAATATTTGTTTTCTAATTTAATGTATGTAGTAAAAGCTGTCCTGTGTTTACCTCATTCTTCTGCTGCAGCAGAACGAATATTTTCGAAACTAAATTTGATCAAATGTAAAACCAGAAACCGTCTTTTGGTAAATACGTGCAATAGTTTGTTACATACTAAAGACCTATTAAGAAATACTTGTAGTCAGGATTGGCAACCTGGTGAAGAATACCTGACTTATAATCATACAACTTTAAGAAATGAAATTGTATTAGAAGATGATATTATTTTGCAATAAGTTTTTATTTTTAGTAAACGCATTTAGAAAGTAGTTTTTTGTGATTCTTACATACTAAAGATTAGGTAATTTAGAAATTCTTGTAGTCAAAAATGGCAACTTGGTGATGAATTCCTAACTTATAATTAAAAAAAAATTTTTGAAGATGATATTATTAATAAGTTTTTTTCTATATGCTAATGGCGCGTTAATTTTTAGTAATCGCAGTTAGATAGTATAGAGTTATTTTTGTTATTTTTTATATACTAAAGATGTAGGTACCTATTAGCAAATTCGTTTAGTCAAGAATACGGCAAACTGTTGATGAATGACTTTTAACAAATAAAAATATATTAGAACATATTGTTTTTCAAAAGTTTTTTCTAATGTGCTAATGGCGTTTTTCTGTTTATCAAAAGTAAAAAAAAGGGTTTATTTTTTTGTTTTGTTTTTTGTGATTTATTATGTTTTAAATTAAAATATTGTAATGTTGCTCTCGATTTTTTTCCTTATATTGAAACCTAATTAAATTTTGTAAGTGGAAAAAGTAATTGTTCAGAAATTGATGAATCAATCACAGAACATGAGACTCAAGGGCCTAGGCGAGCACCTTTTTTGTCCTCTATATGTAATCTGTGGCAAACCCTGACCTCTACCTCTAATATATAATATAACTTCTTTTTGTGCAGTTAAAGAAAAAAGTACGTTTTGGCCCAATTTAGTACGTTTTTGGTTAGATTTTAGTACCAATTGATGATATACGCGTAACATCGCTGATAACAATCGACCTCTTTTTGTGAAAACTGCCAGACGAGTCGGATCGCCAATATCCCAAGTTTGTTTTGTATTCCTGCACCTGTAAGTTTTTTGCAATCTTTAATTTATAATTTATGTTATGCAATTATTATAACTGTTGTTCCATTATTTGTTTTGTTCGAGTTGGAGCGGGAGAGAGATTTTAAATCAAACATTTCTTTTTAATTAATAAAATTGTGCTACCTATATAGTAGAGTGTAGTTTCATTCAATTTTAACTGTATAATGAAGTGAAGAAAACCATAAAATTATACAAACTATAAAATATACGAACCAGCCCTCAACTTAAAAAGTTTACTTCTTCTTCCTTCAATTACCACCAACTTTGAAAACAATGTTTTATTTAATATTAAAATTATGTTCCTTACATGGCGTCACCAATCATATTAGAATAAAATAAAATACAGAATGCATCCTGGCATCTATTAATCTTAATAAAAATAGCCATCAGTGTGTTAAAAAAGGATAAATCACGTGACTTCTAATTCGATTCAATAGGAATGAGAATCGCACCATCTCGGAAAAATGGCGTAAACGATTCGTATCGGACGATACGATACCAAAGAGAATCCGCCTGCAGGTCGATTAATTTCTCTTGTTTCAAATTCAATGTTACTTGTTAGCGACGACCCCATAGGGAGTTGCTTACTACGACCCATATGAAATCGCTATCTTCGTAGCTAAGCGAAAACATGCTTTAGTATCTTCGGGAGAAATGATCCCCATCAAATTCTGAACAACTTATTTTTTCTGTGGTCTGTATGTCTGTCTGTTTGGTTGTCGTCCGCAATGCTTAAAAATGCCGTAACTTTTGAATACATTAATGTATCGACTTGAAATTTTCACCATTTTTTAAGACCCATATTACTATAGTACTATATTTTAGTAGAAAATGAGTGAAATTGGAAAATGAATAAACGGGGTTTTCTGAGTTTTTCCCACTTTTTTTCTAGTTTCACAGGAAACACGCTGCAGGTCGTAATTGTTGAGCAAATCGCTTCAAATTTGGGAAAATGATACCTTGAAGTTCTGTTACGAAGCCTATTGAAAATCGGAATAATTGGAAAATTTGTTCTGTTTTTCCACGGATCGTTTTTCCGAAAATGTCATCATTTTAAAATAACGATATCTCTGAAACCGTGAAAGATATTCAAAAGAGAAAAATACGAAAATGTAGGACTTAAATAGCTCAACAAGTATTATTTGAATTATTTTTCCGAAAGGAGGGTATCGTTTTTTGGGTTTTTTGCGACCCCGTACGAAATTTTTCTCACTAAAAGATAGGGATGAGCGATGTTCATCGATATTTGAGAAACATCATTATGGCGCACAAAAGATCGATGTTTTAACATCGATAATCAACCTGCACATTATCGAAGAAATCGATGATAAGAGCCGATTATATTATAAGTAACCATTACAACAGGACACATCAAATCACACACAAATTCACAAATAATTTAAAATTTAAATAAAGATATTAAAAAATTATTGAAACCTAGAATAAATAATTTTAACATTAACTACGGCCGGCAGTAGGTATAGACAACTATTACAACGTAAATGTGAATAATTGGTTGCCTTCTATCTGGAGAACCTGATAAACCTATATACAGAATTCTAATTATTGTACTTTAAATCGTTGTATCCGTGGATCTCAACAGATGGCGTCATGACTTGGGGAATTTTGTTGTTTTGGATTTCACATGGACAAAGAAAGAAAAGCAATAAGTGTTCGCTTTGTCTTGTTCAAAAGTGTTATAATTTCATTTAAGTTTTCGTCAAAAATACAGGAATACTTAAAAAAAAATTGAGAATAGTTTATAAAAGGTATGAAAAAGTCACCTTTATTTAAAATAGTATAAAATTATTATTTTTCAGACAGTTTTAAAGATGCCTCCGAAGAGTCAATATTGGGAATTTTTTGAAAAATTAGATAATGCTACTGCAAGATGTCGTTCCTGTTCAAAAGTTTTGAAAACTTGTGGAAATACCACAAATTTAAGACTACATATAGAAAAAATGCATAATATGTTATTAAAAGGAAAACCGAAGGACAAAAATTCTCCCTTGAAGCCTTGTGGAAATGATTTTCCTTCAACACAGGAACAAACAACGCCTTTCATAAGTTTTGAAGAATCAAGGCCCTCCACAAGTTCTGGGATTTTTGAAAGTGATGCAAGTAAGATAATAGCTAGTGACTCTGGCACTGTTAAAAGTGATATTATTTGTGCGAGTAAAAATTCATTTCAACCAACATTAACTTCTAGTTTTCGAAACATCACTAAATACACAGAGACTGGTGTTAAAGGGGTTCGTATATCTAATGCAATCTTATATATGATTTGTAAGGATGCACAGCCGTTCCAAATAGTATAAAATGATGGGTTTCTAAATTTAATGAAAATTGCCACGCCTTTCTACAAAGTACCCTCACGGTTTACATTTGAGAGGATGTTGGAAGATAAATTTCTTACAATACAAAATTATTTTAAAGACAAATTATCGACAGTTAATAGTTGTACCCTCACAACTGATATTTGGACTGATACAATGCAAACTAGAAGTTTCCTTGGGGTAACTGTACATTTTACCAATAACGACAAATTGGAATCAGCTACTCTTGGAGTATACGAACTGTCAGACCATCATACAGGTGAGTACATATCACAAAGATTATTACAAACTTGTGAAGAGTGGCAAATAGATTGCAATTAAGTTCTAGCTGTGGTCACCGATGCTGGAGGTAACATGGTCAAAGCAGTCGATATAGCATTTGGCAAAAAATGTCATATTCCGTGCTTTGTCCATATGCTTAATTTAGTGGCACAGAAATCAATAGAAAAAACACAAAGCTTACCTGAACTAATTACATCACTAAAAAAAATCGTGACGTGGTTCAAGCAAAGCGTGGTTGCTAGTGATGAACTAAGAAAAGAAGTAAATCTTAAACGTACTCAAGAAGTCTCCACTCGTTGGAATTCTACTTTCTACATGATTGAAAGATTTTTAAAACTTCGAGCAGCTGTAAACAAGATTTTAAATTGTCACACTACTGCCCCTCCAATGATAACAGCTAAAGACATAATGGACTTAACTGAAATTATTGATATATTACGTCCCATTGAAGTTGCGACTCGTGAAGTCTGTGGCCAAAAATATATTACTAGTAGTAAAGTTATTCCATTGACGCGACTGTTAAACCTCAAAATATCAGGTTTGCAACCTAAATCGACCATAGGGATCAATCTCCAGTCTAATATAATAACAGAAATTAAAAAAAGATTGCTACCAACAGAGTCGGTAAATATTCTGGCTGTTTCCACTCTATTAGACCCAAGGTTTAAAAACATACGCTTTCAAGACGCCTTAGCATGTTCAAGGGCTATCAAACATATTAAAGATTTATTAATTGCTACAGAGAGTGAAACTGAGACTTCTCATCCAGATGCTGAAAATCAAGAAAAAGACCAAACTGAATCTAAATTTAATTTATGGAGTGACCATTACAAACTCGTCCAAGAAAAAAATTCATTACCTGCTCAAACTGAAACTGATATGCCATCGGAATTAAGCTATTATCTAAAAAACCCTGTATGTGATTTAAAGCAAGAGCCTTTACAAATTTTTTAATCATATAATTGTTTCGACATTTCCAAAACTAAAGCCCATTGCCGAAAGATATTTATCATGCACTGCAACCTCAGCTGCATCTGAAAGACTTTTTTCGAAAGCGGGTCTCATGTTGTGTCAGCAAAGAAATAGATTAAAAGGCAAACTAGTTTCAAAACTTTTATTCTTGCAATCAGTTGATAAAAAATTTTGGGATATGTAGTGTTAATTATTTTTATCTTGGATTTTGAAATTTTCTGCAATATTGTTTATTGAAACTTTTTTCTTAATAAATGTATTTTTTATTTCTCATCTCTTTATTTTCATTTTACAAGATATTATAAAAATTGTCGATATTGCCGAGCATCGATGATTTTAGTCCGATGATAATCGATTATCGATAATTACCTGTCGATGTCAACATCGATGCCAATATCGATAATTTTTAAACATCGCTCATCCCTACTAAAAGATATTAAAAAAAAAATGGATTTCCCAAAATTTTTTTCTTTAAAACGCCCCGGAACATACTTTATTTTAATTTCGAAATTTTGAAATCACAAGAACTGACAAGGAGGATTTGGCAACATGGCGGCCAGCTGTCATTTAATAGAACACGCGCGATTTTTCTCGAAATAGGTCAAGTGTTTTAAAGACCAGTTATCCACGAATACTTTCTGCTATTTTTTTTATTGGTACACTTTAAAATCATAAATACTGGTATTATTACTACAAAAAATGGAAATAAAGAACCAATAATGTAAACTGGTTGAATTAGTGATGTCAACAGCAGTCATCGAAATGACAAATACAAAAATTAATTTGCAATCTATCACATAAGATTTATTGTTGTCACCACAGTTGTTTCAGGTTGTATATTACTTAAAAATAAGTTCTAACATTGATACCTAAAATAATAAAGCAAAATCGCGGTTAATACAGCAAAAATCAGAAGACACTAAAGACATCAAATGGATGGAAGAGCAAAAGGTATTAATTTAAATAGCATTTCATCTGATTTAAAATATCGAAGTTTCAATATTTCAAACAATACTAACTAACTATACTTTTCACGTTAATTTAAAAAATTAAGATTGATAAATATTTGAATAAAGCCGGAGTCTCATGCGTCCGTTTTCCGTCGATCCGATATCCGATAAAAACTGAATTTCGGATAAAAATAAAATCCAAGTCTCATTTATCCGAAAATCGTATCCGAAAAAGGACCCAATTGACAGTTGTATTTGAGGTTATAATACACACAATAATTTATTTATTTGGTTGTAATTGTAATCACGTTCACAATATATCTTATTTAATCTAGGACCAATAATTTTTAGCAAATTTTGGAATGTATTGCTAGACATTCTTAGGTAGCTATATAATACTTCTCGTGATCTGTCAGTCTCATTTCTTGTAACAAGTTGTGGAAAGTTTTTCGATGTTTAACCAAATCCCTGACCCAAAATTTTCCGTTCTTACTTTAATTTTTATTTGTCCACAAAAGCGGCAAAAGCAAGATATTATTGATTGGATGCTTTATTTGAATTTGGAGATCCATTATCGACGATTGTTGAAACGCATACCGAATAATTGTTTTTATTAGTTTATTTTGTTTTGTTTACTTTTCATCAGTCAGACAGACAAAAAGTGAGGTTAAAAACGATCCGAAAGCGGAAAAAGTTAAAATTAGTTTAACTTTGTCCGACGTCGGAAAAAAGTTAAAAACATTCGGATAAAAAAAGGCGGGAAATTTTTCAACCAATAGGAGCTCCGTCGTACCATCAGACGGTCGGAAAACGGACGCATGAGACTCCGGCTTAAAGCTTTTAAAAAATGTGTTAGTAATATTTTATTTGACGTTATAGTGTAATCCTATTTAGATCAATAAAAAGATTAACATTTAAACTTCTTACACGAATGGGGTGTTTGCTTGATTTTAGGTTATGGGCCATTAAAAACCTGAGTAATAAAAATTTAACCCTTATTTTTTATTATTTTTTAAACCTATATTCAACCTATAATTTAAAAAAAATCTGTCACTTAAGGTAGATCAGTTAAACAAATATGAGAAAGATGGTGCCACTCGGATTTATTTAAATTCGGTTTACAGTCGACAGTTTTCTCTGTAGTACCGGCAATATTACACCTCAATACTATAAATAACCAAGGGGGAGTTAGCGTCGAAATTACATATTTATTCTAGTTTTTGAATCACTATTAAAAATACTATTCTTGAACATTGCGACACAATAATTATAGGGCATTTTGTAGCAAAAGGTAAGCATATAATTAAATAAATAACTTCGATTGTAGCGCCATCTTTGCTTAAATAAATAATTCAAAGTTAAATTGACGACTGGCGCCATCTTTCGCTTATTTCTTAAACTGATCTACCTTAAGACGTCTCAAAAATATTAAATATTTGAAATTAAACGTTTGATCGTAAAAAAATCTGCTAAATCCTGGTCTTTGCTTATCAATACGGGTAATAAACATATTAAAGTTAAAAAAAACATAAAAGTCCTAGTTCTGTCAAAGCTTATAGTAGGAGGAGCTATTTCTGTCACAGTATAAGGTTAATAGTAGGGGGAGCTATTGGGAGACAAATATTCCATAATTTTTTTTTGTTTTGTGAAATGCAAAATAAATGCAATTTTGTATTACTGATTAACCCCCGTTAAATCCAAATAATAGTTTTTTTTATTTCTATTCTAAATATTCAGAAAAAACCTAATCTAACATTAACGACGCATGCGCACAATCATGAGTATTTGTCTCCCAAAAGCTACACTTCATAATTCATATAGGAGCTACTGTGGTTCTGTGTTAAGACATGCGATGTTGCCATATTTAAAAATTGGTTTAACAACTTGGATATTAATAATCAATGTCAAACTTTTACAGTTCTTAGATTTTTCAGTTAACAATTGTTAAATATTTGGGCTTTTTTAGACAGATGTAATAGTTTTAAAAATATTAGTGATTCATTCTACGTATTTTTTTTTCATTTCAAAGAGATTTCTTCCATTAAATATGTTTTATTTATTAATAATTTTAGTCGTCCGTATACACCCTAAAAATCAGGTAATTTAGAATTTCTCGCAATGGAAATTCATTTTAAGCTTATAGTTTTAATACAAAACAAATTTTTTCGCTTTCCTCTCTTGGATTTTCAAGTTTTTGAAACATAAAAATTTTTTTCATGAGAAACCCAAAACAGCCATTTAAAACGATACCCTCCTTTGTTGAGAAAGTTGAGAAAAAAAAAGAAAAATGAAAAGATAAAAATTAAATTCCAAAAATCTCTGAAACGAGGGGGAATATCGAAAAATCTCAAGTGAACTTCTTTGCTGTACTTGAAAAGATCCTTTGAAATGAAAAAAAAAAAAAATATGAAAAAAATGAGGAAAAATAATGAAAAAATATTGGAAAATAGAAAAAAAAATAATAAAAAATAGGGAAACAAATAATGAAAAATACTGAATAAAATAATGAAAAATAGTAACAAAATTATGAAAAAATAGGAAAAAAAAAATGAAAAAATAGGGAAAAAATATTGGAAAATATTGGAAAATGGGAAAAAAATCATGAAAAATAGGGAAAAAATAATGACAAATACTGAAAAAAAATAACGGAAAACGTGGAAAAAAATAATGAAAAATATGGAAAAAATAATGGAAAAAATAATGAAAAACATGAATAAAAATAATGAAATATATGGGAAAAAATAATGAAAAATATGGAAAAAATAATTAAAAATATGGAAAAAACAATGAAAAATATGAAAAAAAAATAATGGAAAATATGGATAAATCACATAAGAAATTTAGTTCTTCCGACCGCACAAACTTTTTTTTGTGAGTCTTAAGTAGACTAGTATAGGTAAGGGTAAAAAATAGCAAAAATATAAGCATAGTACTTTTTCTACTCGACGACGTTTCAACATATGTGCAGAATATGTCTATGCGAAAGAAACGGAGCAGGGTGGGGGTTCGTAGTCTACACCCTTGTGGTTAGGTGCTTGTTATAATTACACCTACAATAAATGCTTCAAAAGTTCTTAATTATAAATACACAACATTATTGGCGACGAGGATTTCCTTACGTTAAATGTCTGGATTGGAAACATAGAAACGTTCAATTCCAAAAAAACCGATGTAATGACCTATTTAGAAAGAATGGTGCAGTTATTTTTGTTTAACTCCGTTGAAGAGGAGAAAAGAGTTCCACTATAAAACCATAAAAAAATTGTTATCACCTGATAGTCCATGCAAAAAGACGTTTGAGCAGTTAAAAAATGTCTTACTAAGTCACTATAGTCCCAAGAGGTTAGTAATAACTGAGAGATATCAATTTTATTTATGTTGCCAGGAAGTCGATGATGATTTAACATCATATGCTGAAAAGTTAAAAAGTTTAGCAACATATAGTTTATTTTCCAAACCATTGCACTGCACCTTTTTAAAAGAGCTTTCTTAAGCGAGTACAAGCGAACTATTGATGGTAATTTTATTTATTTATAGTTGTGACCATTGTTGTGACTAACTTCATAACAAAAATTCTAACCTGGAAAAAACTCAAAAACAGTATAGTGGCTGTGAAAATATAATGCATTTTATGGTGCATGCCTTATTTCTGTAATCAGCATGTTTCAAAATGAGTGAAAAACGTCAGTGAAGCTCTATTTTTCAAATGAAGAGAAAGCAACTATATTAAATATAATAACAAAATATGGAAACGTAATTGAAAATAAAAAACAGACGCTGAATTGTTCTTTTATACAAACGAAACCTTTTAAAGAAAGTTAGTTCACTTAGCTCTTCGTAAGGATTATTTCGGATATAAATTTGTCTCGGAACACCGAAATTGATTATTTCAAGAATATCCAAATCATCTTCAAAAATATCATCGAAATTCATTTTCTATTTTGTATAAAAAAAATTACTAAAGATTATAACAACGTCACACAAACCAAGAAGTAACAACACTATAGAAAATTTGCTATTTGGATCAAATGGCTGGAAACGATAAAAGTTTGATTACGAAATAAGGTTTTATAAATTAAAACCCTCAATTCTGACGGTTTAACTTAAACTTTGCTTAGACCACTTTAAACCAAGTTTGTCCAGCTGTACAATGAAGTTTTTTTAAAGCGATGCTTACTCCTTACTTTATGGGGTTTACTGGGTTTCGGTGGATGTTTAAATTTTTGATATGATGTAGTCCATGGAATTCTGAACATATGTTAACATTGCGCCAACCCCCAAATATGAACAGTTTTTCTGCTAGGGGGGGCTTAAATTTACATATTGTCCATAATGGAATATTAATTATTGAAGACGGGAAAAATATTTTGAAATATTCTATTCTAGTTTATATTACATAACAGTGTTATTAAAAAAATATAAGCCCCACCCCACAAATTAAACACCAACCCCTATTTAAAGAAATAAAAAAATATTAATTCCTGACTCACTTAAAAAATTATAAGGGAATGTTTTAATACCACCAAAATATCGGTGGATTTTTCTGAATTTTTAGTATGATATAGTACATTTGATTTTGACCAAAAATTGATCGAAGCCAATCATCAAAAATAAACGCTTTTTCTGCTAGAGTTGGTTACATTCACACTGTACTCATAATAGACTATATTTATTTGTAAAGACGGCAACACTATTTTTAAATACTTTATTCTAATTTATATTGAATAATTCTTTTTTGTTAAAATATAACCCTCCGCTCTCTCATATTTAAATAAATAAAAAATAGTAATTTCTGGGTTCCTTCAGAAATCATAAGGAAGTTGTTAATAAGCTCAAAATATCGGTGGATTGTGGTGACTTTAAACTCATAGTCCATTTGATTTTGACCAAAAATTGATTAGGTGCCAATAACCATATAAATGAGTAGTTTTTCACCTACAGGGGGTTACATTCACAATTTATTGTTCTTAGTAGACCATTTATTTTTAAAGATGACAACAATATTTTTAAATGGTTTAACAGTTATTAGGGTGTAAACAATAAATTGCAATATTTAACAAGAATATATTTAAATATACAAATATTTAAAACCTAAGTGAATTAGATCTCCTTTCGTTTTTTTTAATAGGGTGATATTCTAAGAGGGAGAATAAATTGCAATATTTAATAAAAGTCAAGTCCGTTCAGAATACGAGTCTACTAAATTTTTACCAGGCTCGGCAAACACTAGATTTGTTTTTAACCGGGACATTACAAACATTTTTATTTATAGGTGGGGCATAGGGATAATAATCTTTAAATAATAAAATTATAGTGACACGCGACGCTTTTAATAACACTTTTTAAATCTTTGGTTTTCTTCACAAATAAAAATATCGACATATTTAAGACAAAACTATGGATTTGACCATCTACCGAAAAAAATGTCTTAATAGGGAAGTGATGTAAGAGAGAGTTTATATTTTTTTATCAAAAAAGAACAATACGTGACATACAACAGAATGAACCATTTTAAAATAGTGTTCTAGCCTTTAAAAATAAACGGTCTATTATGAGCAACGTGTGAATGTAACCCATATAGCAAAAAAACCGTTCATTTTTGAGGATTGGCACCCAATCCACTTTTAGTCAAAATCAAATGGATATGATATTAAAAATTCAGCTAAATCCACCGATATTTTAAACTTATTAAAACATTCCCTAATGATTTTTAAAGTCAGTCCGCAATTAATATTTTTTTATTTCTATAAATAGGGGTTGGGATTAAATATGTGGGGTGAGTATATTTTTTTTTAAGAACACTGTTACGCAATATAAACTAGAATAAATTATTTTAAAATATTTGGAGGTTGGCGCAATGTTAACATATGTTGGAGAATTCCATGCACTACATCATATCAAAAATTAAAACATCCACCGAAACCCAATTTCCATAAGGATTTTCGGGGGGTCCTTTAAACCTAGCTTTGGAGTAAGCATCGCTTTAAAAAAAATTCATTTGTACAGCTGGACAAACTTGGTTTAAAGTGGTCTAAGCAAAGTTTAAGTTAAACCGTCAGAATTGAGGGTTTTAATTTATAAAACGTTATTTCATAACCAAACTTCATGTTCAGATTTCCAGACTACATCATATTAAAAATTAAAACAAATCCACCGAGACCCAATTTCCATAAGGATTTTGCGGGGTCCTTTAGTCGGTGCAAATGGCACTAAATTATATCAAACACTGACACGACAGATGAAGTGAGTGTTGATAATACATTTAGTAGATGATTTTAAATGTCTATAAAATTGGAACTTTTAAAACATCGAAGAAACTCTCTATGTGATATAGACATATGAGTTGCTCACAAAACTGGAATTGGAAGCCGAAGGGTAAAACAAATTATTACTGAGGATAAGAGCACCGGGGTCCTATCAAAGCCAAAAAAAAGGTGCTTTATTTTATCAATTGCCCAATCCTACCGATTTCAGGGAATTTTGAAACTTGATTTAAAATATATTTGTTTATGTAAATTTCAAACCAATGATTTAAATCCACCTATGCATCAATAATTTCATTTTTAGTAGTACTAAAATATTTCTTTCTAATAATTTCCAAATCACCTAATTTCTTAATAAATTCTCCACAGAAGTAGAAACTTTTAACATTTTCATTTGTTTTTGATGCGTCTTCAAAAAATTGGTTAAGGTCTTTACGTGTTTTATTAATAATTATTCCCGTCCGTATTCTGCATTCAAAAATTGAAACTAAATCTGTCCATTTGACTCTACTACTACGATTATTAAACATATATAAAAGACAATGGGCATTTTGGACCCACCCTCAACAGCAATAAATTATATGTCATCAGAAAGGTATTTTTATATAGAATAATAATTTGAATTCAAAAATGTACCTTAGGTACCGCAGTTCCGAGTTATAGGGATTTAACGTCAAATGATTATTGATTTAAATAACAGGTCAATGACTGGTTTTTTTAATGTCAGAAAACTACAAAAATGATTAATTTTTGATCCAACTGTATTTTAACGTAGTAGAACTTTTCCTATACATGTAACCCTTTTCCAATATATGGCAGGGGTAAAGGGTGTAATTACCCCCCCCCCCAAGGATACCATAAAATAGCACGAAAAGAAGAAATAAAATATATGAAGTGTAGAAACGAACAAACATATTTGTCTAAAAGTTTGATTACCACCCCAGGAAAAAAAGTTATCTACGCCCTTGCCTGTAACTCGCCCTTTCGACCCCAACTCATATAGTTTGTTAAAATGAGATTTTTAAGGAGAAATCTGAAATATACAGGATGTGCCTTTTAAAAAAAAGAACACTCTGTGTCAAACTTGTATGAAGTTCTTAATGGCGACCCTTGAAACTTTTCTACAACTAAGATTCAGAGGTAGTCAAAATATAATTAATCCTACTGTACTGGGTAACTTGCTATGTCAACCCATTCGTTATCTCAGTTATTATTAAAAATATTAAGGTTTTTTGCGAGTCTTACGGTTTCATAACTAGTTTGTAAAACTTGATACAAAATGTGTTTTGAAACACACATAAACACATATTAATATAATTTTAAATTCTCCTCGAAAAGCTGATTTCATTAAACTAAATACTTGGGAATGTAAAGTAAATAGGGAGTTAAAGAGTTACAGGGTCTTTTAATTGTAAGTCATTTTTACGTCAAAACGATTGAATATTTAACTGAACAACTTACATGTTACTTACTGTCTAGACTTTTATGTTTTTTATAACGCAGAAAATAACTGGTAAAAAGTTAGGATAGGGACATGTAAGCCGTTTTGCCAAATCCGTAATAATTTTGTTGACGCATAAAATACCCAAGGTTTAAAAATTGATGATTTTTAATACCCTGTAATTCTATAAATATGTGATTTACACCCCAAATATTGTACTATAATGAAGTCAACTTTTTACGGAGAAAATAAAAACATACTGGATGCCATTGAGACTTTAGTAGTTTTAAGAATAATCTGTGTTATTATTGTATTTTAAAATCTATATATAAAACAAGTTGAACACTTTTTGTTAGGTAAATTACGACAAAGATAAGTCAATATATAATGAATAACTCTGTACTTTACAAAAGGAAACTTCATACATTATATTTATGCATAAACAAATTAGAGCATATATAAATGACATAAAATGGCTAAAGCATTTTGTTTACTTATCTCCTTAGTATTGGCGGGAAGCAAAGTATTAATACCCTATAAATAAAACAATTTAATATCATAGCTTAAAGGTATGTTTTTGAATTAAACTTATCATTCTACGTAAAAATACCTTTCTAATGACATACAACTCATTGGTATTGAGGATGGGTCCAAAACCAATGTAACAATACCCATTATCTTTTAGGATTAACATTTCAAATCTGTTTGATCAGAATTAGTTTGTAATTTTCGTAAAGTACCTGTAGATTCTTAACTAATTTTTGTCAAATTTTCACCTCCCGTTGAGAACATTTTTAACAATATCATCATTAAGGACAGTAATTTCGTCAGAATACATCTTTTAAATATCTTAAAAATTAACAGACATAAACGAACTTACAATTCTAAATATTGATGGTTACGTTTTCCGTGACTTTGAAGGTTGAGGAAGGAAAACTGGAGTATTGCAAATTTCTACGAGCTATGTACTACGTTCTGTAACAAAACAAAAAAAATTAGATAATTTCAAATATTGAGTATTAGCAATTTAAAGAAGAAAAGAAACTTACATTAAATTAATTTTCAATAACTTCAAAACGGAAGGCCGGATTTGCTAAGCCAGGAATTTCATCCACCACTCTAAAATCGAATTTAAATTTCTGTGGCTTAAAATGTTTTAATAAGGCATGTACAGCTCCGTTACTCCTTTAATTAAAAATACTATAGAATCCTCTAATTCTAAAATTATTGAAGGTCCGTATTTCATCTTAACGTTTTTCACATTAAAAATAGTAAAAGTAACGTCTTTGTCTAAGTTTGATATTTTATTTACAGTTTTATTCTTCTTTAATGAAGCTCCGTTTAACGTCTTTAGATCCATCTAAAATATAAAAAGCCAATATTTTAAAAATAGGATTTTTGAGAATGTATTTTGTAATCTTGTATTTTTAAGATGAACAAAAATGACAAGATTCGGGATATATGTTAAATATTATGCCCTTTTGGCACTTTTAGACAACCATTTGAGTTAAGTACATCAAACCACACTACAAACTTTATGTTCTTCCAAATCCGAGTATTTTTAAAAATTTAATGCCCTTTTGACACTTTTTCAAGCAGACTTAAGTTAAATACATGTAACTACACAACATACATTTTTATGGTAGTGTAAACGAAGACACCCAATTTACAAAATTAAAAATATACGTTTTTTAAATTCTACAGAATCTTAATTCTAAATACGGACGGCGCTAGTGAAATAGTATGTATGGTAATGACATATAATGTTCAAGAAGGAAATTTCTCACAAAAATTAAAGACATTCGTAACAAAAATAAGAAAATGTATTACCTTGATGAAACGTGGACCAATATCGTGCATAAAAAATGACCGCCCGTCAATGAGAAGCATTCATTGATGGGCGGTCTACCGAATTAACAAATCCGTCAGGCAAAAGAAAAAGAGATAAATATGAAAATAATAAGAGCACTGAACGCATTAAATCAACAAGATAAAAAGAAAAATGAAACATACAATAAAAGCAAGCACAAAATGCGAAAGCAAACTGATGACGAGAGAGCAAAGTGCTTAACACAACTCTCTGTACAAAAGTTAGACAGCTTAACTCCTCATATGCTTAATGACAGGGAAAAGGAAGTACACATGGTGCTAGTCGACAAAATGAAGACCTTCAACTTCTACAAAAAAAGCTGAAATAATATCTTGGCTTAAAGATAATAATATTAATTTTGATGAAAAATTTAAAAGACCAGAATTACTGCAATGTGCAAAAATGAATCGAAAAGAAAATATATATATAATTGATGAATTGCTACGAAAACATGGCCATGAAGTATTAAGATTACCTCCTTATGATTGTGAGTTTAATGCTATCGAGTTAATTTGGGCTGATGCAAAGACATACTATAACAAATATATTGGCATAGATGGATATAGTGATGAAAACGTTCTAAATATATGTGGAACGAAGCATTAGAAAAGTGTAACGTTGAAGTGTGGGCTAATTGTGTGAGACATACTGACAACATTTAAGTGACACAGATGTTGAACAAATTATAAATCTAGGTGACCAATCGGATTCTAAAAGTGACGATGAAGAATAATTTGTATTTTTTAAGTTGTACATTTAAAAAATATATTTTTCTTTGTATTCAAATATTATGACATATATGAAAGGTGTAGCTGCTATTAGCACGCTTTGTTTATTAATAATAAAAGTGCAAAATACCAATTATGCATTGTAAATAATACAAGTGCAAAATTCTAATTATGTATTGTATCTTACATCTTACCAAAACAAAATTCATATTTAAATCTTTTTTTTTTCTTTGATATTATTGTAATTGATTGTTAAATCTGAGTTTAGTTCTTATATCTCCTTAAAATCCACATATTTTTCAACTTAAATATCTTCCAAATATGTTGTGGCAATATAACGAAATTTATATAATAGGTATTTAGTAATTTAATGTAAAAGCCAATATTTGCACGTACGTGGTGGCAGTAGGCACGTTGATTGTGAACACAAGACAGTTTTTGTTTTGATTAAAACTTTTCGACTAATTTCGTTTGAATATTATTGATGACGCACGGGTAATCATTCGCTGGCCCGACTGTACCTGCGTGTGATTTAAAAATGTACCAATAAAAAAAATGCGTAAAGTATTCGTGGACAAGTGGTCTTTAAAAGTTACATAAAATTAAGTTGTGTCAGCTTAATTGAAAGCTAGCACAATGTTTTGTTAATTATGATGCGATTTTTTTAAATTACCACCATAATTTTGTGCCTTTTTTATGAAAATGATGTGAGATATTTGGTCAAATATAATTTTGATACTTAATTTTTTTTAAATAAATATCATGAAATTATTCCAAATTCTTGGAAAAACACTACATTGCAGTAAAAAATATAGACACCATACAAAATAACACAAGGGCCTAAGTTGTTTTAATTAAATAAAGAAGCAAGAAGGCTTGCCCGAGACTTTTTATATTTCAAACATACATACAGCAAGCTATTTAACTCATTTATCATATCAGGATCATATTAATAAAATTTTCCTCTCTAAATTAATGAATTGTTGATATATCAAGCAAATGGAAAGCCGACAAACACATAATGCAAAATACAAATATTTATTTAAAGTACTTATTTGTTTAAACATTTCATCTTTACAAAAATTAATAAAAGTGTGGCGATTTTCATTTTTTAATTGGCCCGTTTGTCTTTGGCTGTCATGTCATCGTACTAATACCGTTGATTTGCTTTTTAGTTTTCGAAGAAAAAAAATTATTTTAATAAAAAAATACAATTTTATGAAAAAATATATTTTCCGTTTGAAGCATGAGGTTGCAAATTATAACACTTTAACAAAATTATTTTACCTATTTTTTCGAGTTTGCAGAAGTTTTGGAATTTCCATTGAAAAATTAGGATGAAAAACATATTATTTTTGATAATACAATCATTTCCGCTTTGTTTAAATGGTTGCAAATTTATCAGAAGATGTAAATTGCTATTTTTCAAAACTTTGAAAGTTTACAAAACTTTTGAAAATTTGTCTGCTCTAATGCAAAAATTCATTAGATCCCGATTTTCCATATCTTCCGGTGAGAAAAGAAGGTTGCAAAATCAGACTTGGTATCATTCGAATGTACTCTTCAATTTATTAAAGTTTTAAAACTTTTGCAATTATTATTAAAGTTTAGTCATACTATGTCTATATCTACTGACCTACTAAATAAGCATCTGAAGTTAGATTTCAAATATCTTGATGTTACACACACAAATACAGAAATATAGATACTTAACTCCTTCGGAATGTGTGAAAATATCCTTTTTAATTAACATACAAAGCCTACTATTTAAATTTCAAACCCATCAAAAATCGACATTATCCTAATATTTTTTTAATAATATTTCAGTGTAAAATTTTCTTACCGAATACCACTCTAGCTTCAATTAAAAACAGAAAATGTTTTTCTCGAACACAAATATTTTGAAATTTCCAGTAATAATTGAAGCTCTAGTTATATTACCAGTGAAGATTTTTTCGAGCTCCGCGATTCGGAATAATTTTTTTTAAACATTTTAGTTGCAAGAGAAAATTGTTGGTTATTAATTCGAGTTTGTGTGGCATTCGATAAGAAAATTTCACATCACAGTAATTTTTTTTCAAAATAAAAATCAATTAATGCAAACGTCAAATTATCTAATTATAGCATCCAGGGTACCTACACTAGGCCAAAAGTATTCTTGTTACCATATCGACGATACAAAATAATTGTACCTGATTGATTCAAATATGATTTTTAAAATTCATTTTAATATAAATTACAGTTTATATAAGAGCATAATGAATCTAAATTTAAAATCATTTAAAATTTAAGTTCATTATGGAAATCTATTTTTGCCAATTTTTACGTCCCGAATCCAACAAAGTTGTCTAGAAGGAAAGTATTACGATCACGATTTTTTGACCATACCCAAATTTTAATGAATCTTTATGTTTTGAGGTCACCTGAATACATTTATACCATTTTTAGCATGATGTCTGCCTGTGTGTGAACACGATAGAGTTTAAACGGCTGAAACGATTTAGATGAAATTATATATATATATTTAGGGTAGCAAGGAGACGACCTGTATAGATTTTGGTGTTAATCGGACAATCGGAAGTGACAGTTGCTATAAGTGATTATAGTTTAATTTTGGACGATTAAAATTTTCAAACACTTTTCCCATTTTTGCCGGATTTATCAAAAAATTATTTTTTTTTTCATATTTTTTTTTTAATTGCCAAAATATAATGCATTTTTATGAAAAATTACAAGACATGAAAGTTGTAGAACATAAAATGTTCTACACATTTTATCATTACCGTTTTTTCGAATTACGAGGGCGTGAAAAAAATATATACAGACTTTTGCGACTTTTTTTTCATTTTGAGCCAAAATTATTGATTTTTATGAAAAATTACAGGAACTGAAATCAGAATTGTAGATAATAAAAATTTTCTAAAAATTTTGTCTTTAATTTTTTTTTCGAATTCCGCATAATTTTTAAGCAATTTTTATCGTTATTAAATTACTTTATTTGGTTAAATTTGAATATTAAAAATTTTAAAAAAATATTAAATTCGTCACAATTAATTTTATAATTTTAATTTTTTTCTAAATTTTATTACAAAAATTGTGGAATTTTTAAAAAATACGCATAGAAAAATTTCAAATTTTACGATATTAAAATGAGATTTTCATAAAAGATAATATAGAACTCTAAATTTACAATGTATTTTAGTTTCTTCAAATTTGGAATTATATTTATTAAAGCCAATATATAGAATTTTTTTGAAATTTTTTGTAATTTCATTTTCTCAAAAAGTATAATACAAAAAAGTAAATAGTATATCGGAAAGAAATCCAAAAGTACGATGTGTGTAAATTATTTCATAATTTTAAAATAATATTTGTAAAAGCTAAAATAATTCAATGAATTTTTGACAAAAAAGTTGATTTTTTTTAGTTTTTTAAACTAACTATATTAATGCATTTTTACCCAGAAATCCTAAAAAAAAGGTCTATTTCCCATTTTGAAAATTATTCAAAAAAAGGTTTTAATTTTTTAAAAGTTTAATATTAATACTAAAAATTTTAAAAAAATACCATTGAATTTGTAATAAAGTAAAAAATTCTACAATTATAATTTTTTCAAAATTTTATTCAAGAAAATGGCGAAAACTTTTTGATATTTAGTATAAATTTTTAAAAAAATTGAATAACTTTTAAAATATTAAACATAAGAATATTAAACATAAGAATATTAAAAATTAAAAAAAATACCTTTAAATTTGTAGTAAAAAACTATAATTGTTATTTTCTTCAAAATTTTACTGAAAATATTGTAGAAGTCGTAAAAATACCTTAAATTTTGTAGTAAAAAACTCTTTGGTTGTGATTTTTTTTTTAAATTTTATTCAAAAAATTGTAGAATATTTTTTTTTGAAATTTAATATAAGTTTTAAAAAAAATTAATAACTTTAAAAATATTAAAGATATTAAAATGGGATTGATACCATTCGATGGGTAATATAAAACTCTAATTGTGGAATAGATTTTAGTTTCTTCTAATTTAACATTGTAATTATTATAACCATAATAAAAATGTTTTTAAATTTTTTTGTCCTTTTGTTTTATCGAAAATGGTAAAACAAATGAAAAAAGTAACATCCGAAAGGGATCAAAAACAACATTTAGTATGAAATATTTCATAATTTTAAAAAAATACTTATAGAAGTTATATAAAATTATAAACTTAAAAAAAAAATTACAAAAAATTAGTTTTTTTATTTAAACCAATTTTAATGTATTTTAATGCAGGAAAACTAAAATAATCGATTAAACAATTACTTCACTAGGAATGTTCGGACAGTTGGGTGGGATTATCCCTCATTTTTATTATATATTTTTTCCAAATTGTCAGACAACTACTTCTCTAAATAATGTCAATCGCCACCTTTAATGAATCACCCTGTTTAATAAACCAATTAATAATGTAATATATAATGAAATAAAAAAAATATAGTAATTTGTTTTGAGTGACCAGCTGAAGCTACATTTTTAATTATTTCTTATCTAGGAATAATGTGTAATACCTATTAATGTTTGAACTTTTAATTATGAAAGTGACCTTGTTAATATACAAAGGAAAATAAAATAATCAAGGTGAAAAATCCTTGTTAAAAACTAAAAATTGCTAATAACACACAATTTTATTTAAAATAAGTAATACTAATGATCGTTAAATAAAAAAAAAACAAGTAGAATTGGTAATTTATTAGTTACTAAATATAAGTACTTACCATATGTCAGGAATTTAGCTGCTACTAACATTAAATTCTTTGTTCTGCAATCCCATAACTAACTGGAAATGGTCCAAGCTCCTTAAATTTAAATAAGTAGGTATTACTGTAAAACATTTAAGTTCCAAAATAGTTAAAATAAAATTTTCACCATGAACCACACCTTAAGATGGCTGAACTAAACAGGTCTGTATGATAACAAATAATTACACGACTATACCTTTCTCTTTTACTCCTAGTCAATGTTGTTGCCAAGCGCATAATGATAAGCATGGGTGAATACACTGCAGAATGCATCCGGAATTTATTTCTTTTCTAATTTTATTTGTGCAACCCTTTTTAATATAATTTGTTAAAATAAAAAACTGGAGGTCATTAAGTATGTCAAAATATTTTGGAAAAAAATTAATATCTATATATAATTAAGTTAAAATTTATATTATTAATATTAATATAAATCATATTCAATATTTTCTTTACCCTTTACATGTGTATCTTGTATAATATGAAACTTCAAGGTGAATTAAAAAAGAAAAAAGATTAAGGGTAGATTCAATCAAAAACAAAATTAAAATACTAAATGACTTAAACCTTCATGTTCGATTAAATTTTAATGAAATCCAATTTATGGAATAAATTGCGCAAATCAGAATTATATTCATATAGATACTTATGTATATTTCTATATCACATTTTATAAATTACACAATACGAGTTCTTAACTGACAACGTAACTATCTCAAAACAAATTTATCGAAGCCATCATAATAGAGTAAATTAATATTGTTACTAACAGTAAAATAACTATGTGTGAATTGTTCCAGAAAATATGTAAAATAAAAAACTCTGTTTTTGAGTCTATAAGAAAATATAATGTACCACTTGATAATATTAAAAGATTACTAAACTACAATTTTATAATAAAATAGTATATAAGTATATAATTTATAATACTTATGTATAACTATTAAGTATAATGTTGTACATTAAAAATAGAAGTGCAATTTTAGAAATTTTACACAAAAACAAATACCGAAATCAACTATAACAGTCAAACTAATTAAAAATGGACTTTTACTTCTCACATACTTTTTTTTCATATACATATCGAGGCCCAAATCGCAGTACCTCGTATGTAACAATATTGTCGAAAATGAGATATTAATACCATTAAATTTGAAATTTCTGGCTCCATCTATCGCTGAAAAGACCATTTTTGATAATCTGAATAGAAATCTCCTATTACCAATAAACAGTTCCCCGTAACTGAAATTGCAAAATTTTAAACGCAGTACCTCGTATAGTACATAGTCAGCCATTGCAATGCTGTCAGCTATAAGTACAACCACGTTGAGCATCTAGTATTCAAGGTAAAAATATAATTTAATATGAATATTTATAATTTGTTTTATTCAGTATTAGTTGTAAATGCATGTTGGCAACATTTTATGCAATTTAGAATCAATCATAATTGAAGAATCTTATATTTTATTTTAGGTTGTCACTTACGAGCTACTGCGTTTATGATTCAAAACAGTGTACAGTTAGTTACATAGGTATTGCACTTGGGTTGTGCTTGAATTGGCTATTATTTCTCTGCACCATGGCGTCCAGAACCAAAAAAATTATGGAATTAGCAAGGGGGGCATGTCGTAAACAGCAGAAATGCGAAGAGGACAAGTGTAATGAAGAGAACATTAGTCCAATAAATGATATCGCTCAAAACAACAGTAATTCTTTGGATCATATTATACTGAATAATGAACTTAGTCCAGAAGATTTCAGTAAGCTTATCGACCAGGCTGAAATTGTGTTTGATAATGAAGATTTATTGAATATTCCCAGGGTGAAACATTTAGGTGATAATAATAATTTTGGGGAGATTGTACCCCATCGAGGATTTGGTTTTAATAATATAACTAACGAACTTATAGACCCTAATATATCAACTTCCTTTTGCTCTAAAAATGGTACAACACTCTTAAGCTCAAGGGAGGCGGATCCAGATTTTTCGGCTGAAATGACGTCAGAAAATGAACACTTCGACAGTGAGTGGTATTCATCAGAAGAAAATGAAGAAAGTGGCCAAACTGTTATTTTTACTGACAATCAAGATAATAGTGGATTGAATGATGTAGATGAAAATGCAAAACTGAATAATACTATTGATTCCAGTGAAATACAAAAGAAGCCAAAGAAAATTAAAGGCGTCAATAAACGTACTATTAATAAACAGCTGAGAATGCAAGGTGGAGAATATTTGGGATTTACTAAACCACGCGCACAGAAAAATACATTTCACAACAAAAACCGACCAGACAGAAAATTAGGAAACCGATGTGACTGTAATAGTAAATCAAAGACGCGGAGTTGTTCAGCCTTGAGTGAAACAAGTAGACAGACGATTTTCAACCAATTTTGGACAGAACTGAACTGGGACCAAAGAAAAATCTATGTGGCTAATTCTGTAAAACGTATTAGTCCAAAAAGACCGCGAAAAAGTAATGAGACATCACGCCGTACTGGAACTTTGCAATATGAAGTGAATGTTAATAACAAAGCAATACGTGTTTGCAAAAAGATGTATCTAAATACTCTATGCCTTGGAGAATGGTCAGTTAGGAACTGGGCATCTGAAAGTATCAATGGTATGAGCAACAGCTGCAAAAATAAAGTTTCAAAGAGACAGAAAAGGAAAGATATTCATGAAGAATCAAGACAGTTTCTTAGAGAATTCTTGGAAAACTTGCACAAGCTACCATCACATTATTGCAGGAAGGACACTAAGAAAATGTACCTCGAACAGTGCTTTCAATCTTATGCACACCTCCATCGAGTTTATGAGGCTAAGTGCCAGGAGAATAATAAAAGTCCCTTGTCAATTGCAACTTTAACTCATTTGTCAAACCAAATGAATATTGCATTATTTCATCCTCGCAAGGATCAGTGCGATACTTGCTTCAAATACAAAAATAATAATTTGAGTGAAGAAGAGTACAACAAACACATTGAGAAGAAAAATTTGGCAAGAGACGAAAAAGCTGCGGACAAAGAAAAAGCCATTAAAGGGGAAGGTCACGTCATAACCATGGACGTTCAAGCTGTTAAATTGGCCCCACAAATTGAGGCGAGTGCATTATATTATAAAACCAAATTGTGTTGCCACAATTTCACGATGTACAACTTGAGAAATAATCAGGCTACGTGCTACTGGTACAATGAAACTGAGGCAGATGGCCAAGGTGGAACATTTGCTTCATTCGTAGTAGACTACTTAGAAGAACACTTCTTGAAAAAAGAAGATAAGACTCCTATTATTATGTATTCCGATGGTTGTACAGCCCAAAATCGTAACTGTATCATGGCAAATGCATTACTTTTTCTCGCGGATAAATACCAAGTAGTAATAACGCAAAAATTTCTCGAAAAGGGTCACACGCAAATGGAGTGTGACTCGGTACATAGTACTATAGAAACGAGGCTAAAAAATAGGGAAATTTATCTACCAAGTGATTATTTCAGAACGACGAAAGATGCAAGATTAAAAGATCCCTATGTTGTCAAAAATATGGATTTTGATTTTTTTTTGAACTACGGCGATAAATCTCTACTGAAGTACAGCTCCATAAGACCTGGGAAAAAGACTGGTGACCCCACAGTAACAGATCTGCGAGTTTTGCAATATTCTAAAAATAAGATTCAATATAAATTAAATTTTAACCAAATAAGTTTCCAAGATTTGTCGATACGTCCAAATACAACAATTGATTTAAAAACAGTGACATTTCCGAAATTGTTTTATTCAAAACTACCAATTTCTAAAAAAAAATATGACCACCTACAAGAAATAAAAATGGTTATCCCAAAAGATTGCTGGTTTTTTTATGAACAATTGCCATATAAATAAAAAATTAAGATACCTTCAGTTAGCACCTCAATAGTATTACTTTTAGTTTTAACAACAGTTTTTTGTTAATTTTCATAAATGTTATGTTCTTATATTTGTTTTTTTATAACTATAATCCTTCTAAACCGTTTATAGCTATTAAAAGTTAATTTAGACCATTATTTGTATCATTTAATAGTATAAATCAGTAATTTTAATTGCAACAACATGAGCATGTAAGTGGCACAAAATTAGAGGCAGCACCACGTAAGTAGCATGAGATTTATGAAAAATGAAAAAAGTAATAATTTTGTATCACGTACGTGTATAGTAAAATGCTTTTATACAATCTTCAGATTTTCATTCTGAAAGAGTTGGTTAATAAGTTTTAAATCGTTTTTTGTGGCTCCTGTAAAATTACCAGTTTGTCGCATACGAGGTACTGCGTTTTGGCCCTCGATATAAGCTATATAAGCTAACTAAATATTTCGTGTTGCCTTTTTTCATCTCCGAATATTGTTTAACACTTATTTATTGAAACCGTTATTAATTTCTAAATGTAAAACATAAATAAATGCGCGTAATGGTCGTTGTTAATGAAAAAAAAAACACCAAGCAGAAATTTAGATTTAAATTAAATATAAGTACATACCTTATATCACCAAACTTTTTTTCCAATAAAAAAACACGATGTAACAAATACACAAATAAAATTTATTTTTCTGCGTCTCAATAAGCAAATAAATGGAAAGTATATAAGATCCAAAAATTTTAAATTGAGAAACTGGAAACTATTGTAAAACAAATAATTAAATTTTTCATACAACCATCAACAATTAATAATACAAATATTGAAATAAAATGGTAAATGAATGACAGAAAAAATATTCGGATAAAAATAATACAGTGACAAGTGACAACTGACAACTGTTGAGATGAAGATGGAACTAATAGCGAATTCCATTGGTGAAACTGGTACGCACTGAGTGCATAATTTGTATTCGATTGGGAAAACTGGTGGAGGGTTTTGTATTCCATTGGGGAACTGGTGCATTCGAATTCGAACTCAGTGCAACATTTTCAGTACGAGCTCCATGAGGTCGTGCGATTATGAATATGGCGGGATTATCAAGATTCAAAATTGCTTGTGGCATTACCTTCATCTTCAAGTAATAATGAGGAAATGATATACGAAGTAATGAAGTAGAGGAGAATCAGATATCAAAATGTTTTCAATAATTTGAAAAATTTACATACTTGTTAATTTAAATATTTCATCACTATCATCAAGTGCTAACGTTAAGTTAATGATTTCATTATTTAGTTGAAATGCAATCTCATATGCAATCTCATATATTCCTGAGTCATTCATTTCTAAAATGCAAATAAAAATAACAGCAACCTTATATCCTTCTCGCACGAAAATAAATTAACCTAACCCAAGATTTTGTATTCCATTGGAAATGAACTAGTGCACATTATTTATGAACTGCTTTAGGTTTCAGTGCAACACTGGTGCAAAACCAGTGCAGAACTAGTTTTACCAATCGAATTCGTTATAAGAGCATTAAAGGCCGCAGTGGCACACTCCAATATTCATAACAATAACTAAATGTGACATATGTCATATTAATGTCAAATTTCATAAATCTATTATTCAACAGATGTAGCAATATGTCTTATTTACGATTTATTTCAGCATACATTTGACCAAATTATTTACTCGTTTTAGTAGTGACATTTTATTCCATATTATTTATCTGGTCTACTATACAATATAATTTTAATCTTATTTCATTTTATGCCAAGAGCAAGAAAATCTCTGAGTTCTGCTAGGATATGGCAATGCTGTAAAACTAACTTTGTTTGTTTGTTTATCTTCGATAAATATGTAAAATCATCATAAATATAAATCCCACCAAATATATTTTATAGATATTTCATTTTCATTACGGACGGACAGATTTCGTTCAAAATTGCCATATGGGGGTTTTTGGGGTTGGAGATTTCAAATTTTTTCTCAAAATTAATAAATTCAAGACGGCAAACGAGATATGTGATTATGATCAGATTCTTTTCAAAATTGGTATTTGGGTGTTTTTGGGGACGGAGATTATGAATTTGTTTTTCAAAATAAATATATGCATGATGGCGACTCCAAAATGGTGGACCAAATTTATGATTATTTACCGATTCCATTCAAAATTGGTGCATGGGGTTTTTTGGTGTTGGAAATTTTGATTTTTTTTTCAAAATTAATAAATTTAAGATGGCGGACAAGATATGGAATTATGATTAGATTCTTTTCAAAATTTGTATTGGGGTTTTTTTGTTATAGGAGATATCATGATTTTTTTTCAAAATAAAAAAATTCAAGATGGCGACTATAAAATGGTGGACGTAATTTATGATTATTAACCGATTCCATTCAAATTTGGTGCATGGGGTTATTTTGGTGTTGAAGATTTTGATTTTTTTTTTCAAAATTAATAAATTCAAGATGGCGGATAAGATATGGAATTATGATTAGATTCTTTTCAAAATTGGTATTGGGGGCTTTTTGGGATAGGAGATCATGATTTTTTTTTCAAAATAAATAAATTCAAGATGGCGACTCCAAAATGGTGGACGAAATTTATGATTATCAACCGATTCCATTCAAATTTGGTAAATGGGGTTTTTTGGTGTTTGAGATTATGACTTTTTTTTAAACTGCACAGAATTTTTTATTTACATTCTCAAAATCAAAAAATATTTCTCCTGCAACATATACAGTAAACCATGATTGTTCATTTTTTCAAATATAAATATGAGAGTGTCTAGAGGTCCGTCTAGTCGGACCCGGTGAAAACCCAATAGGTTCGTCAATCAGCTGTTAAGATTAGGATTAAAACATAGTTTCATAATTTTGATATTTATTTTATTAGAAGTTTTGACTGACCAAAGCTAACCTGTAGAATTAAAAAAATATGTATTTTATTAAAAGAAGTCTTAAAAATCCAACTTGAGTTTAAAAAAAATAAAAAAAAATTAGGAGATGTGGGATTCGATCCCCGGATCCATAGCACCACTAGCGGGCACTATGCCACGCAGCTACTTCATCTTTGTTTAAATATGTTCAAACTTATTATTTAAGCGAATCACGTTTCATAATAAAATAAATATAAATTAGTGTTTCGCCTTGTATTTTAATTATTAATATTACAGAACTAAAGTATACACATTCACTAGGAACGCTAAAATAAATATCAAAATTACGAAACTATGTTTTAATCCTAATCTTAACAGCTGATTGACGGACCTATTGGGTTTTCACCGGGTCCGACTAGACGGACCTCTAGACACTCTCTATAAATATTTCGGTGTAACCTAGCAGATAACAGATTGATGCGCTCGGAAAAATAATAAAAATTCGGTTTACTCGCCAGTCCCATGATCAATATCGACATCTTATCACCAGCAGCAATACCGAACGCAGTGCGAAACTGGAAAGTTTGGCAAAACAGTTGCGCCTATTGGGAGACAAATATTCCCTAATGAGAGACAAATATTCCAAATCTGGAAACAAATATTCCATAAAAATAATTTCTTCTGTATCATTAAATTAATTGCGTGAAAATTTAATATTAATTAATTTGTTTTGTTAAGTAACAAAAGATTATGTCATAGATAAGTTTAATTTTATGCGTTCGCGGTACATAAAAATCCTGAATATATTCCGAATAGGACATGCGCATATAACTTGTCCCTTTGTGGCCTTTGTAATCCTTAAATGTGTTCTGAACTAGTTCAGGATTAGCTCCGCGAAAATACCTAATATTCAGATTTTTCTAAAAGTTTGGCAACGTGGTTTTTATATGATTGTCATCTAATTTGATTGTCGCGACATCTTTTCGAGAGGGTATGAACTAAGACATTACAGGAAATTATTGAAAATCTCCATTATGACAAATAAATTTGACATATATTTCTCAATCGTATTTCCAATTAGATTTAATAAATACTGAATAAAATAAAGAAATATTCAAGGAGCTTACTAACAAAAATACATAGAATGAAGTCTCCTACTTTTTATCTCTGATTTTAAAAATCACTTTTTTAATTTTTTTTTAAACTCAGTTTAATTACAGGACAAATAAAAAATAGGAGACTCCATTCGTTAAACATTATACTTTAAGCTGCCAAAGTTTAATTTACCTTCCATTCCATTACTGTCAGTTTTTAAGGAAAAGGAGTATAGTTGGTATAAAATCAAAATAGAGAAAAGACGTGGAGTTTTTATAACTTGCTCTTTTTCAAAGAAGAGAACAAAACCAAACTATTTTACTAGTCCTAATGATCTTTGCATTGTGAAATCAAAAAAAGAAAATATAATTAAGATTATTAATTTAATAATATTTAAGATATTAACTGGTTCGTATTTCATTTTTCTTCTCTCTGAGAAAGTGGAATTTTTGCTACACCTATAGCCGAATGGTGTTATCAATCATTAGTAAGTCGCTCGGAACGCAACGCTAAATAATAATAATAGTCGTCCCTTCCCCGCACAAGCCTTTGAATTCTAGGATTCACTCGTTAGGAGCTAAAATATAGGCAGAGTATTATTCTCATTATTATTTAATAACAAGTATTTTTCACAACACTGTTTATATGACACTAATGCCGGT
Source organism: Neocrepidodera transversa (assembly GCA_963243735.1). Taxonomy (NCBI): domain Eukaryota; kingdom Metazoa; phylum Arthropoda; class Insecta; order Coleoptera; family Chrysomelidae; genus Neocrepidodera; species Neocrepidodera transversa. The sequence continues at coordinate 22,464,091 of OY725353.1, forward strand.
TTCCACAGACTTTCACGTAAGGAAAGAATAGGTAGGGCTTACCTAATTTGGGGATACCTTAAAAGTGTAGAATGGTTTCCACCAATCAAAATTATGAATTTCCTAACTAAGTGGAGAAAGACACTGGCAACATCGCAAAAATGTGGGGATTTTTTATTTTTGTCAAGGTAAGTTGCGCACATTGTTTCGTAGTGTTGTGAATCACAACTTGTGTTATTTTGTTGACCGTTTACCTGTTTGCAATTATAGTTATAAACAATAAAATAATAACAATGAAACAAGGAAACCAGCAAGAGGATCTCTCGAAAGATCCGACTGTATCCAAAAAAAGAGCTCCGAATTACACTAATAATGAAAGAGAGCTGTTGCTTAATATTATGGAAAACCAAAAAGATGTTATAGAAAATAAAAAAACCGATGGTGTTTCAGTTAAAGAAAAAAAAGAAACCTGGCAAAAAATATGTCAACAATTTAATACTTCATCTCCCAATCTTTATTATAGGCCTGTAGAGTCCCTAAAAAAATTTTACGAAAAAATGAAAGAAGATTTACGAAAAAAAACAGCGGAAATAAAAACAGAACTATATAAAACTGGTGGAGGCAGAGGCCTTGGGCCACATAATAACCAGCAAGATGACCTCTTACTGTCAATAATTAATAAAAAGTCCGTTTTAGGATTGGGAAGTAAATTCGATTCAAATAACGAGAGAATGATAATTGGAAGTGAATCAAATGATACACAGGTAGTCATTTCTTATTTATTATTAGATTTTTTATTCTTTGCTATAACTGTATGTACATACACTGAGTATTAAAATTTATTAATTATAAATTAAACTTAAAAATATATTATATTTATTTTAGGATAGTGTGAAAACCTTTGCCGCTACAACATCTGATGTTGAGGTACTGAATGAAGATGCCACTGAAGAGGTAATATTATTGAGTAGTAGGTATATTATTGAAAATTGTGTATTGTGCCTGTTTATAGGATCCATTAATCCAACAAGGAGAATCAGAGAGATCATTGGATATACCTACATGCAGTTATAGTAATAACAATATTGAAATTGTTTATGAGAAATCTCAAAAGCCTAGTGAATGTTTACCATCACACATTTGGAAAAAAGGGGTACATTTACAAAGGCCGATTAGCAATGTTTTAAAGGAAAATGTTAATAAGGTATTTTTATGAATTTAATTGTTAGTTTTTATATGAAATACTTGTGTTTTATCATATTAAAGTATTTTTACTTTCTACCAATTCTCAGTATTTGATTGAATTTCTTAATTTTCATTAATAAACCTTTATTATTATAACCTAAAACAATAATACCTAAAAACTCGTTTCTTTTTATTTTTAGACTGTGCAAGTATCAAAGAAAAAATTTGTACCATCACGTAGAAGACCCAATACAGTAGTAACACTAACATCTTCCAAATTGGGAGAAAAATATGAAATGTTGGTGGACAAAAAAATTGAATTGGCTGAATGTCTAAAACAAGAGCACAAGTTAAGAATGCAAGCGTTGGAGTTGGATATTTTACTAAAAAAAAAACAACTTGCCTCTTTAGCTACTAAAGACTCTGATGAGTTATTACTAGAGTCGCCAATGTTGTGCTAAAAATTAATATTAGGGCCACTGGTATTTTGTTGGTTGTGAAGTTTAAGTCACCCTGTGATGTTCCAAGAATTTGTTTGTTTCTAAAAATTTAGTTTAAGAGTTATGCTATATTATATGCAATATGTTTATTTTCTTTTAAGAGTTTCTATATATGTTTGTATGTTCTTCAAAATTGCAGTTGATAAAGTACAAATATGAAAAAAATTGTTTTTATTTATAAATTAGCAAAATAATTAATTACATCATTTCTAAAAATTTGTCCTTCTGGTGCCTGCGGCAGTTGAATATCAGGAATATTTCCCATTTCGATTAAATAATGTAAATTTCTTATATTGCCTTCGGCTGGAGGTTCACCTTCCTTCATTTCTATGGCTACATTATGAAGTACTGCTGTAGCAGGAATTACAGCTAAAGTAGTATCAATTTTGAGTCTACAGCCATACGCCAATATTGGAAATCTCCTTTTCCAAACCCCTATCAATCTTTCAATTGTATTTCTTGTCCTTATTTGAGCTTCATTATATAGTTGTTGTGGTCGAGTTTGTGGATCAGTTACCGGCGTAAGCAAATAGTTCTTTAATGCATATCCACTGTCTCCTAAAAATATTATATTACACATTAATTTAGGCCTTAATTTGAAGAATGAAAATTAAGCAATTTTGACTTACCCAGCAGAGCGAAATTTGGAAATTCATTAGCTTCAAACCTAGCGCGTATTCTACTATTTATAAATATTGTTTGATCATGACTAGATCCTGGCCAATTTGCTACTACGTCTCTAATTTTAAGTTCTGCATCTCCAATAACCTGAGTGTTAATGGAGAAATACCCTTTCCTATTTCTAAACAGTTCTGCGTCATTACCTCCTAATTAGATTAAATAAGCAAATGAGTATTGAATGAAAGAATTTGCAATTTATAATTTTGTTCATGTTATCAATCCCTACCTGGTGATTGGATGCGGATATGAGTCCCATCAATGCATCCTAGAATTCTTGGAAAAGAAGCAATTTGAAAAAACATGTTGCTGGTAACAACTGCAGCCTCTAACCTAGGCATTTCTACATAGAGGGGCCTCAAACTAGCTATTGCTTCAGTTACTTTTTTCACAGTTCGTGAGGCACTACTCACAGATATCCCCATAAAATCAGCACATGAACTTAAATGCCCACCAGTGGCATAACATCTTAGACAAGTCAATAGCTGATTTACAGGTGATATAGAGTTGTTTCTAAAAATGATACAAAAAGGGATTATCTACATTCTACAATTAGATAATAAGGATAAAAACACTCATTGACTCACCTGTCATCTGGATATTCTAACTGATCCTCTATTTGTTCCAAAACACGTACAACCGTTGGCTTAGTTAATCTGAACCGACGAAAAAACGTTAAATTATCCATATCATCAAAGTGATTATTTCTATCATATATTCTTCTAGGAAATCCATTTTGAACTAAATCAAGTATTTCAAAGTCGTCGTCAAACATTTCCATTATTATATTTAAGCGAAAAAACGGTATGGGTACAAAAATTATACACAAAATACACAAAAATGATGAAAATATTGAAAAAATGAGGTTAGAATTCACCATTCCCTTACTAGGTGACTGTTTA